>CM061064.1:223787769-224387769 GCA_030762895.1 Sophora flavescens | reverse complement strand
GAGTGGATTATGCGGCTCAGGCTATGGAACATGTGGCAGCTGCAATTGCCAATCATACTGCATCTATGAATGCCCAGAATCTACTAGCTGCAGAAGGCAAAGCGTTGATTGCGTTTCGAAGCCAAAATCCTTCACAATTTGGTGGGGATGCTGATCATGAGAAAGCTGATTTATGGATTCAAGAGTTGGAGAAAATCTTTGAACTAGTGGGTACTCCTGCAGAAGTAAGGGTTACTTATGCTGCTTTTCTACTAGTGGGAGATGCGGAGTATTGGTGGAAAGGCGCCAGGCTACTGTTAGAGGCCGATAATCAAGATATTACTTGGAAAGTTTTTCGAACTGCATTCATGGATAAGTATTTTCCGGAGAGTGTTAGGATCGAGAAAGAGGTGGAATTTCTAGGATTACAACAACAAGACATGTCTGTGGGAGAGTATGCAGCTAAGTTTGAATCGCTTGCCAAATACTTCCGTTTCTTTCAAGCACTACCGAATGAAAGCTGGAAATGTGAGAGGTTTGAAGCGGGCTTAAGGTTTGAGATTAAGGAATCTGTTTAACCTCTGCAACTTCGAACTTTTCAAGCTTTGGTCGAAATGAGTCGGAAGATTGAGCAGATGAGGAAAGGAAGAAATGATAAGGGAAATGTTGGAGGACCCACTAGATCCAAGGATCAATCTGAGAATCAGGGAGAAAAGCAAGTGCAGAAAAAACCTTATTTCCGACCACCAGGAAATGACCAGAATCGACAACAACATCAATCGAATTTTGTTGCATCGGGGAGTGGTGGCCAAATGAACCAAAGTCAAGGCCAACTTAAAAGGTGCTATAGGTGTGGGGATCCAAATCACATGATGAATACTTGCCCTGAAAAGGGGACTAGGTGTTTCAATTGTAATCAAGTGGGACATTTGGTAAGGGATTGCAATGCACTAAAGAGATCTAAGTGTTTCAACTGTGGTCAAATGGGACATTGGGCGAAGGATTGCAATGCACCAAAGCATGGATCGGCTGTCAATAACACCAATGGTGTCAAGCCAAAGACTGCGGGTAGAGTATATAGTGTGCGGGGAGCTGAAACTTCAAACCATGACGGTAACCTCTTACCTACACTATTTTATTCGGGTACAATTCATACTTTGTTTCGATGGATTGTGTGTGTATGTGTTGAAGTTATTTGTTTCTGTGATTATCATGAGATAATTGTTTCAAATTTCAACTATTCAATTGGTCACTATGACATTTAGTATGTTTGACTATCCTATTTTGTTCGGGATAGACGCTTTTCCTGACAAAACGATTTTCTTGATGAGACTTAGTCTAGTTACTTTTCCCATTGGGGGAGAGTGACCCAATCTGCCTTTTGTCAGATTGATATCCTTTTAAAATTGTTATGTTCTTGCGAAAGGAGAAAATTTCTTAGATTCATGTTTGTAAAAGTGTACTGATCATACATTTTTACTTCCCTGAATTTGTTAAAGAATCTTTATGCACAGAATATTCTTGTATTCTTATCTGATTGAAGAAATTCTTTTAAATACTTTCTTGTGAAAGTAAGTCTTCGGGATCTTTCATTCCAGTCTAGCTCCGTGTCACGAAATTTCGAGGACGAATTTTTTTTAAGAGGGGTAGTATGTAACACCCCGACTTTTCGCTGTTTTCTAATATCAGAAATTTATATAATTATGTTTATATTTTTATCTGAGACTTAGAAAACCATTTTAAATAAACGGAGTTTACCACTCAATCCTACTTGAATGTAGGAAGCTACGATTAAAATTTAGGTTGGAAAGTCAGGCGAAACCCGGCCCGTGAATTCCATTGACAGTATAATAATACTGCTCAAAAGACCTAATTTTAATTCGTGAACGAAAGACTTAAGTTTAGTATTTTATTTTCTACAATTCTGTATTTTTAGAATTTTTTTCAGAAAACATAAAATAATTTACGTATTACGGGCGGAAAGCGTAATCGGGTAGACGACGGAAGGGAAATTAGAGTTTCTAAGAGCCGATAGAGGTTTTAACTTAGGATTTTGATATGATTCAAGGGGATGAATCATTTTTTTAAGTCTAGAAGGTTTTTCAGGGTTAAATAGAAAATTTAGAAATTTTACGTTTAAGCCCCTGAACTTTCTGTAAATTACCTTTTTGTCCTTAAATTAGTTTTTTTTAAGTTTTTCCAAGTGAATTGGGCTAGAATTCTTGTTTCTAATCTTAAATGGTCGTGGCTTAGAAGCCCAAACTTTTCTAGTTCATAGTTTGAGTTCAAAAAGCCAATAAAGTTTCCTTAAGTTTCCTATCTTAAGCCTAATGCCTAAATTTTTAAGTGGGACCCACAAGAATGAACCCAAGCCCAAATTAACCCAGCCCATGCGCAAGCCCATGAGGATTTGTGGCTGCCTCATTGTTGTTGGATGTATCATGATGATTCTAGAATTTTCTACAAGTTTCTACATTATCCTACATTATCCTTGATTTTCTACAATGTTCTTGATTCTTCCTAAATGCATGAATCATCCTACCCTATCTTTGACTCATAAATTCAGCCAACAAAGTCAAGATAAGCTAGCATTTAATGTGGCAAAATCATCATCATGACACTTTATTGATAAATTGCAAACTAGTCCTTCAACTATTGGAATCTTTGCAATTTGGTCCTTAGAACTTAATTGCATTTTGATCCTTTAACATGACAACTCACCATCATCTAGAGTCTTCCTAACAGGACGCCACTCTCACTATAAATACCCTACTCTCACTTTTCATTTAGTTTCTTTTGTCATTTGCTTCCAAAACTCTAAAGTTTACAAGTTCCTTAGTTCTAAGTTGTAAAGCAAGTTCTTGGATTTCCTTTGTCATTGATTTTCAAGAGGTAAATCCTAATCTTCATTCTTAATCATGTCTATGTTCTTTAGTAAGTTTCTTGATTCAAGGCTTGTATCATAGTTGTTTATCACTTTAAAGTTTCTAACCCTAGAACTTTGAAAAGTCATAATAAATTCTAGAATAATCTAATAAGGATGAAACCACTTTCTATCTTCTTGATATCATGCATATTATCTAAATCCAAGAGCATGATGTAATCAAAAATTTCTTTCTTGAAAACCTAGCTTTGGCCGAACCTATCACCTTAGGGTTGGTAGAGTTTTGTTCATGTGTTTTCATGTATGATCATGTATTCTATATGGCATGTATGACTACACACTCTAATCCATGTTAGTCTCTTAAAATGAATATTTTACTCAAAAATATTTGTTTTGGCCGAACCCTAAGTGGGTAGGTTTTGTTGAGTTTTGTTCATGGTTTTCATAAATGATCTTAGAAATCAATCTCTTAGTATGTATGCTTTATGAATCCAAATTGATTTTTTTAAACTAAGAACCCTAGCTCTATGAACCTATTAAGGCCGAATCTATGTATAAAAGAGTTAGGAACTTTTGAGTTTTAAACTTAGTTATTTAGTCACTAATCTATGATATAGGTTAATCAAGGATCATTAATCCATAACTTAATCATGATTAGAAGTATTAGTCATTCAAAAACCCTAGAGGCCGTGACTATGTATTAGGGTTTAGAATGTTTTAGTTTCTTGAGTTGTAACTATTTGGTTGTAATGGTTGAAGGTTAGTTGAGTACGACGTTTACAAGGTAATTGAAATTTCGAAGGAATCTGTAAGTTCATCAAGGAGTCTTCAAGAGGTAAGGTGAGCTTACCTGAGGGATTTTTCTTAATAACTATTTGCTTGTGGTGTGGTTTATATGATTTATATGTGGTGGTGGTTATTGGTTTTGTTGTTTACGTGGTGTGGTTTATCTGTGTATTGGTGTGGAGTTGTGTTTAATTTATTTGATTATTTGAAATTGTATATTATACTGCTATGATGCATGATCTGCCTGGGAAATATCTGTGATATAACTGTTGGTTGATGTATGAGGGTCTGTGACTGTACGTCTGTGGCTGCGGGCCTGTAACTATCGAGTCTGATCAACTCATCACAATGTTGGAGATATCTCATGAGATTAAGTGTGAATGTTTAGATGATGGATAGAAGTGTCCATGCATAGTTTTCAATGTTGATGTTTGGGGTGTGAAACCCACTGATAAACTGTATGTTATAATTGAGATGTTTATGTATATGTGTATGTGTCTTCTTTTGTGCGAGCATTTACTTATTTTTTTAAATCCATATATTGGCGTCTCACCCTTACAAACATATCAGTGCCGCACAAGGGATGAGATCTCTACAAAAGGAGAAGGCTGACTAGTTCGAGACATGCTGTGCTGCTCAGGTTGTTGGTAGTGTCAGTTAGTTACGACCAGCTTAGGTCCTATTGAGTTATGTTATGTTTTGAAAGTCACTAAACTGATAATGATCTAGATGTTAAAACATATGAGGTATATAGTTGTATAACTTATATACAATATGTAATTATGTGTGATTTGATTTCGTTGTTGTTGTCTTGAGGAAGAAAAAAAATTATCACCATATTTTGAACGTTGAGAAAACATTATTTTCCGAAAGCAACCAGCAAATTAAATTTTATTTCCATAAACGGGTAGAATTGTGATGACCCGAGTTAGGGTGTCACAATAATCGATTTGATGTTGAGGATGAAGAGAACGAAGAATAAGTATGAAATTTGCTATTAAGTTTAATCATCTAAGGGAAAATGAATACAGGAAGTACGATGTAGGATCTTGGGATTAGGATATAATTACATGACCCTATTTGGTTTCGATTTACATAATTTCGAGGACGAAATTCATTTTAGTAGGGTGGTAATGTAACGCCCCGATTTCTCTGTCTTTCTATAATAGTAAATACATGTTTATATGTGTTTATTTTTTTTTAAATCCAGAAAATGATTTTAGATAAACTAAAATCATTGTCTTGCTATACCTCACCGTAAAAGGTCACGGTTAAATTTTGGGTTGAAAATTTGGAAGAAAAACGGTCTGCGCTTTCACTGACAGTAAAAGTTTACTTAGCAAAAAACCTAATTTTGACCCGTGAACGAAACGGTTAGTGTTTTTGTAGTTTTCCCAATGATCTCGGTCATTTTTGAAAGTTTGTGTTCGAAAATAAAATATAATAATTCATTCGGGCGAAATCGTTGAAAACTACGATCGGAAACATTAACCAGGTACACAACGAAGCAGGATGGGGAGCTGAGATGACCAATGTGACATGTTGTAAAAGGAGTGACATGTTGATGTGAGTCAAATGTCACATAAAAGAGCAACCATCATTACACCTTTTTGAATATATCATATTATAAGCAAAAAAATCACTTTTACTCACTTTTTCCAACCAAACACCTCCCTAACCAAAACTTGCTCTCCAAGCTCATTCATACACTTCTCTTCACGCCACTCACTCTCAGTCCCTCTATATAAACACTCATTTTCTTTCATTTTCACACTTTACACTCACTTAAGCACACTTTCATACTTCAAGCTCCATAGTTTCTACTTCTTCAAGTGTTCATCCTCATCATTTTCTTCAAGTTTTCAAGGGTAATGCTCTATACTCTTACTCATCTAAGTCTTCCTTTTCATTCATTTTGAGAGTTATGCCATATTCACTCATTTTTTATTCTTAGATCTAGAAACTTCAAAAATCTCTAGAAATTAGTAGAAAAATCTATTTGAGTTGAAACCAATTTCTATGGACTCACAATGATCTCTATATTTTTTTATCTAAGAGCTTGCATCAAACAAAAATTTCCTCCCCTATTTTTCTAACAAGGTCGAATCTAGGTATTTGTGGAGCAAGGAAGTTTTGTTTCAACTTTTGTTAAATGATCATTGATTTGAACTCTTTTGTACCTTTAGTTGTTAAATCCAAGAGCTTGAAAAGTTTGAAAATTTCTAGCCTATTTTGGAGGTCAAGGCTGAAACCCTAGGCTAATAGCTTAGAGGAGTTTTTGTTCAATCCTTGTTAAATGATCATTGTTTATGAATCTCTAATACTTAAGGATCATTAATCCATGAGTTAGTGAAAGTTTGATATCTCAAACCCTATTTTGTCATCATGGCCGAATCTTTGCCTAAGGGAGATTAGATGTTTTTGGTTGTTTTTAACTTGTCTTATGTGTTGGAATCTTTAGACTTCCGTTGCGAATCAAGTCGAGGAAGATCGTAGCACTCAAGAAATAACAAAAGACTTTGTTTGCTTTTGAATCAGGTAAGAGGAGCTTACCTGAGGGATTCTTCCCGATAGCTATATGCTATTATTTGTGGTCTGTTAAGTTGTTTTAAATTTTATTGTGATTTCCTGAGTTTATCTTATGTTGTTAAAATTGTTTGTTTTACATATCTGATCTTGATGATTTATTTGTAGAAATGTGTTAAATCTTGGAGATATGGGAAGAAGTATATTATCTGAAATGATGTTGAGGTGAAAATTATGATGTTGCGGATTGTTGTCTGAGAAGCCTGACATTCGTCAGTGCTCAATCAACTATTGAGACAAAAGCTTTAAAAAGCCTTATGAGGAATTTTGACAATGATAATATTTAGTTGATGAGTTATTTTGATAACATAGAAAGTAATGGATAATTATAAGGATGAAATTGTAAAAATATTTTAGTACGTTATCTTTTTTAAAATGTAGATGAAAAGTTATTTTAAGATATTTATGTGTCAATTTATTTTGATGAAAGAAGAAGGATAAGAATGGAATTGAGAAAGAAATACATTTTAGTATGTTATCATTTTCAGGAATGAAGTGGAAAATCATTTTAAGAAATAAGCGTTGAAATATTTTAAAGTTAGAAGGAAACACATTTAACTTATGAGTTTCTTTTCATATAAACGGAAACGATTTCGAAAGGTGTTTATAAAATAGAATTCATGAGAAAAATGATTTAAAAATATTTTCGGGTTAGCAATGATTTTAGAAAAGGATTTTTACAAAGTTAGGATGTTGTTTCGAAAAAGGGAAGAATTTCAAAAGAAAGTGGTTAAGGAAAAAGCAGATTTATCTATAACTTAGGGTTTCTAAATGAATTTCAATGAAAAGGATTTCTGAAAAAATTTACTTTTGAAAATATTCCGGCAAGCTTGGATAAGTTGCTGAAGTTTCATTTTGTATTTGTGTTTCACTGAACAAAAAAGAATAAATACGTTGGAAAGTGAATCTAGTATATGAGACGTCGGAATACTAGTGTTCTGTAATTTACACGTAGATCTTTGTTCCGTGTCACGTTGTTGTGGACTGTGTGTCCTATTCACGTTGTTGTGGATTGTGTGTCCTAGTTACGTTGTTGTGGATTGTGTGTCCTAGTTACGTTGTTGTGGACTGTGTGTCCTAATCACGTTGTGATAAACGTTATTAAAGGTGAATGTTGTTTTCTATGACCACAAGCTCAGACTGGTGCATCGGTTTAGGGCGTTGTAATTGAGCACTCGGACTTCGTGTCCCGTGTTGATGTCGAAGAATTTTAAAGATTTTATGAATAGCTGTTAGCCTTTGAGCTTCGATAAGGAAAGAATGTACACACAGATAAACCTCGAGAATAAAGTGATTTTTACATGCATTTTTTTTCGAAGACGTGCCATGTTACTAATGACAAATCATTGAGTCATGTGTTGGCCAATGAATTTTGGGGAAATATGCCCATGAACTATGATAACCATTGGTTGCTGCGTGATCTGCCAATGTGTGGACAGAAGTTTCCCGTTTATCGTAATGACAATTGAGATGTCATAACTTGTTCCCAATAACCAATGACTACTGAGTGATCTACCAATGAGTTACAAAGGTGTTGGGCTTTGGATTTTTTTCGTTGACAATGACCCATGTAAAAAGCTTGATCAGCTTAAACGAAAAATGAAGTTGATATCTCATGAGATTAAGTTAGAGCCTGAATATTGAAGTGTCATGCATTTTTTTAAAAAATAATGAAGACTGTTCAGGTATGAAACCCATTGATATAATACTTGTTTACTTCTGAGAATTTTATGAAATATGACTCTATATGTCTATATGTGTTTTGTGTGTCATACATGTGGTTATCGTGTTAAAATCCATATATTGGTGTCTCACCCTTACAAAAATATCAGGTTTCTTCTGGTTTTGCTTTTGTACCTTGGTACTCTAGTACAGATGGTGCAGAGGAGTTTTTCCTAAGTCACTCGGAGACTTCGATGTAGATGTTTGAAGAAGCTTTTGATCGTGGGATGACCACGGGGTCTTTCCAATAAATGTCTTGTAGAGCGACCAGCTTAGGAGTCTTGGTTGAGTTGTATATTTGAAAAGGGCAGTAAATGTGGTGTTATACATTAGTCTTTGGTTTAATTTTCTCTGTTTGAAAATCGAAACTTTTTGAGAGAAGTTGTATGTCGTGGCGACTTTGTTATGAATGTGATTTTACTGTTTAGATGTATGTATCTTGGTTTTTCAGAGTTATCCGCAAAAGAAAATTTTTTACCCCAGTTTTCTGACTTAAAAGAAAACAACTTTCCGAAAACAACCAGCAAATTACTTTTTAATTTATTTCCGTATGTGTTTACAATGTAATGCCCAGGGGGTGTTACAAACACTTATACAACTTCATCTTGGAGAAAATGAGAAAAAAGCTGTCTACTTGGAAATCAAAGTCCCTATCCTTTGTAGGTAGGATTGCCCTGGCCCAGTCCTGTTTGTGTGGCATGCCGGGACATGTGATGCAGTTTGCAGTGATCCCTGCCTCGGTATGCAACGAAGCTGAGAAAATATGCAAAAACTTCATCTGGGGCAGAAGCGAGAACCAGCGAAAATGACATCTTATATCTTGGAACAAAGTTTGTCAACCAAAGGAGCAAGGAGGGATGTGATTTAGAAATCTAAAGAGTCTAAATCAAGCTTATATGGCCAAGTTAGCCTGGCACTTAATAAACAACCCAGAGAAGATTTGGGTCCAGATTCTAAAGCATCAATACAACTGTGGTTCTCAAGGAATGCCATCAGTGGTTAATAGGAGCAATTCTTCAAACACTTGGAGGGCTATTGTGAACATTTGGGATACAATGGATAGAAATATTACCTGGGTGATTCGAGATGGTGGTAGCACGTGTTTCTGGAAGGATTGCTGGATCCCGGGTAAAGGCAAGCTTGAAGATCTCTCCCCCTCTGTAATTCCTCCATCAGAAGCTAATTTCAAGGTGGCCACTTATGCGTCTGATAGAGGCTGGAATTGGCTCGTTCTGGAAAACTTTCTCCCTAAGGGTGTGTGCCAAGCAATTCGGAATGTCCGAGCTCCTTCCCCTGGCCAATGCGATTTCCCTTCGTGGTTGGCTTCTTCAGATGCTCAATTTTCGCTCAAATCGGCTTATGAGGACTTATCCAACCAAGCTGAGGCTCCTCCTTCTAGCCTGTTTCAGAGAATATGGAAGTGGAAGGGGCCAGTGAGAATGAGGTCCATTCTCTGGAAATTAGGGCATGGTAAGCTCCTGACAAATGTGGAATGAAGATGAAGAAGGATGTCTGATGATGAGTTGTGTCCTAGATGCCATCTTCACCTGGAGTCGGTTATGCATTTGTTGAGAGATTATGAGGATGTTCACCAGTTTTGGTCGTCTCACATTCATCCCTCCCAGTGGAGCATGTTCTTCAGCCTTGGTACCCATGCTTGGATCGATTGGAACCTTTCCTCTAATGGAATCGGTCTGGTTCAATGGACGTGGGTAACTTTGTTTGGGGTTGCAGTGTGGGCTCTTTGGAGGGACCGGAACTCTTTGGTTTTCTCCTAGAAATCAGCAATAGGTGAGGAACTTTGGAACATGGTTTGCAATCAGGTTCACTTTATAGAATCTGTAAATGATGATCCTCTTGCATCTAGAGAGAAAAATTTGCCAGTCAGTGCTTATTCCTGGGCCAAACCCCCTCCGGGAGTCTTTAAGTTGAATGTTGATGGATCTCACTGTACCAAAAGGGGAAGCTCTGCTTGCGGGGGTCTGATTCGAAATGATTAAGGAATGTTTATCAAAGGTTTCTCTTGTAACATCTTTCACAAGCTCTAGCAACATCGTTTGGGTCGAATTATGGGGTGTTCTCCCAGGTTTGAGGCTTGTAAAAATCCTTGCTATCCAGAATCTGAGGGTTGAGTGTTGATTCTAAAGTTGTGGTTGATATGATCCTCAAAGGTGCAACCTCTTCTCCAGCACTGAAATTCCTCCTTGAAGAAATCTTGGCCTTCCTTAGGAGGAGAGATTGGAGCGTTTCTGTCTTTCGTATAGCTAGAACAGCTAATTGATGTGCTATTTTTTAGCAAATAATGGTCATGTTGGCTCTTTCCTGTTGAATACTGTAGAGACGCCTTGCCCTACTCTACACATGCTTCTTCTCAATGACCTTAGGGGTATCCCACCTCTAGTAGGGTCTTAATTAATAATACCCCTTTTCTTATAATAAAAAAAAAGGAGTTTCCCTGCAATTAATTTTGTGAAGAATCAAATGTGTAATCATATGTGAGATGAATTGTTACTGATTGTTTGGTCACAAATATACAAAGATATATTTTTGATAGTATTGAAGTATCTTCAATGTTTTGGGTATGCGATGATATAGATTTTGTAATCTTCAAATTTTGGTTTAACGATAATCTGTCATTATTTTATCACTTATGTATTGATATTTTTTTAAAAAATATATAGTATAATCATGCCCCCACTAATCAAAATTCCTGGGTCCGTCCCTGAGTTTAATTGATGTACACTGACATTGTAAAATCTTTTTACACAGACATCCAATCATAACTTGCCACGTAATAAGTTTTTTTATTCTTATCCTAACTACCTTAAAAGTCATTTATACCATGAATGATGGTTGGTTGACAGTGTAAAATACTTTACACTATCAATACATAACAATTAAACTCATATTATAGTTATTGATACTTGCATTTGTCTTTTTCTAGGATATAATAATATTAATATTTGAAGTTATCATCATTCGCATAATTAGTTTAAGACAATCGTCTTAAGATTCAGTCTCCGTCATTCTTTTTGTACAATGGACTTTCAATTTCCTAATTAAGCGTTTTTCAATTTTCCTCACCTTAAGCAAAAATAATGATGATTTTCTAAAGTTTATTTAGACTTTTTTTCTTAGAAAACCATTTTTTTATAAAAATTCAATTTTGATATTTATATCTTTGTTTGGTTGAATTTTTACTAAAAATATTTATTTATTTTAAGAAAACAAAAACTTAATTTATGGTCCTCATAAAAATATTTCCACAAAAATCACTTTTGAAAGATCACTTTATGGTCCTCATCATAACACCAAGGTCCAATTGCCCCCTGAATCTGAGCCCTTGATGTCAACAAGGAATCAATTGCTATATTACTCAAATGAAATCACAAAGGAAAGTCCCAAAGATAAGATGAGTAATGTCGTTGTCGTAAATTCAAAAATCAATAACGACAAAATATATCAGTTTTTTTTTATCAGACAAAATGTATCAGCTTTAGCACTTTATAAATAACCCAGTCAATTCAGTTTTCTTCAAACCCCCTAACCCATAGTGTCTTTGTTCTCTCTTGTTCAACTGGAACTAGCCATAGCTCAGAAGAAAGGTTTCACATATTTATGTTTGATTTACTTTAGTTTAATTCTTCATTCTTTACTCTTTATTGCTATACATTTTTTGTTTATTGGCCATTCAACATTGGCTTTGAGTTCTTATTTACGACATTCTTGATTACAGGTCAAACAAGCAAATGATGGATTCTCTGTCACCGTTTGATGTTGTTATAATCTTTCTCATCAGTACATTAGGTGGTTTTCTCCAAATTCAATATCAATCTATAGACATATCACCATTTGATGAACATTGCAACATTTTGTTGATGACTTTCTTCACTCTTTTCATATATGCTACAGGTTTGATGGCAGAATTTAAGCTTCCAAGTGATAATTCGACTTGTCATTCCATCATAAAAAGATTCAATCCTTTAATTGGAATTCTTGTGGTTATTTCACTTTTGATAATCTTATTCCCAAAGTTTGGATTATTTGCATTCATCTTATGGGCTCTACTTATGGTGGAACCTACAATCAAGTCGTTTCAAGAAGTTTACCAATGGTTTAGTGAGAAATTCTCGTTTCAAGAAGTTTACCAATGGTTTAGGGATAAATTATCATGGACACGTGGAAGTAGTTCTACTAGTGACAGGATTAGGAGTGGAGAAAATGGTTCAAATACGAGGAAAGAAAATAGATTACCTGTTTGAAGTTGATTTACAATCTAATTTCCTTTCGGTTATATCATAGTATATTTCTTTAGTTACTGAAAGGAATATGTATTTTTTCCAATTTGGTTGAACATTTAATATAGATACTGTATAGTGTATACTTAGTGTGTGCAGATGTAATAGAAGTGTCAAGTAGGGTGTGGAAGATTGAATAATGGAGTTGTTGTCTATAATATAAATATGCAGGTGCAGATTCTATTGATCAAATTATTGGATAAAATGAAAAAGTATAGGCATTGTTTTTAAATTCCTTCTTTGGTGCCCTTCTCCCAATTTGTTAATGGCTTCTTATTGCTGAGTTCTGACTCTCCAGATCTTATCCATTTAAATTAACATAAAAAATCTTAGCTGGATCAAACCAAAACAGCACTATGAAAATAAAAGTAATAAGAGGAAGCCGAAGTCTATATGAAATAAAGATAGCAAAGAAGGAATAGTCCAAAAAGGATAGAGAAATTCATATTTCTTGACTACTTTAGAGATGTTGCATTGAAGAGGAATGTGTGATAGTTTAGAAATTAGCATGTTCTATTCTTATACATGTTCTATTCTTGTACATGCTCACAAAGTAGCATTGAAGAGCAATGTGTGATAGTTTAGAAATTAGCATGTTCTAATCTCATACATGTTTAGAAACTAGCGTTGAAGAGCAATGTGTGATAGTTTAGGAATTAGCATGTCCTAATCTCATACATGTTCAGAATAAAGCAATATACTATCCCCTGATCCGGATCCGCTTCTGTCGTAGGAGGGTCCAGCCTTGTTTTTTTCCCCACTACTAGACCCCGGTAACCATTCTTTTGCACACATCACAGTCATCGATCTTGGCTGGAGGGGCACGGGATGGGGGACCGACAAGAGAGAATTCGGTCCCCAAGGCCTCTCTAGGCACAAAATACAGCTTACCCATCACATGAAGGATGGCAACAAAAGCTATAAAGCCAATACTCAAAACAAGAACCACGTTTGGGGAGATCTTGAGTCCTGGGGCATCATCAGTGTAAAATTGAAGCATAATCCCAGCTACACCACCACTGGTTCTCCTCCTCCGCATGCTTGCAACTGCTGCTGTACTTCCTCTAGGGGGAGTCGTTCCACCTAAAGCCATTTTCTGAAACAGACATTCAAAGATTTAGCATATTGTACCATAAGCCTTGACAACATAAAAATAAAATTTTAGCTTTTCATATATCATACACTATTATACCATTTAGGAACTCATATATCTTACAATATACCATTGAGGAACAAGAGTAACTTATCCCAAATTCGAAGATTTTGCAAATAGCCCAGAGAAATCAAGATTTTACACATTTTAATTTCTTCCCCAATTGATGTGCTTCATCAAGTTCATAAATATAAGAAACTCCAATTCACGAAGGCACTATCAATTGGATATGGTAGACGTATTAAAATGGGACGGAACATAAACATGGGTTCTATTCTTTGTTTATATAGTTTATAAATAAAAATAATAGAACAGAGTTAAAAAGTGGGATCTTTTGTGCTAAAAAAAAGTGGGACCTTTTGATTCCACTAAAATGTGGAATAAAAAAGAACATAATAGAACTACATACTGTGATCAATTCTGTTTTGTTCACCACCAAAATTACCTTAAAATTCTTTGTATGTTATGGAAAATTATCGTCAATAAAATAAATCTGCAGGTTGTGCAAACCTGCACCCAGACCCTAACCCCAAAAATAACAAGCTAGTTTTGCGATTATATTTTCGTCCTACCTAATCAAATTAAACAGTTATCTTTATTTTTATTTTTATCTTTATCATTATAAAAGGAAGAAGGTCTAGGTTTTTCTAGGGTTACTATAGGGGTAAATTAATAAATTGCCTTAGGGGTAATTTGGTTGATTTAATATCCTCAAACATTCGTTTTTGGTCCCCAAACACACTTATTAGAATTATCCAAACGTGTGTTTTAGTCCCGTTTGAGTACCAAAACAAACATTTTTTCGAATTTGAGAACTAAAAAAATACATTCTTCAAATGAGGGACTAAATCCGAACCTCAACCAAAATTGAGGGACTAAAAACTTATTGAAGCCATTATTATAATAGCAATACTCTACCTAATTTATTACTCAACTTAAAATTATGATCTAAGACCTAATATTAAGTTTACAAACAACCAATACTTAAGTCCTTATTAATTTTGTTAAACAAATAAATTTTCAAATAGAAATAAAAATAACAATTATATTTATTCAATACACTATTATACCTCATGTATCGCACGTGTGTTGTGTGTAGCACCCTGTATTTTACTGTTTTAAATAACAGTAATACATATAAAAATGTTTATAAATGTATTTGAGTTTTAGAAAATTATTTTAAATAAACGGAGTTTACCACTCAATCCTACTTGAATGTAGGAAGAAACGATTACAATTTAGGTTGGAAAGTCAGGTGAAACCCGGCCCGTGAATTCCATTGACAGTATAATAATACTGCTCAAAAGGCCTAATTTTAATTCATAAATGAAAGACTTAAGATTTTTATTTTATTTCCTACAATTATATATTTTTAGATTTACTTCAGAAAAAATTAAATAATTTACGTTTTACGGGCGGAATACACAATCGGGTGAGCGGCATAATGGATTTCGGAGTTTCCAAGAGCATATAAAGAGTTTATCTTAGGATTTTGAGATGATTCATGAGATTGAATCATACTTTTAAGTCTAGAAGTTTTTACAAGGTTAAAGTGACAATTTAGAAATTTTACGCTTAAGTCCCTGAACTTTCTGTTAATTACACTTTGGTCCTTAAGTTAGTTTCTAAGTTTTTTTCAAGTGAATTGGGCCAGAATCTTTGTTCCCATTCTCTTATTGGACCGTGTCTATGAAGCCCAAATTTCTTGTCCATGGATTGATTCCATGAAGCCTATTTGAAACCATATAAGTTCCTATGTCATGCTTAAGCTTAAATCTTTTGGTGGGCCCCACAAAAATAAATCCAAGCCCAAATTCATTAGGCCCATGCGCAATCCCACGAGGGAGAAGGGGCTGCCCTCATAATTTTTGGATGAGCCAAGATTGTTCTAGATTGTTCTACATTCTTCTACAATATTCTACTACATTCTACAATCTTCTCAACTCTTCTCAAATGTTCTAGTTTTTTCTTAAAATATTTTATGAAGAAAATCAGCCAAGAATAGTCAAGATAAGACCACATTTAATGTGGCAAATGTTCATCATTACAATTTATTGTCAATTTGAAAAGTAGTCCTTATACTTTTGGAGTCTTTGCAAAATGGTCCCTAGGAATTATTTGCACTTCAATCCTTTGAACAAGCCAACTCATCCCTAATAGATCCTTCCAAGATGGCGCAATCAACCTCTATAAATACCCTCCCTCACATTTCATTTAGTTTCTATTGCCTTTTTGTTCAAAAACCCTAAAGTTCATAAGTCTTTTAGTGTCAAATTTGTGAAGCAAGTTCTTGGATTTCCTTTGTCATTTATCTTAAAGAGGTGAATCCTAATCTTCTTCCTTAATCATATATATGTTCTTCAATAAGTTTATTGATTCAAAGTTTATTTCTTAGTTGTTCATCACTTTTAAGTTTCTAAGCCTTGAACTTTGAGAAGTCATAATAAATTCTAGAAAAATCTCATGATGTTGAAACCACTTTCTATATTCTTGATATCATGCATATTATCTAAATCCAAGAGCATGATGTAATCAAAAATTTCTTTCCTAAAAACCTAGCCTTGGCCGAATCTATTAGAGTAGGTTTGGTAGAGTTTTGTTCATGTGTTGTCATGTATGATCATGTATTCCATATGACATGTAGGTCTACACACTCTAATCCATGATAGATTATTAAAATGAAAATCTTTACTCAAAAATCTCTATGTTGGCCGAACCCTAGGTGGGTGAGATTTGATGAGTTTTGTTCAAAGTTTTCATTGATGATCTTAGAAATCAAGCTATTAGTATGTATGCTTAATAAATCTAAGTTGGTTTATAAAACTAAGAACCCTAACCCTATGAACATGTTGAGGCCGAATCTTTGTATATAAGAGTTAGGAAGTTTTGAGTTTGAAATTTAGTTGTTTAGTCACTAACCCATGATTTTAGTTGATTAAGGATCATAAATCCATGACTTAATCATGATTAGAAATTTTAGTCATTCAAAACCCTAGAGGTCGTGACTATGTATTAGGGTTTAGAATGTTTTAGTTTCTTGATTTGTAATTATTTGATTTTAATGGTTGAAGGTTAAGTGAGTACGACGTTTACGCGGTATCCGAACTTCCGAAGAAATTCAGTAGTTCACAAGAAAGTCTCCAAAAGGTAAGAGGGGAACACCTGAGGATTAATTCGATGGCTATATGATATCCCGTGGTTGTTTGTAATCATTTGTCTGTTAGTATTTATTTACGTTGTTTAATATTGTGTTATTTGTATCTGTGTGGTTTTAATTGCGTTTGATTGTTTCTCTGTAATTATATTATGCTACTGTGATGCATGATCTGCCTGGGAAATATTTGTGATATAATTGTTGGTTGATGTGTGAGAAGCCTGACAGTGGTCAGTGCCCAATTAAATTAATCAGATAAAAGCTTTAAGAAGCTTCACAAATTATATACAATGTTTTAACGGTAAAATATTGATATATAATATAAATGGAAATTTTTATTTGAGAAAAATAAAGAATTTTGGAAAATATTATTATTGTAATAATTTATTACTGAAAAAGTGTATTATGAGTCACAATGAGCGCGAAACCGTGAAAATATTTTAGCACTGCTAATTTTTACGTAAGAAATTCCGGAATATTACAAAATAATCTTTTATGAAATTAATTGGTGAAAATAAGTTAATAATGATTTTAGAAAATTAATTAAGTGGAAAAAGCTAAATTTTGGCTTAAAAATCCTTAAAAATGATATTTGACGGCAAAGTTGGAAAAGTGTAGACGGCAAGTATTTTGAGACGGCAGTGCATATTTTGAAGAAGTTAAAACCTCAAGTGACTCATTGGTTTGTGAAAAACTAAGTTTGATTATTTAAGGATTTTATTAATGAATTTCCAATTGGGAAAATAATTTCTGAAAACCAAAAATAAATTCAACAGTGTTAAAAGTGGTGTGGAACTTAGTAACCGAGACGTCGGGGTACTAAGGTTCTGTGTTGTGATGGACTTGGGGTCCTTTGGACTTTGAGGTCCTATACCGTATGCGTGGGGTATACCGTATTTAAACATTGAAGATGTTTTCTATTACCACGAACCTAAGACTGGTGCATCGGTCGAGAGGTGTCGTGATTGAACACTCGGACTGTGAGGTCCTGTGTTGTAATGAAAGTTTTAAAGATGTTTAAAACTATGTGAGTCGTAAGCCATTTTGAGCTTTGGCAAAGAAAGATTGAACACAAAGAAAAGAGTTATAAGCAAAAGTGTTTTGCATGCATTTGGCAGACGTGCCGGCGGTTCGATGTATCAATTACCTACGGCGTCAGGTAGTTTTTACTGTGTTTTTCTCATGTGCCTAGGGAGGACATTTGAGACCCCATCTTCGTTGCTACTGGTGCCCTGAGTGTGGACAGTATGCAATGTGTTTTGGCTGTGTGCCTGTGGCTTTGTGCCTGTGTGGATGGGAAGAGGCTGCGTGCCTTGTGGCTGCGTGCCAAGTTAGCCTGTGTGGCAAGGGAGCCTGATCAACTCACTATGTGTTGGGATATCTCATGAGATTAGGATGAAATTAGATGATGAATATGAAGTGTCATGCATAATTTTCAAATCGATGATGTTTGGGGTGTTAAACCCACTGATAAACTATTTGTTTATAAATGTTGGTATTTGGTAAATGCTGATGTATTTATGTGGTTGCTAGTATGTAGTTATTGAGTAAGATCCATGTATTGGTTTCTCACTCTTACATGTTCAGATGGACCCGGATATACCTTTGGTACAATCGAGGGTTCGAACGATCATGTTTGATCATGCGCAGTACGGTGGTGCCTGGGAGATTAACCCTGGGGCACTCAGTGCCACCTACAATGGCCCAAGCAGAGAAGTTATCGGCACGATAGAAGAAGGACCACAGCAGAGGATTCATGTTGTTGAGACTGTCGAGGTATCTCTACCTCCAGTTTGGCTATACTTGCAGTACTTGGAAGAGCACGAATTAATGGATACGCCGCCTCAGTCACATCCTCTTCAGATAGTAGGACCCGAGGAACCTCCTGCTGAAGTGGAGCTAGATGAGGGTGAGGAGGATCCAGAGGAATACATTGAGGACGATCTTGAGTTTGACACTCCTGCGGTTGATTATGAGGATTCTTCTGACGACATAGCTGGAATGGAGGCATCTTCGTCAAATTCGTCTGGTGTAGGTGGGGTTGATCATCATGATCTTCCCAATGAGTTTTAGTAGCTTGACCAGCTATAGGTATAGTTCTGGGGTAGCGAGTCTTGTCAGTTTTTCATCTGGCTTCTAAGAGCCATGAGTTTTGGTATGGTTCTGAATTACTTGTTGCTTATATGTATATGTCTTTGTTTTCTTTGCTTAGTTTGATGGAGAATAGCCTATACTTATAAGGGCTCTTTTGTTATCTCCTATTATAGGTATTGTGTATTGAAAAGGTGATGTATATATATATATATACACATACATATATGTTTGTTTTTGTTTACGATGGTTCTATGTTTAAAAAAAAAAGATCAGCACTATTTTCGTAAAGAGACGGTCACTCTAAAATATATTTTCCGAAAGTAACCAACGATTAGCAATTTAATTTCCGCTTTGGGTAATAATGTGAAGACCCTAGAAGGGGTGTCGCATTGTGACACGCTGTCGCACACGGGTCAAAAAGCGAGCGATTTTATAAAATTGTAGTAGAGCGCGACAACTCGGGTATCGTCTCACAAGGACTCTTGAATTGTTATTCACCACAAAAATCAGTTTTGGGGGGGGGGGGGGGGGGGGGGGGGTTGGTTTGAAATGCAATTGGAAAACAGAGCAAAAACAGAGCAATTTAAAAACAGAGCACTTTAAGGGATTATCAAATAAACTAAGAACGATTAATCTACTGTTCTCGGTTTCCCAACTAACATCGGTTCATATAAATTACAAGCCCTAAGCAGATTCTAATCCCCTTTCGGTTGTAGCAACAATTAACAAGTGAAATCGCTACTACGAGATATATGTTCCTAATTCCCGAATTAAGCAAACGGGGTGAAGCACTCGTGAATTAAGCAAACACGACTGTACACACGCGAATTAAGCAAACGCGATTAAATATAGGAACATAACATCACCAAAATAAATCAACACAAACACTATACACTCCTGAATTAAGCAAACAGAAATATATAGCATATATTGAAAAGGGAAAAGCAAACAAAACAGGAATTACAGAACCTCAAGTGTGGTGGAAATCGATTACAGTAGACTAATCCAAGAAAATTAGTTCTCCATAAAAACGTATCACAACCAGAAAATCTGTAAAAACAATGGATAATTAGAAGTCCCTCTAATCTGCCCATAACAGCAATTTATAACATTCAGGATATGCGCCCTCTCGCGAGGCGAACACCCACTCTCGAGGCGAATCTTATGAAGAAATCTGAAACGTTGGGACTTCTCGCGAGGCGAAGAATGGCTCGCGAGGCGAGGAATTGAAGAGTCTTCTTATTACGCCCGTGATGAGTATCAGGGCCTGCGCGTGATGCTTTTTGACTTCCAGGCTCGCGGGGTGAGACATGGTTCGCGAGGCGACACAGAAAGGTTTGCATTTTTCTGGAACAGTCAGCCTTCAGGTTCGCGAGAAGAGGTGTGGTTCGCGGGGCGAGACAGAGAGGATGACATTCTGCTGTTCAGCTGGTCTCAGGTTCGCGAGGCGAGTAGACTCTCGCGGGGTGAATTTTTCCAGGATTGCAGTTTCCACTGATTCTTTATTCCCTTTACTCTAAGTTAACCTAAAAACAATGAAATAGCCATAAGTGCTTTATTTGACTCAAAACTGGCTAAATTAACCTCAAACTACTTAGACGACTCAAAATGTTACTTGAAGACAATCAAGTCTAATTTGGGCGAAATCGGGATATAAATAGCACAAAACCACGGTCATACTAGTCATAAAACTAGATGAGCTAGAGGCTTATCAAAATACCCCAAACTTGAACTTTTCTTGTCCCCAAGCAAACTAAAACTCAAAAACTCCAAAAGACTCAAGACATGGCAAGCTTAAAGGATTCAATCAACTTTGCACAAATTTCAAGCAACTCATCAAAATAATTTTTCCTTCAATGTTCCCCTCTTTTCAAACAATGTAATCCCCACATGCATTTACTTTGAACATTTGAGAACTTCATCATTCAAGCAATCAGTAATCTAAGCAGGGGATCCAAGTTACACACAAAAGGGAGATCACCAAATTCAAACAATCGCCTTCCTCACAAAGGGGTTTAGTGTTTCACTCAATCTCTCAGTTTGTCTAGGCTATCAACATTTCACTCAATTTCACTTTTAAGAGCACTTCCCATAAATTTGATTTTCATCTCAAAATGGTTCCCACGGAAAACATGCATGCAACATCAAAAGGTCTTTTAAGGTTGTAATGGGGCCTGGCTAAAGGTAGGATATACAAAGGTACTGGGCTTAAGTCCCTAGGAACTAAGAGAGCATGAAACATTTTACACTTTGAATTTCCACTCAGATTCCTTTTTCCATTTTTCTTTATGCTTTGGGTGACTACAGCCTTTTTCTTTAAATACCTTATCTTTTTTTTTTGACATTTTGTTCCTTTTTTTCTTCTTCTTCTTTTTTTTTTCTTTTCTTTTTCTTTTCTTTGCCTTTGGCTCCAACCTTTTTATTATTATTTTTTTCTTTTTCTCACCCCAGAATGACATGTCACATCCTTGTAGCCACCCCAAACTTAGTTTCTTGCAACCATTCTCTTGCTAAGCTTCCATGCTCTCCTAATCCTAAGATCGGGTTAACATGGTTTTTCAGATTTTTGGCTTGTAACATAGGGTTATCAAGAAGCAATAGGCTAATTAGTCTCAACGGGGCTAACTAGGGAACATGCAGCAGGGATGGTTATTTTCAGGCCAAGTGGTTATTTACAAAGAAAATTGCCTAAATCATTTGATGCAAACACATAAACATGCAAACCATGAAGAGATTCAAGAAAATTCGGGAAAGTGCAGCTCAAAAGTGATTCACACAGTTAAAAAAAACATGTTGGAGGCTCAAATCCTCACCCAGACAATTTTGCAAATTGTTTGATCGAGATTCAATCCCTAGTGTGTGCACCCCTTCACCCCAAACTTATCATAAATCATGCCATCACAACAAAATATCTCAAAGTTCAGTTTTCAATTTTTCAAGTGGGGATCAGTTTTCAAAAGAAAAAATTCAACCTAGGGGGAATCATCACATAATCATGCAATAAATCTGTGCCAAATCAATCAAAACCAATCAAGCTCACCGACCAAAGACTCACACAATTTATTCAAGAGCTAAAAGAAAAACAAGATAAAACACAAAACAAAGCTACAATTGGTTCCCTCCCCCACACTTAAAACATACATTGTCCTCAATGAAACAACATAACTATAAAATCAGAGTGAGGGAAAGGAAAGGGTGTTCCCTGATCAAGTGGCAGTGTAGGTGGGAGCTTCCAAGGAGAGCTCCTCAACAGTAGCATCCTCAGGCACCGAGCTCTCATGGAATAGCTTCAGCCGCTGCCCGTTAACCTTGAAGGCCTTGTTGCTACCTGCATTTTTAATCTCTACTGCACCATAAGGAAAAACGTTAGTAACAATAAATGGGCCGATCCACTTGGACCGAAGTTTCCCAGCCATCAACTTCAGGCGGGAGTTAAACAGTAAGACATGTTGGCCCACAGAAAATTCTTTCCTAGCAATCATCCTATCATGAAAATGCTTGGTTTTCTCTTTATAAATCCGGGAGCTTTCATAGGCTTCTAGCCTAAGCTCCTCAAGCTGCTGTAATTGGAGCTTCCTTTCAATACCAGCTTTTTTAATTTCCAAATTACAGCACTTGACCGCCTAATATGCACGGTGCTCAACTTACACAGGGAGATGACATGCCTTACCGAATACAAGCCTATAGGGGGACATCCCTATTGGTGTCTTAAAAGCGGTTCTCTGAGCCCAAAGTGCGTCTTCTAGACGGCGTCTCCAGTCCTTCCTATTCGGCTGCACCACTTTTTCTAAGATCTGCTTGATCTCCCTGTTTGAGATCTCAGCCTGGCCATTGGTCTGGGGATGGTAAGCAGTGGAGACTCTATGCACAACTCCATACTTCCGGAGTAAGGCTTCCATGGTGCGGTTGCAGAAGTGAGTGCCCTGGTCACTGATGATGGCACGAGGTATGCCGAACCTGCAAAAAATATTGGACCTAACAAAATTGGCAACAACTTCAGAATCGTTAGTCCTAGTGGGGATAGCTTCCACCCACTTTGAAACATAGTCAACAGCCAAAAGAATGTATAGAAAGCCAAAAGATGCAGGGAAAGGACCCATAAAGTCAATTCCCCACACATCAAACACCTCATAGAAAAGCATGGGCTGCTGAGGCATTTCACTCCTACGAGTGATGGCAGTGCCTGCTGTTTGACACTCCTTACAAGTCTGGTAGACCTCATAGGCATCTCTAAAAATGGTGGGCCAGTAGAACCCAGAGTCTAGGACTTTTCTTGCAGTCCTCTGTGGCCCAAAGTGTCCCCCTACTTGAGAGGCATGAGAAAAGTGCAAAATGGACTCGATCTCATAGTCGGGGACACACCTCCAAATTACCTGATCACTGCAAAACTTCTTAAGGTACGGATCATCCCAAACATAGTACTTGGAATCACTCGAGTTTGTGGATCTGGGATCTAGTTGCACCTGCAGGAAAAACACCAACAACAAGATAGTTAACAATGTCAGCAAACCAAGGAGTTACCCCATGCAGATGTAGAAGCTGCTCATCAGGAAAGTCATCATGGATGGAAGAAGGATCCTCATCCCTTGCTATTCTGCTCAAGTGACCAGCTACTAAATTTTCAGCTCCACTCTTGTCTTTTATCTCCACATTGAACTCTTGGAGCAACAGCATTGATAAGCCTCTGGCTTATCTAGTTTTATGACTAGATGAACTAGGGTTTATGTGCCAATTTATTCGAGTTCACTCTCGATTTCACCCAAATTTGCCTTGTTTTGTTCCTAAGTTGGACTTTGACTCGTTTTGCGTCTTTTGTGTAGTTTTTAGGTTATTTTGAATAGAGTTACGCTTGTGGGTGCTTTTGTTGTTTCAGGTTAAGTAAGTGAAGCTCCGGGAGTCAAGGAAAGCAAAGAAATAGTGGAAATTGAAATTCTGAGACACTCGCCCGCATGAGTGTACTCTCGCCTCGCGAGAGTCGAAGACCACAGAAGACAGAGACCATCACGGCCAAGCCGTGATGAATACCACGCCAGTGGCAGTTTAAGGTTTGAAGACTCGCCCGCGAGAAGAAGCTCGCCCGCGAGAGAATGAAGACTTGGAAGTCGAGAGACCATCACGGCCCAGTAGTGATGAAGGTCCTGACCTAGAATTGAAGACTCGCCCCGCGAGAGGCTGCTCGCCTCGCGAGAGTTTAAATTGAAAGCACGCCAATTTTAATTCTCGCCTCGCGAGAGTCTGCTCGCCTCGCGAGAGAGCGCAGATCAGGATTACTATTTAAAGGCTGTTGCATATCAGAATCCGAATGGAACTTTAGGAGGCAGTTTTCCACTTAGGTTAGGGCAGTAGTTACGAATCCTTATTTCTCCTTGGAGCTGCGTCTCCTTTTCTGGTTTCTTTTTATTTTACGATGGTGATTACATCCGATCGCTTGTCTATGAGCATGAGGAACTAATCCCCGTCGTCCGAGGGAACGATGAAGCCACCCATGGCGATGTAAATCCGATTTGATGTATGTCTTTCTCCTTAATTCAATTCTTGTTTTCTAATTCTGATTTGAATGTGTTGATCATACGTGTTGCGTGATTGACTTGTTAACGTTGATGAGGCTTAGTCAGCGATTCACGTTTAGAACTTGAATTAGAATCATCGATCGAATATTGCACGAGAGTGAATAGGAGATCGGTGCGACCTTATAGGGAACACGAATTAACAGAATTCGAGATTAGGGTTAAGAGACCTAGCAAGTAATTAACTCAAATCATCGAATACGTCCTAATGAGCACGGAAGTGGATTTAGGAGAATTTAGGGGTCCCGGTTGACATTGCAATTGAACCTAGGAGGAATTCATCATCACTTGGGTGTACATATTGGGTAGGTGGATTTGTGACCTTGGACATTTTAGTTTTCTGATTTTTAGTTAATTATTTCATTAGATTTGTTAATTGAATTTTAGATATTAATCTCTCTCTCAACCACCTTCTATTACTTAACCAACGTATCGGATTTCTTGACAATTTAGTCGAATTGGTAACCCAATCCTTGTGTTCGACCTCGGTAGAATCTTACCATGTTTTTATTACTTGCGACGACCCGGTACACTTGCCGGAGTCACAACAAGCATCCACCGAATCAATCTCGGCTTCGCTTCTGGTTTCTTCAAAAGGTACTTCAGAGCTGCATGGTCAGTGAAAACAATAACCTTGGAACCTAGCAAATATTACCTAAATTTATCCAGAGCAAAAACAACAGCTAAAAGTTCCTTTTCAGTGGTGGTGTAATTAGATTGTGCAGCATCTAAAGTCCTAGAAGCATAATGAATGACATGGGCAGCCTTGCCCACCCTTTATGCCAGGACCACTCCCACAGCATAGTTAGAAGCATCACACATGAGCTCAAAAAGGAGGGTCCAGTCAGGGGGCTGGATGATGGGGGTAGAGGTCAATGCCCTTTTCAGGAAGTCAAATGCCTTTTTGCAGTTGTCATCAAAGTTGAACATGGCATCATTCTTCAGCAAGTCTGACAGAGGAAGAGCTATCTTACTGAAGTCCTTAATGAAGCGCCTGTAGAAACCTGCATGACCAAGAAAAGAACGAATCTCGCGAACGCAAGATGGATAAGGCAATGTAGAAATCACATCAATTTTAGCAGGATCTACTGAAATACCCTCTTTAGAAATAACATGCCCCAAAACAATCCCATGTTCAACCATAAAGTGACACTTTTCATAGTTCAAAACCAGGTCAGTTTCGATGCATCTTTCTAGAACCAAACTCAGACTATGCAAGCATGCATCAAATGAGGAACCATATACAGTGAAATCATCCATGAACACTTCCATGCAATTTTCAATAAATTCAGTAAAAATGCTCATCATGCATCTCTGGAAAGTGCCAGGAGCATTGCAAAGACCAAATGGCATCCTCCTGTATGCAAACGTGCCGAAGGGGCACGTAAAAGTGGTATTTTCCTGATCCTCTGGTGCAATGTGGATCTGGAAGTAACCGGAAAAGTCATCAAGAAAACAGTAGTGGGATTTACCAACCAGCCGCTCGAGCATCTGATCGATGAACGGCAAAGGAAAGTGATCCTTTCGAGTGGCCTGGTTCAACCTCCTATAATCAATACGAGACTACTTGGCTATTCTGGACTCTAGTGGGGACAGGCTCATTATTATCATTTCTTACCACTGTGAGGCCGGACTTCTTGGGTACAACTTGCACTGGACTCACCCAACTACTATCAGAGATGGGGTATATGATACCCGCATGCAGAAGTTTTGTCACCTCCTTCTTCACAACATCAGAATCAATGGATTGAGCCGCCTTTGGGGCTGCCTAACTGGTTTAGCCCCATCCTCCAACAGAATTCTATGCATACATCTGGAGGGGCTAATTCTTGAGATGTCAGCCAAGGTCCAACCAATTGCCTTCTTGTGCCTCTTCAGAACCTCCAAGAGATTAGCTTCCTGGTCCGAGTCAAGGTTGGAGGAAATAATAACTTGAAGTTTTTCATTCCTCTCCAAGTAAGCATACTTCAGATTCCCAGGAAGTGGCTTGATCTCTAAGGAGGGTGGCTTCTCAATGGATGGTATATTTGGAGCAGTCATGATGTCAAGAACTTCAGCTGAACAGACAGCTTCACTCACACTATCACCCTGCAAAGTAGAATCAATGAACTCAGCACACACAGCACAAGGGTTAGTGTCAGTACATTCAGTACATGAATAAATATCATCAAAGCCAGAAACAAATGGAAAATCAGAAACCAGGTCATCATAGGTGTCATCAATAATTTCAGAGAGCAACTCTATTTGAAAGACAGAGTGATCTTCCAGGGGATGCTTCATAGCATCTAAGATGTTAAACTTTGCAACAATGTCGCCAAACTCCATGGACATGGTTCCATCATCAACATCAATCTTTGTCTTTGCTGTCTTCATGAACGGTCTGCCCAGGATGATTGGTGATCTACTTGAATTTGTTTCCCCTTCCATGTCCAGGATGTAAAAGTCAGCAGGGAAAATCAACTCATCAACTTGTACCAGCACATCTTCTACCATTCCCATGGGGCGAGCATTGGTCCTGTTGGCCAACTGGATAGTAAGACCTGTATGCCGCAAGGGACCAAGATCAAGGTTATTGAAAACAGAGGTGGGCATGACATTGATGGAGGCTCCCAAATCCAACATGCAATTATCGAATTTGCTGTCCCCAATGGTGTATGGAATAGTAAAAGTGCCCGGATCCTTGCACTTGTGGCAGTGCCCGAGTGGGGACTGAAACAGTAACCCTTTCAAGTGCAGGCTTAGGCTGAATGAGGGATGAAACATTTCGCCCTAAATTGATTCTCTCATTGCCTTTCAACCTCCTCTTGTGTGTGCACAAATCCTTCAGAAATTTTGCATATTTGGGAACCTGCTTAATCACATCCAGAAGGGGAATGTTAACCGCCACCTTTCTGAACACATCTAGAATTTCCCTCTCCTTGTCTTCCCCATTAATCTTCTTATTTTTCTGCACTCTTTACGGGAAGGGGATTGGTGGCACATATACTCTCTCAGCTTCAACAACTACAGAAGGCTCAGGAGTTACCTCAACAGTTTCTTCATCTTTTTCAGGGGCTGCCTCTACAACTTTCCCGAATCTCAAAGAAATGGCACTCACATTAGGATTTGGAGCATTAGAATTAAGGGCATTAGAATTAAGGGTAGGAGTGTTAGGATTCACCACTGTTTGTACAGGTAGTTGGTTTAATCCTTGAGCTTGCTACATGGCATTCATTGAAGTGGCAAGCTGTCCAATCTGTATCTGCAAGGCCTGAATACTAGCATCCGTTCTCTGCTATAACTGTCCAAATTGCTGCTGAAACTGGAGATTTTGTGCATTTATTTGTGTAGTTATTTGTGAAGTCATTTGCTTGAACATGTCCTCTAGTGAAGGTCCGGAAGGTGCAGAAGTGGTCACTTGTGGAGGATTCTGTGGTGGTGCCATCGGTTGTTGTTGTGATGAGTTTCCATACCGAAGGTTGGGATGATTCCTCCAGTTGGGGTGGTACTTATTTGTGGAGAGGTCAGGAACGCTGTACCGGTTCTGATTGTTGCCTTGATTGTAAGGATTGACTGCATAAGCTTTAGGCAAATCACTAACTGACTCATCTTTTAGTATTGGGCATGTATCTGACAGGTGCTCAGGAGAACTACACATGCCACACAACCTTGCCGGCTGAACCTTATCCATTGCCAGTTGCTTCACCAAAGACGTGAGCTCATCAATTCTATTCTCAAGGGCCTGGTTGGAAGAAGAGCTATGGACCTCATTCACACCCCTAGTCTCAATAGAATTTCTCCTGGTTGTAAACTGCTGGGAGTTTAGTGACATATTTTCAATCAATTGCTTGGCGGCAGCCAGAGTCTTATCAACAAGTGCTCCCCCACTAGCAGCATCCAAAATATTTCTATCCATCGGTAGTAACCCCTCATAAAAATACTGGATAAGGAGCTGCTCGGAAATCTGATGCTGAGGGCAACTGGATACCAACTGCTTGAATCTCTCCCAATACTCAGCCAATGACTCATTGCCTTGTCTGATGCCACATATTTCCTTCCTGATTGATGCAGCTCTGGAGGCATGAAAATATCTCTCTAAGAAGACCTTCTTCAAATCGTTCCAGGTGGTAACAGAGTTTGGCTCAAGATAGTACAACCAATCCTTTGCAGCGCCCTGTAGTGAGAACGGGAAGGATCTCAGCTTGATGTGATCCTCAGTTATTCCCTCTGGTCTCAAGGGTGTAGAGCAGACAACCTGGAATTCCTTCAGATGCTTATGTGGATCCTCACCTGCAAGACCACTAAACCTTGGCAACAAGTGTATTAAACCGGATTTCAATTCAAAGGGAGTAACAGCACCAACATATTCAATACACAAGCCATTATAATTAACATCAGGGGCAGCAAGTTGTCTTAATGTCCTTTGGTCACCCATGTTATCAAAAACAGTTTCAGAATTAGAATCACCACTAGTGCTAGCCCGAATTGCTCTACGGCGTGTGTGCAGTGTTCTTTCAATTTCAGGATCAAAATCAAACAAGTCAGGGCAAGTAGACCTAGTAGCCAGACTAATTCAAAACAAAAACAAAAAAAATGCTAAAATAACAAACAAGAGTCCCCGGCAACGGCGCCATTTTTTGACACGCTGTCGCACACGGGTCAAAAAGCGAGCGATTTTATAAAATTGTAGTAGAGCGCGACAACTCGGGTATCATCTCACAAGGACTCTTGAATTGTTATTCACCACAAAAATCAGTTTTTTTTTTTGGGGGGGGGTTAAATGCAATTGGAAAACAGAGCAATTTAAAAACAGAGCACTTTAAGGGATTATCAAATAAACTAAGAACGATTAATCTACTGTTCTCGGTTTCCGAACTATCATCGGTTCATATAAATTCCAAGCCCTAAGCATATTCTAATCCCCTTTCGGTTGTAGCAACAATTAATAAGTGAAATCGCTACTACGAGATATATGTTGCTAATTCCCGAATTAAGAAAACGGGGTGAAGCACTCGTGAATTAAGCAAACACGATTGTACACACGCGGATTAAGCAAACGCGATTAAATATGGGAACATAACATCACCGAAATAAATCAACACAAACACTATACACTCCTGAATTAAGCAAACAGAAATATATAGCATAGTATTGAAAAGGGAATAGTAAACAAAACAGGAATTACAGAACCTCAAATGTGGTGGAAATCGATTACAGTAGACTAATCCAAGAAAATTAGTTCTCCATAAAAACGTATCACAACCAGAAAATCTGTAAAAACAATGGATAATCAGAAGTCCCTATAATCTACCCAGAACAGCAATTTATAACATTCAGGATATGCGCCCTCTCGCGAGGCGAACACTCACTCGTGAGGCGAATCTTATGAAGAAATCTGAAACGTTGGGACTTCTCGCGAGACGAAGAATGGCTCGCGAGGAGAGGAATTGAAGAGTCTTCTTATTACGCCCGTGATGAGTATCAGGGCCTGCACATGATGCTTTCTGACTTCCAGGCTCGCGGGGCGAGACATGGTTCGCGAGGCGACACAGAAAGGTTTGCATTTTTCTGGAACAGTCAGCCTTCAGGCTCGCGAGGTGAGGTGTGGTTCGCGGGGCGAGACAGAGAGGATGACATTCTGTTGTTCGGCTGGTCTCAGGTTCGCGAGGCGAGTAGACTCTCGCGGGGTGAATTTTTCCAGGATTGCAGTTTCCACTGATTCTTTATTCCCTTGACTCTAAGTTAACCTGAAAACAATGAAATAGCCATAAGTGCTTTATTTGACTCAAAACTGGCTAAATTAACCTAAAACTACTTAAACGACTCAAAATGTTTCTTGAAGACAATCAAGTCTAATTTGGGCGAAAACGGGATATAAATAGCACAAAACCTTGGTCATACTAGTCATAAAACTAGATGAGCCAGAGGCTGATCACATTGTGTTAGTACTAGTAATACATAAAAGCAATTTTCTACCACTGAGACAACCTCGTCAAAGAAAGAATATTGGATCCACAAAATAGAGTCTTTAATATCGAGAAATTAAATATTGTACTCTCCAATTCTGAAAATTTTCAATAACAACAAAAGGGTGTAGGACCATACAGAAGTCTAAGCTCATAAATGATTGTTTAAAAACTAAATCCGACCCCAACCAAATAAATAAATAACAATTCAAATAGGAGAAATTACATTTTCACATTCACAAGAAATTTAAAATAAAAAGAACATCCCATCGTCCATATAAATCTTCAATTTTAGACTCATAAACGTGAATAATAGGAAATTCACATAGTCCATATATGTTTATCTGCAATTTGAATCAAAAAATGTAAATAGAACAAGTGTGTATTTGGTTTCACGTTGAAAACCTCCGAAATTGATTTTATCATCTGTCAAACGTGATTTTAGTAAAAATGAGATGTTTGGTTACTACCAGATAAAATTGATTTTGCCTCCAAAAATGATTCTGACTAGAAGCTATAAAAATAGTTTTTGAGTTGAGTTGAAAAAATTACACTAAGTTTTACATCATACATGCTTTCAAAATAAAAACATTCAAACTCAAATCTAACTAAATCAATTTTACAAAATCCATTATATTCAAAATCACTTTTACCAAACGTTATCCAAACACACACTAAGTCAATTAAAAAGTAGCTAGAAGGGAAACTATAATGTTTGAGATGCTTGTTTGGGAAAGACTAAATATTTCTCATTCAGTTATTTTTGGAAGATTGTGTGTTTAGGAAAGCTAGAAAAAAAAAAGATTATGCTGATAATCTGTTTTCAAATAATCGATTATTGTGATAATCGATTATAATCAGAATCTGTTTTTGTTTGGGTATGTGTAATAATCGAAAAAAAGAGAGACTAAATTAGTTACAAAATAGAATATATAAGTTATAAATATTAAATTTTGTGAAACATATAATAAATTCATTTGTCATGCTATAAATAATTTAATTAAATAAGAATATTAAGAGTTTTTAAATGATAAATAGTTTATGAGGTAGAGAATTAGAAGAAGAAAAAGGGGGGGGGGGGGGGGGTATAAATAGAAAGTGATAGGGCCCAGTTGCCGCTGAGAACCCTAACAAATTCATAAAACAGAATTGAAAAAGAAGGTGTTGAATCTAAGGCCGTAGGGAATGAGTTCTTGACGTGAGTGCTGCATCGTGGGCAAGAAGAGCAAAGTTTCTTTTATACCTTTCTCTTTGTCTTGCATCAATTCAGGTGAGGGAATTTTTTGTGTTTTTCTTGGATTGATATTTGGTGGTCCAGCTGTGATATAGATGTTACAAAAGAAACATGAATTTTTCTTTATACTATGGGTTTGTATTAGTGATTATTGTGTGCATTGTTCATTCAAGATTGTTTCTTTTCATGTCTATGGTGCTTTATCCTCTTGCATATTTGGTGCTGAAATTTAATTGAATTATGGGGAATGTTGAAGTTATTTGGTCGTCTGAAAGGCTTAAGGAATTTCGGATCAGGTATAAGAGTTGGATGCGTTGGAAATTTACAAGCTTATTGCAGCACTGTGTGTTTGCTTGTTTAGGAGAGAGGCGTCGATTTCTCCTCTAAAATATTGTTTTTTCTTCTTTTCTTTTGCTTGTATATGCTTTGAGCTCCATGGGCATTAAATGTTTAAAAATATTATCAGTCTTAAGCCCAAAAAGGTTGTGTAATTGCACCATCACATATCTGCTCTTCTTGAAGTAGGTGAATTTTTAAAGGACCACTAATTCACTTGTTATTCTATCAAGGCCAGGGGCGTCGATTTGCTGCCCTTGTGCAAAAAGGTTGTGGGACTCATTAGTGTATTCTTTGAATTGATGATAATATATATATATATATATATATATATATATATATATATATATATATATATATATATATATCGTTATGATAGAAGAAACTATATAGATATATTAAGTATAGCCTATAGTATGATTATAATAATCATTTAAGCATGATAAAATTATTTAGTTTATTGTGGCCTTGTATCGAGAAGAAGAAAGAATAGGAATTTGGTATGAAACCCCTCAGCGATAATGAGAGTGTGCAATGAATTATGTTGGTACATATGAGAGTGGGGAGCTACGTGAAAACGGCTGAGGTTATTTAAAAGAATCGGCTATTTTAAAGTATGAGCAATACATGTGTATATATATATATATATATATATATATATATATATATATATATATATATATATATATATATATATATATATATATATGGAGATGGTTGAGTTAAGTATATTTGGAAATATTTCTTTTGGATGTGCTTGATCTTGTTACTTAAGGTTGGTATGAGTCAATTTGGATTGCTATTGTAAATGTTTACTATTTTCATGATTTAGGGTGATATGCAATAATGTATTGGTTATGTAAATTATGATAAATAATGTGTTTTACGTTGTTATTACTCAGATAGTCTACAAGTTATGATGTGAATGCAATATTGAGGATTGGAATGATATAACGACTGAGTGAGGTAGGACAATAATTGTGTATGATGAATCATATGGAACATACAAGATTTTGTTTGCTCAAATTGCACGGATATGACATGTGCATGGATTGTTGTTTTGTGTTTGGACATTGGACAAGATTTGGTGTACACGACTTGTCAGCGGACTCGACTGGGAAATAAATGTGACCGTCGGAGTGGGGACCTCTAGTGAAAAACCCTGGAGTTCAGAGGGTGATTGTATAGTGACCGAGGTCACCTATCGGTCAGCGGACTCGACCGGGATATAAAAGCAACCGTTGGAGTGGGAGACTCTAGTGAACAACTCCAAGGGGATACCCAAGCATCTTGCTCAATGGCAAATTGACTTTACGGCAAGTGGTGAACTATTGTGTGTGGGTGAACTATTGTGTGCGGTTATGTGTGCTGAAATGTACAGAAAGAAATTTAATTTCATGATTATATGTTGCACTATTGTTGTTATGTTTTGTTCATCCCTCACTGAGTTTTAGGACTCATCCCCGCCCTTTTTGGTTCAGCTTTAGGTACACCATGTGGGGAGCCATCTCAGGTAGCCCATGCATAGGAGTGGTATGGGCAGGCGCAGTAGTTTATTTATTTCTTTAATTTCGGTTTGTCTTATGAGATACCTCTTTATTTGTTTTGAACTTCGGAATTAGATTCCTTTTGGTTGGAGTTCATTTTTTTTTTAAACTCTGGATGTATACTCAGGGCCACCTTGGCTTATTATTTTGGAATATTATTTTACTCTAATAATTACTTTGGTACTATATAATTACCTACGTTGTGATGTGACTTAAACGTTCTTGATAGGCCTTGGGAATGGGATAACAAGGTCCCATTCTGGTCAGTCAGGTACGCCTAAGTTGGGTCCTGACAGTATGTTTGCTGAAAAGCGATTTTAAGATAATCTATTTTGTTTTGGTGATGCAAAAATCATTACTTTTACATAGTAAATTACGAAAAAGGGTATGAAGATATTTGTTTATAATGTTTGTTTTTCTTTTAACATTAGATTTTTTTATATCTTGTCATCAATTATAAAAATTGAATAAAAATTCAAACTTTGTTCATGATCATGGAAATCATGTGAAAATATATTATTTTTTACGGTAGTTAATTTAATATATATATATATATATATATATATATATATATATATTTCAATTTGTACTTCCTTGCCAATTGCCATCGACAACTACAGGGTTCCCAACTTCCAATTACCAAAGCCTCCAAAATATTTTAAACTCAATATTTGGGTACAGTAAAGCAACAAAACCCACCACCACCACCAAATTTGCCGCTGAACCCTCCCTCCCTATCTAACCATACCCATCCATAAACTTCACCATCTCTCTCGAATCCCAAATGCCCACCATTTCTTTCTCCATCATATCCACACTCTCACCATTTCCACCCTACTCACCATTTCCACCCTATCTTGCGTGGCTCACTCTGGGGGCGTGAATTGGCGATGTACGGGAATTTGTGAAATTAATGTGGTTGTTAAATTGGGAGGGTTATTATGGGTAATGAAAGGTGTAACTGCAAAATAATAAAAACTTAAACATCAAAACAGTCCTACCGGGTGGATGGTAAAAAAATAGCTGAAAACCCTTTAAAAAAAGCTTTTTATGATGTTAAGCTAAAATCCCAGACACATTTAATTATTTTCAAAACAGTTGAAAAGATCAAAACAGTTGATTGAGAAAGATTATAATCTTTCCCAAGCATACTCTAAGTGGTTTTATGAAAAAATTGATATATTTGAAAACATTGATTATTTTCTAAAAAGTTTTTCTATGTCATTTCAACTATTTTGTAACCATCTAGGGAGCCATGTTGTTTGATGATTTTTTTTTTTGTTTATTCACAACATTTCTATCATTTCACGCACAGCGACCAGGTGGTTGATGCTATTTGTTTTTTGGTTTTTTTTGATCAATTTAAATGCATAAGAGCTTTCACGCCCAGGGACTCTCGGGCAAACCTGTTTGACGCTATTTGTTATATTTTTTATCAATCAACGCAATTTTTTTTTATCAAACTATTTATTATATGTTTTTTTTCTTACTGTGTAACTATTTGCTATTTGTTAATATTTGGTGAATGTGTCTCATAAAATCTGGTCATATAACTTGTCAATTTTTTGGATTTTGGTGAACATTACAGTTTCCTTTTATTCAATTTTTTTATAAATAGAATTTTTTTTGATGACAAGATATTTAAAAAAATCAAATGTTAAAAAGAGAAATAAATATTATAAATAAATATTTTTATATCATTTTTCGTAATTTACTATGTAAAAGTGATTTTTTTCATACCACTCAAACGAAATAGATTATCTTAAAATAGTTTTTCAGTAAACATACCCAAACAAAAACAGATTCTCATTATAATCGATTATCAAAATAATCGATTATTTGAAAACAGATTATCAACATAATCTTTTTTTTCTAGCTTTCTCAAACACACTCAGTGTATGTTTGGAAAAGCTAAATTATTTGGATTTCAACTATTTTCATCCATAAAAAGTTGTTTCATAAACAATCTACTTGTATGACATTTAGCTTAAATTTTCAAAAAAGTTGTTTTATTAATAAATAATCTATTTTCATCCATCTAATATCAAGGACAGTTTGACTATCTCATTATGATTCTCATTTGTCATAAATCTCTTCCCCTTCTTACCCCCTCCCCCAAACCGATTATTTTCGTTGACCATTATTTACTATTAGCGCAATCAATGCTAACACTCCCTCTAAACACAATTTTTACAAAAATAACTAATTTCATATTTATTGAGGAAGTTAGTTAATTTAGTTTAATTATCTTGATTTATGTAAAAAAATGAGTTATAATTACTAAACTACCCTTTAATTGTCTCGATGATGTACAATGCCCTTGGAAAAGTAAAGGGAGAATTGGTTTGATTGGTTAAATTTTTTTTTTTGGAAATACTTACATTAGATAGAGCTGAGTTGGTTGTATTTTACTTATATTTAAGTCTAAAAAATATATGTACTTTTTTTTCTTATAATTGAATTCAGAGGGAGTATCTCTTGCCAGTTGCCAATATGCCACTGCAAAAGCATGCCCATTATTTTCATTAGTCAGTGCTAATATCTCTTGCCAGTATGCCACCGCAAAATATATACTCCCTCCGGTTCATATAATAAGCAAAAAATTAATGCAACACACATATTAAGGTGATTAGTTAATCTCATTTAATTTGTTTAAAATTACGTAAGTTACCCTTTATGGTAGGGCAATCATGACTCTTCATTCCATGTAACTTTGCTTCCTTAATGTCAACACATCTACCCAGATTGGAAGCATACCCATCTGGTAACTTTAGTTCTTTAACCCACTTACAGACGGCCAATTTCTGTGCTTTGCTTAGTGTATAACTTGCCTTCGGTTTGATAAGTCTGCCACGACCACCGTCTTGCAACTCAAGCTCCTTCCGATTACAAATGTTAGCCAGGTCCAATCGGGCTTTATTTGTATACTTTATCCTCCCCTTGATGTCCATCACAGTGTCAAACACATTCAAAAACACATTCCTCTCAGTATGCATGACATCAATGTTGTGACGGAGTACCTGCGTCCTCCAATACGGCAACCTCCAAAATATAATTTGTTTTGTCCAATTATGGTTGACGCCATAATCAGGAATATGTTCTCCTTGGGTTTCATGGACGAGCGGTAAGTACTGTACTCTACGCCATACATTAGGACCAGTCAAACGTGGTGGAGGCGGTGTTCTCTCCGCACAACGCTTCTTGAATGCATTCTTGTTCCGCCTATAAGGACGATCTTCTGGAAGGAATTGACGATGAAAATCAAAATATGAGATCTTTCGACTGTTTTTAAGCATGAATGCCTTCGATCGCTCCATACATATTAGGCATCCAAGCTTCCCCGCGGTCATCCAACCCGACATCATCCCATAAGCAGGAAAGTCGTTGATCGTCCACATTAAAGCTGCTTTCATGATGAAATTCTGCCTCAAAGATACGTCATATGTCAACACACCATCATTCCACAGCATTGTCAACTCATCTATCAGCGGCTGCAAGTACACATCAATCTTACCTTTTGGATTAGACGGACCCGGAATTATGACTGTTAGGAACATAAACTCCCGCTTCATGCACATCCCCGGGGGAAGATTGTACGGAGTCAGGATAACCGGCCAACAAGAGTATGCTTTTCCAGACTGCCCAAAAGGATTAAATCCATCAGCAGATAACCCCAATCGGACATTGTGAGGGTCCTGCGAAAATGCCATATGAACCCTATCAAAATGGTTCCAAGCTTCTCCATCAGATGGATGACACAAGATATCTTGCTCCCTCTCATGCTCACTATGCCACCTCATGTGAGCTACAGTGGCCATCGAAGAGTACAATCTTGTAAGTCTTGGCACGAGCGGAAAGTACCACATCTTTTTTGGCGACCTCTTCTTCTCAATGCCCATCCTAGTGGTTGTCTTATACGGATCCACACCACAAAATCGACAACATGTTATTCTTTCCGCTGAATCATCCTTATAGTACAACATACATCCATTCGGGCAACAATCAATTTTCAAACACCCCAGACCCAAATTTTCCACGGACTTCTTAGCATGATAAAAACTTGTAGGCATCCGATTGACTTCTGGCAATGCCTTGGAAACTGACCTGGTGAGGCGATTAAAACATCCTTCTTGCATATTGTAGTCAGATTTGATACTCAATCATTCCATGCACACCGACAACTCCGTGTACTCCCGACATCCTTCCCACAATGGAGATCGTGCAGCACTCAGCATATCATAGAATCTTTGAGCTTCGGGATTCGGATTCTCCTCTATGTATTGGGAACCCATTCCACCATCTTCTCCCCCATCTTCTTCTAGTACAACACCAACTGATGGTCCAGCATGATCCATTATCATCTGCTCGTATGGATTCAATTCTTCCCTCCCGTCACCACTTCTATAGTATGAACCTTTAGCCACAATCGGGGTTTAAGTCAGGCAACGTCTCACCATGGTTACTCCACCAATAGTAATCAGGCATGAGGCCCTTCTCATAAAGATCGGCTACAACTCCATCCACGCTTTTGAAAGATTGACACTTGCATCTTTTGCAAGGACACCTCAATTGATCATCGCCCAGCCGTATAAATCTCTCCTGGCTAACAACAAACTCTATAAACTCACCCACTCCAACTCTATACTCTTCCCTAAGACGTTTATTCCGATCCAACCTACGATACATCCATTTCCGATTCTCCGGAATATCCATTGCTGGCAATTAAATAGTCTGACCAATCCTACAATAACACTTATATATTACGGTGCATTCCAATAACTCCATCAATCTCGTTCTTATGACAAGGTATGAACCTATCCCATTCGAGAAGAAACCTTTGCCACACTCGGCTACTAATAGTTATTTCCATATTCAAATACCTTATACTTGACAAAATTTCAGCAGCATTTCCCATCGGTCTCCAAGTAACACGACTCGAGCACGGTCAGAATCACCGCGATCAAGTATGCACCAGGAGAACAAAAGGAAATGCATCAGACCGAGATTTCAACAAGTATATAAGGCATTTGAACATTGAAATGACTATTATGCAGAGTGTGAAAAAGGTTTTTTCCCAAACTGTCCCACTTGGACAATTCAAGATTCAATACAATGAGCATGCATACCTTGATAAGTTACGCATGCTCATTAATATTGAATCTCAAATAGGAAACTAAGGCTTTCGTAAATTAATTATTAACTCTAACAGAAAATAAAACCATTAACCTATAAATATTGCAACATTGTTGAGCTTATATAAATTGCAACGTAAATCAATACAAACTTAGATTAAATATTGTAGCAAACATCCTATTGAGCTCCGCTCTCCACTAACAAGTAGCAGTTAATTGTCAAACACATGCATAATTTCTAAATTATCAGCACACAACCAGCATCCCGCCTTTCGGACAGGATCACATCCTATTGAGCTCCGCTCTCCACTAACAAACAACACATATTGACAAACACATGCATAAACATTAAATTATCAGCATACAATCAGACAAGATCACATCCTATTGAGCTCCGCTCTCCACTAATAAACAACACATATTGACAAACACATGCATAAACATTAAATTATCAGCATACAATCAGACAAGATCACATCCTATTGAGCTCAGCTCTCCACTACCAAACAAGACGATAATTCACATAATACATTACACCGAGTGTTCAGAGAATTGACCTGAGAGAGAAAACACAACCGAGCAAGGATAAGGGGAGGAGCCGGAGCCAACAGAGAGTAGAAGAATATGACAACAAGGACCTATCGTGCATAAATGAAATTATTCATTTCAAATCAAATCACTATTCTATATATACGAGAATCCAAGTACAACTATTTATAAGACTAGAAACACATAAATTAATATAAAATAGAATCAACAATATACGATTACAAATTTATAACAACTTGCAAAGGTGAAACAACATACATTATTAAAATAAATAAAAATAAATAAATTTATATCTAATCAAATATAAATTACCTAAGCGACAAAATCTACCAAGATGAATTTTTTTATCTACTATGTTAAATTGTTATACCTAAATAATTTATCTCATGAATATCTAGTGGTAAAGCATGTGCTCACGAAAAAATAATCAATGAAGCATAAAAAATAATAAGAAAATGTATGATTATATTTCCCTGAATCAATAGTAAATTATCAAACATCATAGGGCATACCAATTATTCTCCAACGTTAAAATCATTCAAATTAATATAATGGCTGCAGAATGGTGTAGTAGATCCTACACTGGATAATTGCAATTTAACTTCCAATCTGAAAAGAAGATTCCTATTTTCTTTCCCATGTGAAAATCTCACCTTTTTATTGAAAGTGTAGTAGGTTTCAGAATGATTAAGGAGGAAAAATTTGTGGTAGAGTGTCAAGTATGTTATCATGTAGTATAATTTGCTAAATTTGAATGGGTTTTAGGAAGAAACATGGGTTCTTATTCTTTTCAAAGGACAAAATGACCTTAATTGTCTGTTGTTAGTGCCCAAATCATTGTTTCTTTCTCGAAATATTCTCCTCATATTAAATTAATGACTTCTTTCATTTCAATATGCAAGGAGAATGTAAAACTATCAAATTAATGAGTTTCACTGTCCATTCCAACTTTCCAATTTTGTCTTTCGCTACAAAAGATGTCTTATCCTACTCCTTATTACTCTTCCTCGTGTTAATAAAATTTCATCTCTATTCAGAAGTAAACAATGGGTAATTGGGTATGACAATAGATATGTGAATCAGTCTCTTGTAGGTTGTGAATTAGTAATGCAGTAATTCTTGTGCACAAAAAGCACTGATTTATGGATAAAGGCGTGGACCCATGTATGATAACTTCACAGGCAAGTTATGTCATCTAGGTCTTGAATAATCTCTCTAACAGTTTAACAGAATGTTAGTATTGGGATCTATAACAATCAATATGTTATACTACATATCTGCTTCCTATTTATGATATTTTATGTATCCCACCTTATCCGTGGTTGTTAAACTATCGAGCTAACTCTTAAAGTCTAAGAAGTTTACAATCCTATGTTACAAAAATGAGTTAACTCACATATAAACTCTCTTTTTGGTAAACTAAATGCGAGTTCAAGTAAACTTTGATAAAATTGGCAAAATCTTGATTTTACTAGCGAGTTTACAAGTCTACAATTTTACATTAAGCCTTAAAATGTAAATTTTTGTTCAATATTGTTGGTTAATCTATTTGCATTACCTATATGTTGCAATATATATTGAATTTATAAAGTTAATTTTACTTTTTCAGTATTATTTCTGCTCAGTTTTATTCAGCTAAGAAATAAAGCAACTATTTGACTAAATACTATGTGACAATTAGGTCAAATTAGCACTTGTTTTTTAAAATGTTTTCACTTTAGGGAGTTATGTTTTTCTGAATTTATGGATGATCTTACCTAGTGATAATGGAGTATCATACTTTATTATTGTGGTTTGCTACTTTGGTATATTATGGAGTTGAAATATTGAATTATTGTTGTGCTAGTTTGTTTTGTATTATGTGTAAATGTCATTTGTAGTTTTTTTTAAATATTAGGTAAACTCTTACAAGTTTACAAGTCGAGTCTACTGAAGCTTCGAGAGTTTAAATAGACTCTCGAGTTTGACAACCTGGACCCGATCCCCAGATAAAAAGACTATCTCCATCTCGAAACTTTAAGTCCTTGCATCCTATCCTTCTCCTTTTTATATTTTCATTCTCCTTGATAGATAATTCGTTCATTAATCTCTGCAATTTAAATCTACAAATCCCTCAGAGATAACAAACATTTATTAAGGAAAAAATTATAAGTGACTAAAATATCTGAATTGAATTCCAATTATGGAACTGTAATGCGAAATTTTTTCCACCATACTAGCAAGCCCACAAGCCCTATATCAATGGGGCAAACTTATATTATGGGGTGAGGACCACGAGTGGCCTATGGTCGATCGGATTACAGACCATGATTCAACTGAACGAGTGGAACAAACAACTATGCATCCTCAATAACTAGTCCGGTAAAGGATAGAGGAAAAGAAAGGATGTGGCATGCTTGTTTATGATAGCCTACCCTCCAAAAACACACAATACCTAATAGATGATACTTTTGGGATACAACAGTAGCGAAACATTCCAAGTAGAAATAGCCTAAATACAAGTTCAAATTCATCATACCATAGCTGTGAAGCTCTAGTATGGAAACAAGGATATTATCATCATAAATGATGGCCAGAAATTCACAGGTTCCACCCCATCAGAAGAATATGTTAAATAGTTAGCCCCCAGTTACAAACACAATGTTCCTTTTATGAAACTTTTGTTGCTAACCCAAATATGAGAGTTGAGAAATCGATGGAAACAAAGAAAAAGAAAATGCAGGCATTGGTCTATAAATGGTAGTGAGACAGAGAGAGATGCGAGAGAAACAGAGACAGAGAGAGAGATGGAGTAGAGGAGAGCTTACCTGAGCAGAGGGGATGATGGTGGTGGCAGGAGGTGTCTTGTGGTGGCCGGAGGGCGCGGCTAGGAAGAGAGAAACAGTGAGACAGAGAGAGATATATGCGAGAGAAACAGAGACGGAGAGATGGAGTATAGGAGAGCTTACCTGAGCAGAGGGGAGATGACGGTGGTGACCGGAGGTGTCTTGGGGTGTTGAGGTGGCCGGAGCGCGCGCCGTAAAAGAGAGAAACAGTGGGTGGGAGAGAGAAATGAGACGGAAAAAATGAGGAAGAAGGAGGTTCTGTAGAATTTAGGGATTTCAGTTTTAGCGACCGAATTAATTCGGTCGCTAATATGGTTAGTTTTAATTTGAATTTGTAATTGTAGCGACCGATTTAAATTTCGGTCGCTAACACGCGCAATTTTATTTTTGTAACGCGCATTTTAGCGACCGAATTAATATCGGTCGCAAATATAATTAAAGTTTAAAGTATGAATTCATAAATTTAGCGACGGATTTCTAAATCGGTCGCTAATATAAACACAGTTTGACCGTTGCATTTGATTCGGTCGCCATTTCGGTCGCTAACAATTCATAAATTTCTGACTTTTACTTTCCTTTGTTTAGCGACCGAAGTAGCGACCGATATCTCTGCTACGCTCTATTTAGGTCTCTATTTCGGTCGCAGATTCAACTCTAACCAGTGTTTCATGTAGATCCTACAATCGGTCGCTATTTCGGTCGCAAAAAGGAACCTAAAAATTCGGTCACTATTTTCGGTCGCTAAATGACCTTTTTTTGTAGTGTTCATAACAGAATTCATTCTTATATTGTTCTATTTATCCTAGAAACAATCCATCACTACATTATATTCATTGTCCTTAACATTTCACCTTGATCTATCATCTTTGAAGGACGTACTTCAAACTTATTCCTTTCCTTCTTCTTACTACTAATCCACTAGAGGACCTTATTTCAACATCTAACTCCCGCAATTAACACCATAATTAATGCTTTAAAGTATAACAAAGTCTTTGAATCTCATTGTCATTTTCTCCGACTTATTGCTAAACATTTGTAAATGAAAAAATTACAAGTATATTCAATTTAAACTGCAATAAGTCGAGTTTTGAGAATTTCCATTTTCATCGGTGAAAGAAGTTATCATCAAATATTAGCAACAGTCCACCTCAAGAGTTGCTTTCCCGAATTGAAAAACAATTTCTTCAAACACGTCCCCTGCTAGAGTTTGCTCATCAAGGCAACAACCTATAGTTCTCTTTCTTCTCAACCTTTTGAGTTTTTTGAGATTTGGTCCTTAACATGTTTATCGGAGAGTTGGTACTTGCTATTTTCATTACCTTGTATAGATTTTGTAAACATGAATAAAATACTTAATGAAGACATAATATATATAATTGTAACATTTTTGCACCACTAACCCTTGAGTGCTTATTGAATATGTTAAATTTGACTGGCAGGTGCAATGTTCTTTCATTTCATCAGCTTAGTTTTTTCAAATTTTTTCAACTTTATCTTTATCTAGGAACTCTAATTTGACTATTGCTTCAAAATAGTGTGATTTTTACCTTTTTTTTCTTCCTAAAATAGTGTGATATTTATTATCATCTCTTAAACTAGTGATAAAAGCTATTGTGATATTTATTTCTAAAGTAGATTTTATATTATTCATAAATTATTGTCTATATACTTGAACCTCAAACTTGACATACAAGGGCTTCTTATTGATTGATCCATGTTTTTTATAATCCAACATATTTAGTATAATTCTAGTCATAAGGTGATATACCCAAAAATGAATATTGCAGTTGGGTCTATAGCGTGTTTATGATTTTTCAAATAAGTTTTATTTCTATTAAGCGTGTCATTAAGAAATCTTCAATAGAAATATAGGGAATAAACTATGATGATAGATCATTGCACATAACCTATTCATGAAATATTTACTTGATAGTTCTTAACATATCTAAATGATTATTTTATTGCACAATAATTGTGATTGTTTATGTTATAGACGAGACAATGTTCCTCAAACTTAAAAATATGCATAAATATATGATGGGAGAAAATAACAAAAGCTTCATCAATAACTGGAATGAGAACCCACAAGGTGTATATGTTATAGAACAAGTCTTGCTAGCTGGCTGGCCATTTTATAGATAAAGAATCCAAATATTATTACTTCAATTCAGCAGTGTTATATTGTGGTTGCAGTAACAAACATATATATAATCAAGAAATACTTTTACTGAATTTGCAGTCTACACCCTTTTTTGCAATTTCCAAATTGTCAATGATAAAATTTCTTTTAAAATTGTAATCGCTGTCTTAGATCCTCTTTTATTTCTAATCTCCAACAATACTAGACAAAAATTGAAATCCCTTATGTAACACCCTGTTTTTCCTATGTTCTCTGTAGCAGTAAATACATATTTAAATGTGTTTATTTTATATTAAACTCAGAGGATGATTTTAATTAAAATAAAATCATTTTCTTGTGTTGTTATATCATATGAAGTCACGGTAAAAATTTCGGCTGAAAATTCAGACGGAAGCCGGTCTGCGTTTCACTGCCAGTGCAAGTTTACTATGTAGAAAACCTAATTTTGACCCGTGAACGAGACGGTTAATATTTTTATTATGTTTCCTTCAACTTTGGTTATTTTGAAAGTTTTCGTTCAAAAATAAAATATAATATTTTTTTCGGGTGAAAACGTCGGAAGAATTACGACCGGAAATGCAACCGGGTACGAAATGGAGCAGATTAGGGAGCATAAAAGCAGTAAGGTGACATGATGGAAGAGGCTATGACACACTCCAAAAGTGTAATCATCACACTTTTCAAATTATAATACTATTCTGATCCAAAAGTTATTTCTCTCTCTTCTTCCATCCAATCAAGCATTAAACCACTAAGCTTGCTCAACAAGCCCTCCCTCTCTTCTCCCTTGGAGCCATGGACTCCCTCCCCCTATCTATATATACATCTTTCATTTTCACTTCAATATCTTCCTTTTCCAAACTCCATTAAACCTTCATCTTCTTCATTTCTCTTGAAAGTTCAAGCTCTTAAAGCTTTAGTTTTTATTCATCTTTTCTACTTAAGTTCTTCATTAAAGTTCTTCCTTATACTAAGGGTAATGCTCTCATAAGAATCTTGTAACACCCTAGTTTTTACACATATGATTAATTATTTTATTTGGATGTTTATGTTCATTTTGTTATGTGGTTTAGTTTGAGTAATTAAATTACTCTCTTCAAATTATTTTATTGGGTGCGTTAGCACTGACTTATTTCAGTGAATGCACGCTTACTAGACAATAATTTACGTTATTGTCACTATTATACGAGTACAGAAAAATATTTTAAATAATATGATTAAGAGAAAAGCATTTTCATATTTTCATTCTATTTAATTTTAGAGTTGAAAATAAACTGGTTTGACCTTAATCGGAGATTAAATTTTGGACCAAGTCTTTTCTTAGTTGATCAGTTCAATTATTAATCTTTACTCTAATTTGAATTTCGAAATCATATATTTATCAATCTTTATTTTTAGATTCCAAAAAGGTAAAAACATGTTTATTTTGGGCTTAATATTTATCACTCATTTTGTACCTATCACTAAATGATTAGTTTAAAACCCAACTTTCTTCTCTCTCTCTCTTATCCTCGACGCCTCCTCACCCCACTCTTCAACAGTTTTTTTTTTCTTTTTCTCTCTTCTTCTTCTTCTTCCACACTTCTTCTTCTTCTTCCCCCAAACTCAGCTCCTCCCTCTCTCCAGCCGGCGTCACCCTCTAACTGCGGCCACCGTCTAGCCGTGCTCCGCCTGGGAGGTCACCGTCTGGTTGCGCTTGGTAGCGGAGAAGACGCGCGTTCCGCTCCGTCTCGTTCCTCCTGTTCACGTCGCGCTAGCCACCGCGGTAGGTGCTGTCCGCCGCCGCCGCCTCCATGGTGGTTCCCACTATGTGAGTCATCTTAATCTCTTCCTTCTTCTTTTCCTTGGTCTTACTCTATCTCTCTTGTTGGAACAGAACCACCACGAACCGCCACTAGCCGTCGCGTCGCTACCGTCCACCGCCATGCCGGAGGTCTCAACAGGCACCACAACTTCTTCTTCTTCCTTGGGTGAGTCAAAACCCTCTCTTGTGTCTCAGATTCAAAACCCCCCAAATCGATTTTGAAACCCTAACCCTAACCCTTTGATTTCAAATTTTAATCTTAAGATTAAACCTTGCTTTATGAAATAGGGACTGTGAATTTGTGTTTCCCTAAACCAATTTCATTATTCTTTAATTAAAATGAGTTTTCCCCAAATTGTATTTAGGAGCCCAAAACCCCCAATTTGATTTTATTTGAATTTGGTTCTGTTTTTGTTAAATTAATTATGATTTAGTGCAATTAGGACTCTTAATTGATGATTCCCAAGTTCTCTTTCATGATCCTTTAATCAAAACAAAGTTTCCTTAAAGGGTATTGTGAAGCTGAAGCTCCAAACATGATTTTCTTTGAAAATAACCTTGTTTGGTAATAAGATAAAGTGCTTAGATCAAATTAGAATGTGTGTTTGATCATGTGTAATTGATTTTTTAATTTATGGTTGTTGCGCGTTGTTGGATTCCCTCTCTGAGACGTTTGACACGGCTATGCTTGCTTGATGGAGTAGATATGAGCTAACGTGAACATTAAGACGAGGATCCTTTACTTGTCTTCAAAGTTAAGGGGAGCTTGCCTGAGGGATTTTTCTCAATAACCATTTGCTTTTAGTGTAATCTGTATAATTTATGTGGTTGTGGTTATCTGTTTATGTTGTTTACATTGTGTTGTTTATCTGTGTATCGGTGTTTGATATGTTTTTAAATTATTTGATTATCTGCAGTTGTATATTAGATTGCTATGATGCATGATCTGCCTGGTGATATAATTTTGATAACTGTTGTTGAATGTTGTTTGTGAGTGTTGTTTGAGAAGCCTGACAGTGGTCAATGCACAACCGATTAATTAGATAAAAGCTAAAATAAGTTGTGAAAAGATTATATTCAATGTTTTATGGGAAATGTTGGAATATAATAGTGGTGGAAAATATTATTTTGGAAAAATATTGAGTTTTGAGAAATATTATTTTAATGATTTATTAGTGTAAAAGTAATTTATGGGTCACAATGAGAGCGAAACTGTGAAAATCTTTTTGTACTGCAAAATTTTACGTAAGAAACTCTGCACTATTATAAAAAGTTATTTTATGAAATTAATTGTTGAAAATAAGTTAATTATGATTTTAGAAAATTGTTTAAGTGGAAAAAGCTAAGTTTTGGCTTAAAAAGCTTTAAAAGTGATAATTGACGGCAGATTTGGAAAAGTGTAGAAGGCAAGTGTTTTGAAACGGTAGTACATATTTTAAGGAAGTTAAAACCTCAAGTGACTCACCTTTGTAAAAACTAAGTTTTATTATTTAAAGATTTTATTGAAGAATTTCCCATTTGAAAAGATTTTCTGAAAGCAAAAAGTGATTCAACAGTGTTAAAAGTGGTGTGGAACTTAGTAACCGAGACGTTGGGGTACTAAGGTTCTGTGTTGTGATGGACTTGGGGTCCTTTGGACTTTGAGGTCCTGTACCGTATACATGGTGTATACCGTATTGAAACATTGAAGATGTTTTCTAGTACCACGAACCTAAGACTGGTGCATCGGTCGAGAGGTGTCGTGATTGAGCACTCGGACTGTGAGGTCCTGTGTTGTAATGAAAGTTTTAAAGATGTTTAAAACTATGTGAGTCGTAAGCCATTTTGAGCTTCGGCGAAGAAAGATTGAACACAAAGAAAAGAGTTATGAGCAAAAGTGTTTTGCATGCATCGGCAGACGTGCCTGCGGTTCGATGCAATAATTACCAGCGGCGAAAGGTAATTCTGACTGCATTTTTCTCATGTGCCTAGTGAGGACATTTGAGACCCTATCTTAGTTGCTATTGGTGCCCTGAGTGTGGACATTAGCAATGTGTTTGGCTGCGTGTCTGGCCTTGTGTGCCTGTGTGGATGGGAAGAGGTTGCGCGTCTAGTGGCAATGTGCCAAGTTAGCCAGTGTGGCTATGGAGCCTGATCAACTCATTATGTGTTGGGATATCTCATGAGATTAGGACGAAATTAGATGATGAATATGAAGTGTCATGCATAATTTTAAATCGATGATGTTTGGGGCATTGAACCCACTGATAAACTATTTACTTATGAATGCTTGTGTTTGGTAAATGCTTATGTTGTTATGAACATGAAATTGTGCTTGTGCCTTCTTTTGTGTCGCGCATTTAGTTATTGCGTTAAATCCATATATTGGCGTCTCACCCTTACAGATATTTCAGGTTTCTTCTGGTTCGCTATTGTACCTTGGGTACTTTAGTACCGATGGTGTAGAGGAGTCTCCCTAAGTCACTCAGAGACTTAGATCTAGTTGCTTAATGAGGTACTTGATTGTGCCCGTGTGTTAAGCCGATTAACACTCAAAATGATGAAAGTATTTAAAGTGAGATGTAGCATTCATCATTTGTTTAATGCTTTGAAGTATAACAAAGTCTTTGAATCTCATTGTCATTTTCTCCGATTTATTGCTAAAAATTTGTTAATGAAAAATTTACAAGTATATTCAATTTCAACTGAAATAAGTCGAGTTTTGAGAATTTCAATTTTCCATCGGTGAAAGAAGTTATCATCAAATATTAGCAACAGTCCACCTCAAGAGTTGCTTTCCCGAATTGAAAAACAATTTCTTCAAACACGTCCCCTGCTAGAGTTTGCTCATCAAGGCAGCAACCTATAGTTTTCTTTCTTCTCAACCTTTTTAGTTTTTTGAGATTTGGTCCTTACCATGTTTATCAGAGAGTTGGTACTTGCTATTTTCATTACCTTGTATAGATTTTGTAAACATGAATAAAATACTTAATGAAGACATAATATATAATTGTAACATTTTTGCACCACTAACCCTTGAGTGCTTGTTGAATATGTTAAATTTGACTGGTAGGTGCAATGTTCTTTCATTTCATCAGCTTAGTTTTTTCATTTTTTTCCAACTTTATCTTTATGTAGGAACTCTAATTTGACTATTGCTTCAAAATAGTGTGATTTTACCTTTTTTTTTCCCCTAAAATAGTGTGATATTTATTATCATCTTAAACTAGTGATAAGAACTATTGTGATATTTCTTTCTAAAATAGATTATATATTATTCATAAATTATTGTCTATATACTTGAACCTCAAACTTGACATACAAGGGCTTCTTATTGGTTGATCCATGTTTTTTATAATCCAACATATTTAGCATAATTCTAGTCATAAGGTGATATACCCCAAAAATGAATATTGCAGTTGGGTCTGTAGCGTGTTTATGATTTTTGAAATAAGTGTTATTTCTATTAAACGTGTCATTAAGAAATCATCAATAGATATATAGGGAATAAACTATGATGAAAGATTATTGCACATAACCTATTCATTAAATATTTACTTGATAGTGCTTAACATATCTAAATGATTATTTTATTACACAATAATTGTGATTGTTTATATTATAGACGAGACAATGTTCCTCAACCTGAAAAATATGCATAAATATATGGTGGGAGAAAATAACAAAAGCTTCATATGTGACTGGAATGAGAACACACAAGGTGTATACGTTATAGAACAAGTCTTGCTAGCTGGCTGGCCATTTTATAGATAAAGACTCCATATTATTACTTCAATTCAGTGTTAGATTGTGGTTGCAGTCACAAACATATAATCAAGAAATACTTTTACTGAATTTGCAGTCTACACCCTTTTTTGCAATTTCGAAATTGTCAATGATAACATTTCTTTTAAAATCGTAATCTGCAACAGCCTGATTTTTAATTACACTGTTTAACCGGTTAAAATATAATTAATTATATTTTAATCTGAGAGTTAGAAAGTGATTTTAAATAAAATAAAATCATATTCATAGCCTCTCTTATGATAGAAGGCAACAGTGAAATTTTGGGTTGAAAATTCAGACGGAGCCCGGTCTGCGTTTTTTAACTGACAGTATAATTTTATACTAACAGAAAACCCTAATTTGACCCGAAAACTGAAATATGTAGATTTTTTATTTTTTGTCTGTGTGGAAGTCTACTTTCCAAATTTCTGATCAGAAATAAAATATTATGTTTACTCGGACGGATTTTGGTAAAAGTTCGGACGGAAAACAGTTGGTGTTTTCACTGAGAGTAAGATTTTAATGATCATAAAACCAAATTTTGACTCGTGAACAAAATAGTTTATATTTAAATCACATTTCTAACGAGTTTGGTTTTTTTTGAAAATTTTCAACCTAAAACGAAATATTACGATTTTACGCAGGCGTAAAACCCTAATCGGGAAACCGACGGAGTCGAAAACGGAACTGCAGAGACCCGTCAAGAGATCGGGACAATGAGTCATACATGATGACTCATAGAGGATGAGTCACCAAGCATTTTTGAGCATCAAATGCTAGTAATCATGACTTTTAGGTGAAAAGGCCAAAATACCCCCAAGCTTTCGCGGGTATTAACCAGACACATCTACGAACTCTTAACCACTCATTTTACGTGGTTGTAAACCTCCCACATCTATCCAATTTCGTGCATCCACCTCCAATAAACCATACCTATTTCATTTTGCTTTCGTTTCATTATTTTCCTCTCAAAAACCGAAATTGGGTAAATGACGGAGTTGCGTACAAAATTTTCGGGAACCGCTAATGGAAATGATCGGTGACTCATTGGTGAGTCACTATGTGTGGCCCAAAATCAGCCACACCTCCGTAAAATGTGAGCCACATATTATTAACCATGGTTAGTCAAAATAACCTTAGTTAAGTTAATTATAACCTCGGTTAAGTTAATTATTAACTATGGTTAAGCTTATATTAATTAAATAATCACAAAAGCTATTAATCCAACATCTAATAAACCAAAAAAGGTCTAAGATATAGCCTATATATACCACAAAACCGTAGCCCATTCACTCACACCTTCATTCTCTTCATCTTCCTACCAACAAAGTTGCAAAACTCATAAGAACACCGAATCCCCACCGAAAATATGACCCTCTTCGTTTCTGAAACTCGGAAAACTCTCAACATAAAAGTTGTTCCACTTTCTCTTTTATTCCCAACAAGCTAAAGATCATCAAAAACGGATAAGTGTATTGGGAGATAGGCTCAAAATACCGAAACAGCCCAGAATTCTCAGCAACCCACGAAACAGCAAAAAGAAGGCCCTTTTCTCCCCTGTTATGATCCGAACCAAATGAAACCTTCAACACAAAAGTTGTTCCTTTTCTTCTTATATTTCTAACAAGCCAAAGTTCCTGATTTTTTGATGAGTATATTGTGATATACACTCACAATACCATCACACCCTCAAGCTGTCCAGTTTTCAACTTAGTGAAGGTTGATCATTTTCCTCATTTCTTCAATCTTCAAGAGGTAAAAGCCCTTCTACTTGATCATATAAGCTTTCATATTCATGTATTTCTCATGTTTATGCCATGAATCATATTTTTCCATTTCTAGATCTAAAACTTTGAAAATTCATAGAAAATCATGGAAAAATCCTTTTAATGTGAAACCAATTGCTATGATCTTTTTATGTCTTCTACTTCCATTATCCAAGAGCATGTAATCAAAAACATTTTCCTTCCCTATTTTCTTTAACTGGCCGAATCTCACCCAAAGGAGCGTTAGATGATTTTGTTTTCATTTTTGAAATATAATGCTTGATTTGAGCTCTCTAGTACCTATATGATCTAAATCCAAGAGCTTGAATCCAACTAAATTTCCTCGCCTATTTTCCTAATATGGGCCAAAACCCTAACCTTTGGTGTTAGAGGATTTTGTTTCAATTCTTTTAGTTATGATCATTGGTTTTATCATTATAAATGCTTAAGGATCATTGATCTAAGAGTTTGTGAAGTTTTGAAATCCCTAGCCTTATTTTGGGTTGTCATAGCCGAACCTAGCCTTTTGTGGTTAAGGATGAATTTTGTTTGATTAATTCATTCTTATGTTGATTGTTTGAAGGTTGATTTAATAACCGTAGTGTCGTGACGAGGAGCGGGAAGTTCGTGTTTTCGGAGATAAGGTCAGGTGGGGGAAAGAATCAACCTATCGTCGGAATTGATAAGTAGTAGATTATATGATAATTGTGTAGGGCGACCTAAACCCTACTAGGAGTCGAGTAATCGACAAAACCAAAATCACATTGGAAACCCTTTCTATAAAACCAATGGTGATTCGGGGATTGTAGGTTTATCGACATTAAGGTTGATTTTATGATGTTGAGGATGTTTGGCTTTATTTCTTATCTGATTTGATTGTTATAGGCTGGTTTTGCGATAATTTGCTTTATATGATATTTTATGATGTTTGATTATTTTGTTGATATTGTGTTATGCATGATCTGCCTGGTTTGATAAATTGCTTAGTTGATTTTAAGGAAAGATATATATTGCTCGGAGGTATTTTGTTTGGGTGAGAGTTTTGAATATGAATTAGAGGTGCCTCGCTATTTTTTTTATAGAAGTGATGTGATATAGAATGTAAGTGGAGGTTATGAGGAAAAGCTTGAGGTACTAGGTTACTATTGATAAAAATCAGTGAGAATCATATGTTGCATTGTTGTTCATAACCATGTATTTGAGATACATAAGGTCCGAAGTTCTGGTGGACCTTTCCAAATTAGAAGTTAAGTTGTGCAACTATAGTGTCATTGCTATGCATGAGCACCCTTGATAGAGATGAGAGAGAAAATAAGGGTGTGCACCGATGGTACTATGCAGCTATATTGTCATTGCTTTGCATGAGCATTCTCACCATGGATGAGAATGTGCACCGGTGTTGGGAAAGTGTCACTTGGACGACTGACTGACATTCCTATCGTGGGATGTGTGACAGGATTAGCAGTGGCCACGTTAGCATAAAGGTTTAGTTGCATGAGTTGGAGGGTAGAGGATGATACATTATTTTGAGGATGATTTGATAGTTATGTATGTTGATTATCTGTGACAATTATTGTATGATATGCTATGACGCTTTTCCGCTTATGATGATAGAACTGTTTCTTATCTCCCTATTTCTGTATTTTTGTGAATGTCTACTTTATTACGTGAGAAGACCCGATGGAGGAACCAGTTGCCGAGGAGCTGGATGGGATTCCATATGAATCAGATGCGAGAGTACGAGCTATGGACTCCAACGATGTAGATTAGTGTCTAGGGCCAGTGAGTCTTATAAGACTTTTTATATTTCCGCAAATGTTAGTTTGTTTTAAGATGCCTGTTAGGGATCCTACTGACGGGATACCCTAAACAGTGTTTTTGATAGCTCTGATGCAAGACATATATGGTGTATGTATTATATATATAAAGTGTGATGCTTTAACTTTCAAATGTTATATGTTTTGTAAGTTAAGTTTTAATTTTTACGTGTTTTGGAATACATGTTTAACGTTAAGAGTACGATTAAATAATTAAATAATAAGGTTTTAATTTTATGGCACAAAGGGGCACAACGGGGTGTCTCATAATCTCTGTCTTAGATAAAGCAAGAGGGAAGTACCAGCATAAAAAATACACATTATATAGAACTTCCTCCACATCCATGTTCTCCAAGAGTTGACAAGATGAAGAAAGAGAGCACTAGAGAAGTTCTAGATGTGAATGTTGGCTACTATGATAATAAAACTCAATCCAAGTATTTTCGGGGATTCAGGAGAAGCAAAAGCCTTAATTGTGATACAAAGAAAAGCTTGATTTTCTCTTTAGCTTTCTCATGAAGAAACTCTACAAGTTCAGTGCCAAATCCAAAGAGAATGAGTTCAAACAAGCAGATATCTTTGTGTTCTACCTTAAATATTTATCTTGTGCAAAAATATTCTTTAATTAAGTATTATGCCAATGGTCTTCGGATTAGTCCTATCTTAAATGTACCAATTCCTTACATTTCTAAGGGAAGTGCAAGTCTCTTTGGGTTGGATTTATTTTTATGTGTTGGTAAGGTTAAGAAGAGAAATAACAGATTTGTTCATATGCTATCATGTCGTGGATGAATGATTGATCATTCTTTGCTTGTCACAATCACCGCTACTTATCCTGTTTAGATAAGAAAGAGAGAAATGATAGAGGTTAGCAATGTTTTAAATTACGGTTGCGATTGCATTACATTTACCGCAATTACGGACAATTGCGGACAATTTCGGGAAATTTGTTGTCTGGGTTATCTTGGTAAACTATTTACTTCACCTAATCATGGACCATCCTTTGATTTATATAATGGCTTGCTATATATTCGTATAGTTGATGCATTTAACTTAGAAATATATTGACGTTGTTCAAAGTTGGGATGCACCCTCTGCTAGGGTTTGCATGGTAGGTTAGGGTTTTCATGTGTTTCTCCATGGCAAACTCATCGAATTCCCCATAGGAATTCTTGTTCCCAGAGGTTCTTCCCCCTCCTTATCCTTCTTCTCCTCCCCTAAACCTCAATCCTGATTCTTCACAAGCTGTTAACATCGATCAACTTGCTAAGGCCGTTTCACAAAAAACCTTTGCTCGAGTAGTGTGTAACTCGGTGGACATTCCATTGTAACAATTACCTCAGTCTCGTATCATAGCTGATGCAGTCTCAATAAAAATCTCTAAAGATGAATACAAGATTGGCTTGTAAGGTGCCAAGAACTGCCTCCTTGGTCGCTTGCTTATGGCTACAGGAAATCAACCTGTTAAGGCTAGTGACTTGCCATCCAAGTTAGGATCCAAGTTAGCTTCTTTATGGAAGCATGTGGTGTGCGGATTTCAATCCTAAGAAGCAGAGGCAGACTCATGTGCAATGCTGGGTTAAAGTTTATGATCTCCCTCGAGAATATTGGCACCCAAAGGTCTTGTTTGAGATAGCCAATGGAATTGAAACCCCAATCACATTAGATGAAGCCACTCGATCAAGAACACGGGGGCAATTTGCAAGAATTATGGTTGAACTGGATCTGAATGGCAGAATTCCTAATGAGATATAGGTAGAGCGAGATGATTTTGCATTCTTTATGATAATTGAATATGAGAAGCTCCCAGCCTTCTACAATTTTTGTCAGGTCATTGGTCATGATAAAGGTAGCTGTAATCGAAGGAAAAGAGATGCTCCAAAAACTGATAAGGAGCAAGTGATGCAAAATCAAAGAAAAGTAAATAAGGTATATGTCCCAAAAAAGGTTCTTCCGAGTCACCCTAATCTTGTAAATTCTAATGATAAGGAACATGGAAAAACCAATCAAGAAGATCTGGTTGTTGCTTCTCCTGCAAGTAATCAAGTCCAAAAGGATCTAGGAAAGACTAATGAGGTGTTAGTTAATTCAGACGATGTAATTGACCAGCCCAATATTGATGTAGTCCCAGACAGAGGTGAAAAAGTGTTTGAAATTCCAAGAGAAGAGCCTGTGGTTAATCCACATATCCCTGATGGAAATGTGCTTAAAGGAAATTTGAGGCCTACTGAAGATGACAATGAATCAATTGATACAATTTATGATGAATCTAATGCTCAACTAAATGACAGTTCTGACTTTGATGATATGCCTCCATTAATTGAAGATTCTCAATTTATGGTGGTTCCTAAAACTCAGGACAGTAATTTGTTTGTTCCTGAATCTGCTAGTGATGACATTTCTCCAGTGTTTAATTCTGTCAGAGATCCACAAGCTTCTGATGATGTGTCTAGCTCGAGGTCTTTACCCTCCCATATTAAAAAGGACATTGCAATAGTATCTAAATTATGGGGGGATTATGTAGATGTGGAAATCAGTGTGGATTCTCCTAAAGCTCAAGATGAAGATCCAAACTATACAATAGTTCTCAAGCAGTGAATAATCCCAAAGGTAGCACTGTCCCTAAAGTGAATGCTCAATGAAAGTCCTGTATTGGAATGTCAGGGGTCTAGCTAATAAGGAATCTAGGCTCATGTTAAAAAACTTGTGTTAGGCCAATAAGCCTGATATTGTTATAATTGTTGAACCATCGATGGATTTTTGTAACTGTCCTATTGATCTCTGGAGCAATCTGGGATTGAAGCCTTTTGCATTTAATGATAGAGGAACTAGAATCCCCATTCTTTGGTGTCTTTGTACATTTCAGCTGGATCCTGTGTTAATTACTGTCTCAAGCCAGCATTGTGCTTTTTCTGTGAAAGTGGAAAACCAATCATGTTATGTGGCTGCAGTCTATGCATCTACATCATACTTGATCAGAAAGGAACTATGGAAAAACTTGGCATATTCGGAAAGTTCATTGCCTGCTGCTTGGTCGTTCTTTGGGGACTTCAATGCTGTTTTGGGAGCCCATGAAAAGAGAGGTGGTGGTCTGCCTCTCAAAGCTTCTTGTTATGATTTCTCTACTTGGATGAATGATGGTGGATTTGGTAGTATTCCTACACGAGGAGCTAAGTTCACTTGGTCTAACAATAGGATGGGGAATGCCTTTACTCAAAAAGTACTTGATAGAGCAGTGGTAAACCATCAGTGTATATCCTTTTGGAATAACATCTATTTTGTTTCTCTGCCTAAAAATTGTTCAAATCATTTTCCTTTGCTGTTGAATATGCTCAAAGGTGCAAAGCCTAGTCCTTCTCCTTTTAAATATTATAGTATGTGGGCTGAACATAGGGATTGTGAGAGGCTTGTAAGGGACTCCTGGCCACAGCCTGCTCTTGGCTGTCCTATGTCCATCTTAATGCAAAAATTGAAAAGACTGAAGCATGCTTTTAAGGTCTAGAACAGGACAGTGTTTGGTGATATTCATCTTAAGGTTGAAAATGCTAAAGCTGTTTCAGAGGACCTTCAGTTGCAGATTGATAGTGATGGTTTTACTGATGAGATTCATGCAAAGGAGATCTTAGCTCATCTAGAACTAAATCAAGCATTGACTTATGAAGAGTTGTTTTGGAAGCAGAAATAAAAAATTAACTGGTTTGCTGAGGGAGACAAAAATATTGCTTTCTTCCATAGAATGGAAAAAGTTAGACATGCTGTGAAACAACTGTCAGTCCTCAAAAGTGGTAATTCCCTGCTGGATTCCCCTTTGGATATTGAGAATCATGTTATTGCATATTACTCTCTTTTATAAGCCTCAGATAATCAGTGTGTTGACAATGGTTTAATAGAAAAGGTTATCCCGGATCTAGTTTAAACTGATGATAATATTCTACTGATTAATATGCCTTCATTAGAAGAAGTTAGAGGTGCAGTATTCTCCCTAAATGCCTCTGGGGCCCCTGGCCCTGATGGATTCTGTGGTACTTTTTATCAAGCTTTTTTTAGTATCATTTGGGAAGATGTATTCAAATCAGTTTCACAGTTCTTTGGGCAAGACTGGATTCTTCCTGGCCAGAACTCTAATCTGGTTACTTTGATTCCAAAATTCCCCGAAGCTGATAGGATTGAAGATTTTAGGCCAATTATAGTTGCCAATTTCCAATATAAGATCATCTCCAAAATTCTTCCAGATAGGCTTGCAACCATAGCTCCTAAAATCATTTCTCCTCATCAAAGAGGATTTGTGAAAGGAATAAGGATAACATAATGTATCTGCATTGCTTCTGAAGTAATTAACTTGTTAGATAGCAAATATTTTGGTGGAAATCTAGCTATGAAGTTTGTCATAAAAAAGAGCATTTGACACTTTAGATTGGGGCTTCTTACTCAAGGTGCTTGATGCTTTTGGTTTCCACTCAAAATTCTGCTCTTGGATAAAGACCATCCTCTCTTCTGCAAGGTTGTCCTTCTTGATAAATGGTCATTCATCTGGTTGTTTGGCTTGTAAAGGAGGAGTGAGGCAAGGTGACCCTCTATCCCCTTTCCTCTTCTGTTTTGCTGAAGATATGTTAAGTAGGGGCATCTCTTGGTTGGTGGATAATGATTTGTTGAAGCACATGGCAGGCCCTAGAGGATATCATACTCTCTCACATGTTTTATATGCAGATGACATTATGATTTTCACAAAAGGAACAAAAAGGAATCTCCAAATTTTGATGTCCTTATTGGAAAGTGTAAATACTTTGATGGTACAGTTTCTGTTAGTAGACTGAATGTTATATCTTCTGTTTTGGGATTCAATCAAGGACACCTTCCTTTTACTTACCTTGGAGTCCCTATGTTTAAGAAAAAACCAAAAGCCATTCATCTTCAACCTATTGCAGATAGGGTAAAGTGTAAGCTTGCTTCTTGGAAAGGCTCTACTCTCTCAATTATGGGAAGAATTTAGCTAGTGGAATCAATTATAAACAACATGCTTTTTTACAGTTTTCATATTTACATTTGGCATGCATCCCTTCTTAAACCAGTTGAAAGATGGGTTAGAAACTTTGTTTGGTCAGGAAACGTTGAGGTTAAGAAGATTGTTACTGTGGCATGGAAGAAATGTTGTCTTCCTACAGCTGAAGGTGTCTTAGGTTTGAGAGGAATTATGGCCTTAAACAGAGCTGCTTTATTGAAATTGAGCTGCCTTAATTTGCAGCCATGCTTTGGAATTGGCTTAGTAATGTTCTTCATTTTCCTCTTGATTGTTCCTATTTTGCATCCATTTTGAAGATTGGTGATAGAAATAGTTGCAGCCAAGTCAAGGATTTAAGCCTTGCTGCTGTTTTGCATACTGTTTGTGTGATTTGGCTTTGTAGGAACTCTCTCAGGTTCAACAACAAGTCTATCCCTATTGCCTTGGCTATGGACTTGATTGTCCCAGCTACAAAATTATCTGGATCTATCTCAAATGGTGTAATGTCCAATGCCATAGATGATTTCCAGATTTTAAAGTTCTTAAAAGTTCAGTCTCATCTTGGCAAAGCTCCGGTTATTAAAGAAGTACTTTGGTTATCTCCTCTTTGTGACTGGGTTAAGCGCAATATAGATGGAGCTGCAAAGGGAGCTCCGGGTCATGCTGTAGCTGCGGGCCTATTTAGAGACTTTAGAGGTGACTTTATAGGTGGTTTCTCAATTTACCTTGGAGTGCAGAATGCTGTCTTTGCTGAGATTGTGGCAGCAATAGAGGCTATTGAGATTGCATTTATAAAAGAATGGAAGTTCCCTTGGCTAGAGAGTGATTCAAAAATGGTTGTGGAGGCTTTCTCATCAAGCCATGTGGTTCCTTAGAGGCTTAAAAACAGATGGCTAAACTGATTGTTTATTTGTAATCAAATTTCTTTTAGAATTTCCCATGTGTATAGAGAAAGGAATAGTTGTGCTGATTGTTTAGCTAACTTTGGTGTTTCTAGTTTATCCTATACTTGGTGGAGTACCAGACCCCATTTCTTGAGGGGAAGACTTTATTAGAAATAAGCTAGGTCTTCCTTGTTATATATTTGAATCTCTTGCTATCATGGGTCTTGGTATAGTCCCCCCCATGATTTCTTGTATTCTCTCTTCTTTTTTTCTTTAATGTTACTTAATTGATGTGCTACAAATGATCGTGTGAGCTTGGGGTGCCATCCTAGTTGGGATGTCTTACTCCTAGTGATGCTTTTGCACATCAATAATCTTTTATAAAATAAAATAAAATAAGAAATATATTAAACGGTCCTCATTAAGTGTTATTTATTAGATAACCAAAATTCGTTTCATAAAACTTGAAATTCCAATTGAACGTGATTTGAAGCATCATAGAATGTAGGCTCCCCAAACACCTAATAGATTAGAAGCGGGCTCCTATCACTACATCAATAATGTTCATAGCAATTTAAATTTTGCATTAATTTTGTTCATATCAGCAAGTCCAAAAAACTTCATTAAAAATGGTTCAGCACTCCATGGATCAAATTTAGTGCACTTAGAAATTTGGTTGAATCGTACTTTTTTGCTATATCCGAAACACGTTTTCAACATGGTCTCTACGTATTTTAATTTAAGTTTACTGTTCAACTATTTTAAGTTTGGTCATTGTCATTTATTATTGATAAAAAATATCACGTATTGAGATAAAAAAAAAGTCATATATTTGATCCCTGTATTAGTTAGACATTTTTAATTTGGTCTTTATGTTTTAACTTCAAGAAACAATGCTATAATGACAATAAACAATGATTACTAAACTAAAATTTTTGTATATATGGCTCAACAAATTTTTTCATATAATTTTTTTTTAAAGATGAGCATCACTTGTAGAGATCAAAACCATACTTTATAGCTTGAGACGTGTCCTGGACACCCGTCCTCTACAACGTATAAGACCACAATAATACGGCAAGATAGGTTTATTGGTACTCTATGTTTTTGTTTTTAATTTTCACTTTGGTCCTATATATTTCATTTTTGGCATTTTGTCCTATATGTCATGTTCTACCACCCAATTAGTCATCAAATTGTTGGTGCCAATAAGGAATTCACAGAAGGGACTAATATGGAGGATGAAACTTAACCTATAGGAACAAAATGGAAAAAATAAATTTCTTATCCCTTTCGTTGTTCCTCATTATGGTCTTATACATTATATTTCATTTTCCATGTTAGTTCTAGAATTGACGCCATCATATACGGATTGACGGAAAGGACAAATGTGTCTGTCGCGTTCCCAATTGCCCCCAATGGACCATAATATATAGGACCTGTTTAAAAAAATAAAACTTGTATGACCAGTGTTAAAAAGAAAAAAACGTATGCAACGTATCAACCGCTTTTGCCTAATATTTAATACGGGTACTCAGAACTACAAAAATGATATCAACTCACGGTAGAAAGAAAATATAGAAAAGAAGATTGATTTCTCAAGCAAAATTTAAAAACAACAAACTTTTTCTCTTTGAAAAAAAACTAAAACTCAAAACGAAGCTAGAAACACACTGTTATAATCCTACAACCCAAATTAAAGGAAGTGTTGTGTTTTCCTTCTTTTTATTTTACTCTAAAAATCTCTATAGACAACAAGGTAAAAATCTTGTAATACATCTTGTGACAACAGGTTACTAAAAGCACAGTTCACCGATTGAAACAAAATGAATATATCATGACCATATCAAAGAACTTCAATTTAACAGTTTAATAGCCTTATTAAAGAACTTTAATGCTGAAAAGGAAACAGCTCGGAAATGGATACCTCTTAAAAGTAACATTTATTTCATACAATAAAGGATGTTGTTTTGACTGCATATTTCATATGTAACACCCTAACTTTTCGCTGTTTTCTATTATCGGAAATTTATATAAATATGTTTATATTTTTATCCGAGTCTTTGAAAATGTTTTTAATTAAACCGAAACCTTATTTACACTCTAATTTACCGTAGAGAGCTATGATTAAAATTTAGGTTGAAAAGTCAGACGAATCCCGACCTGTGAATTTCACTGACAGTATATTTATACTGCTCAGATAACCTAATTTTGACTCGTGAACGAAAAACATAAGGTTTTTATTTAATTTCCTATGATTTTGGTTATTTTGAAATATTTCACTAAAAAGTGAAATATTATATTTTATCTCGGCGTCATATTGAATCGGGGAAGCAGCGGAGCAGATTACGGGATTTCCGGGATCCGCTAACGAATAATATCAACGAGTCACACATGATGAGTCACCATGTGAATGCATTAATGGTGCACATGGCATCATGATGACATTTTAAGGATTTTGCACTTAAGTCCTTAAACTTTCTCTTGATTGCTTTTTAGTCCTTAGTTAAATTTTCAAGTTGTCTTTGACATTTGGGCCAATTTCTTGCCATCCAAACCATGTTGGGCTGCGGCCTTATGAACCAATATCATGGCCAATTCCTCAATTTCATGAACCAATTTCCTACTATTAATTTTCCTATGCCTTTGATTAAAGTCTTAAACATTTTGATGTTGGAAAATTAGTATTGGGCTTGGATTTGTCCTAAGCCCAATTTCGCATGGCCCAAGGCCCATGGAGGCTTGGCTTCATATATTCTCATGAGTCACCAAGCTTCTCCATTCTTCTCATTTCTTCTCCACTCTTCCACTTTGTTCATCTTTGTTCATCTAAGTTCTTAACACAAAAAGCTTGAGTTTGTGAAGCAAATGTTGGATTTCTTGCTATATTTCAAGTTCTAAGAGGTGATTCTTCATCTTCATCTCCATTTAATGTCATGTTCTTCATAAATTTTTCTATTTCAAAGCTTGAATCATCATGTTCCATCTATGTTCATCTTTATGTTCTTAACTTTGTTAAATCATAGTAAATCATATAAAAATCCTAAAATTGTGAAACCAATTTCTATGTTCCTATTATCATCTCTACTATCATAACCCAAGAGATTATTGTAAACAAAGTCTTCCTCCCTTAATTTTTGATCAAGGCCGAAGCCTATATGCATGGGTGGAGGAAACTTTTGTTGGTTTTTCTTGAAAGTGATCATAGATCTCACCTTTCTAGTATGTATACATGATGAATCCAAGTGCTTATGTCAAACTAAAATTTCTTGCCATGTTTTTGTGTCTTGGCCGAATTCATACCTTGATGAACTTGGAGGTTTTTGTTTCAACCTTAGTTGGTTAATCATTAATCCTATTGTCTTAAGTACTTAGGATCATTAATCCAATGACTTAAGCAAGTTTAGAAATATTAAGCCACTAAACCCATGGAGGCCGTGACCTAGTATAGAGAATTAGGTGATTTTATCTTTCTTGTTTTGACTTGTGTGATGGAGGTTTGTTGAAGGTTGAAGTTGTTGCTAGTACGTGTGTCACCGATCTTCGAAATTGTGTCAAAGTTAATCAGAAGCTTAATTCTTCAAGAGGTAAGGGGGGATTGCCTGAGGGATTTTTACGATGGCTTTGTGCTATCTGTTTGTGGTCTGAATGTTTATTTGGGGTTGTTAGTTATGGTATTTTATCTGTGTTTCTCTTCTGCTTTTAATTGATTATCTATTGTTAATTAATTATCTGCAGTCATATATTATAGTGTTGTGATGCATGATCTGCCTGGGTTAATTATTATAATGATGTTGTTGGATGTTGTTTGAGAAGTCTGACAGTGGTCAGTGCTCAATTAATTAAACGAGGTAAAAGCTTTAAGAAGATATACGAAGAATATTCAATGTTTAACTGAGAGATATTAGTGTATATTTTATCTAAATAATTATTTAAAAAAAATAAGAATTTTTCAAAAATATTATTATTTTATTGATTTATCAGTGTAAAAGTAATCTGAGTAACCGTGAGGATGTAACCGTGAAATTATTTTTGTACTGCTAATTTTTATGTGAAATTTCTGAAGAAATCTAAAAATTTATTTCATGAAATTTATTTTCGAAAATAAATTAATCATGAATTTAGAAAATTATTTACGAAAAAAAGGTCAAATTTATACTTAAACTTATTTTAAAATGCTAAACGGCGATTAGTTATGAAAACATGGTTACAAAAAGTATTTTCTTAAAATAGCAGAATTTCTATAGTCTCAAGTGACTCTCCTTTCGAAACATAAGGCTTTCAGGAAAAAGGATTTCAAGTAATTGATGATTTTACAAAGGAATTTCCAATTTTGAAATAGTATTCTGAAATCGAGTTTTTCGCCAACGGTGTAAACGATGATGTTTCGCAAATGATGTACACGATGATATTGAACTCAGTAACCGAGACGTCGTGGTACTAGTGTTCTTAAGATGTTTGGGACTGTGTGTCCTGCCTGTGGACTTCGTGTCCTAATTACGATGTAAATAACGAATATTGTTTTTCTAGTACCACAGATTTCAGTCTGATGCATCGATCTAGGGTTTCGCGACTAAGCACTCGGACTGCATGTCCTGTGTTGATAATAAAAGATTTTAAAACATTGAAAACTACGTTGGTCGTAAGCTTTTGAGCTTTGACAAAGGAAAGATTATACACGAAGAAATCGACGAGAATATATGGCCTTCATCAAGAACTATCAAATCAGGAATGTCGCGTAGAGCCTTCTCCGCTACTCTACTTCCAATGTCTTTCTTCTTCATACTTGCACATTTCTTCTCTTTTTTCATGTTCACATTTCACTTCCTAGTTTTTGCATCAACTTTGGACTCTTTGCCTGCAAGTTGCTCGTACAAATGGTAGCTAATTCCTAAAATGCTCTTATCTTTGAACCACCATACCTATGGCATTCTTCTTCTGTTGTGGATTTCTAGACCAATAAACTTTGTTAGAGGAAACAACATGTTCTTTTTTTGATAATTCAAGATTTTTCACGTCATGGAATGGAATAAATATGTTCCATATTATGTACTAATCTTCGCAAGTAAGCAATAAGTTAGCAGAAGCAATAATAATGGGTCGACATTTTGGAAATACTTCAAAATATGTTCGAAGAAACACAATGACTAACCTTGTCTTTCCTGTTCCAAGAGCATGAGAAATAATGTATGTACCTGCACTACAAGGATCAACAATCTTCAACTTTTGAAGGTCAATGGTTCCCGCCAAGTTTGTCAAAATAAACTTCAAAACTTTTTTTGTTGATGAGGATAAATTCTTTAATTGATATAAGGAATTAGGTCCCAAATAGTGCCTTCTTTATGAAACCAAATAAGGTTGTTTGGTCTCATAAAGAAGGCACTGTTTGGGGACCTAATTCCTTATATCTAAGAAAGCGGTTATCCTCATCAACAAGAATGTTTTGAGTTTATTTTGGAAAATTTTGCTGGAATCATTGACTTTCAAAAGTTGAAGACATTCAATCCTTGTAGTGTAGGTCGATGCACTATTTCTCATGCTCATGGAGAAGGAAATACAAGGTTAACCATTCTGTTTGTCTTTACGTAGTTGGACTTATTTCCAAAATGTCGACCCACTATTACTGCTCCTGCTAACTTATTTTTTGTTTGGGAAGATGAGTACATGAAATTGAACATATGAATTCCATTCCACGACCTGAAGAATCTTGAATTATCACGAAAAAGAACATGTTGATGCATCTAACAAAGTTGATTGGTCTAGAGATCCATATTAGAATAAGAATGTCATAGATACGGTGAAGTTATATTCATGTTTCAAAGAGGAGAGAATTTTCGGAATTTGCTACCATTTGTACGAGAAATTTGCGGGGAACGAATCCAAAGTTGATGTTGAAACTAGGAAGAGAAAAAGGAACATGAAAAAATAGAAGATATATCCAAGTATTAAGAAGAAAGACGGTGAAAGTAGAGTAACAGAGAAGGTTCTGGGAGACATTCCTAATTCGTTACTTTTTGATGAAAGCGACGCCCCTCGAAATTTGATATTGTGATTTCACATCATAATTCCTGTACATTTTTGCATGCATTTTTCATATAGTTTAAGCATATTTGATTTGATTTTATTAGTTTTTACCTTGGATCGGGTGAGGCAGTTTCTTGGTGTTGTTTTGCAGGAATTCAAGGAAAAATGCTCAAGATTAGCCATGATGAAGCTTGGATGAAGACAGAGCTTAAAAAGTGAAGAAAATAACCCAGGCAGAGCCCATCACGGCCTGGCCGTGATGACCATCACGGCGGTGATCAAGTAAAGCAGAAAAGAAGGCAAAAGTCAGAAGCTGTCACGGCCTAGCCGTGATGAACATCACGGCCGTGACAACCAGACCCTCACAGTCAGAATTGATCACGGCCTAGCATTGATGAGTGGCACTGCCGTGACAGATGAGAATTTGAAGCGCACCCCTGGCAGAAAGTGTCACGGCCAGGCCGTGACGGCCATCACGGCCGTGACGCGAATCCTAATTTATAAAAAGGCACGGGCAGAACAGAAAAAGGGAGTTTGGAAACCCTAAAACTCTTTCTCTGAACCAAGGGTCAGCTGCACAAGGAGTCCATGGAGTTCTTCCTCCTTTTCATCTATATTTCTTTGGTTTTGGCTATGATCATGAGTAGCTAAACCTCCATTGTTGGGGTTAGGGTAGCTATTTCTGAATCCTCATGTATTTGATTTGATCTTGCAATATAGTTTTTACTTCGTTATTGAGTGATTGATTTCTGTACTTAATGCTTGTTGTGGCTAGCACCCCCATGACTTGTTTAGTGTTTTGATATGCAATTGGAAAATTCGTGTGAAAACCGGAATTGAGATTAATCACCTAGTAAGCCTTGTATCTAGCAATGGAACTAGGTTTATTAGCAATTGTGTAATCCCTAATCTTAATGCAAATTCACTAATCTAGGCTACCTAAGGAATTAGGGTCTATTAGTGGATTTAGGCTCTTGTCATCCGAGGGATCGGGACTTGAGTAATTTAGTGGATTGATTGTCATAATTGAAGTAAAAACGGTTTGTTAGTTGTTTCATTGCATGAGGATGAAGTTTAGTGAAGTCTAACCCCAGCTACTTTTATAATATTTGAAAACCGTTTTTCTGCACTTTAACTGTTTGACAAAATTCCTCAAAGAACTTCTTTTTGTTTTGTTAGTTTTAGCTTTTGTTAGTATAGAACTTCCTTCAATCCAAAAATCCGCTTAGATAGTAATTGATTCGGTAAGTGCTAGTGCTTGTATCAGTCCTCGTGGGAACGATAAACGGTCTCACCACCGTATTACTTGCACGACTGGGTATACTTGCCCAGATTCGTCAACAAGTTTTTGGCGCCGTTGCCGGGGACTGTGTTTCAATATTAGCATATCCATTTCGGTTACTAATTTAAGCAAAAATAATAAAAAATAAAAACAAAAATAAAAATTTCTGTTATAGACTGTTTGCTGTTGTGTGCTAACCTTTACTGTTAACACTCTTGTTTTCTAGACTGTTTGTGTATGCGAGGTACTATTCCAGCTGACCAATGCCTATACGATCCAGAAATTGAAAGAACAGCTAGGAAGAATAGGAGGCAAGCATGACAGCAGAATTTTTTAGGACAACAAGGAGAAGAACAAGAGACTTCCACCTCTCAAGTTTGTCAAGAAGAACTCAGAATGGCAGACAATGGTGAAGGTGCTCCACCACCACGGAGGACACTTGGTGACTATGCCAATACAAATGTCAACCGGCATGTCACTAGTATAGTGAGGCCTCCAGTGAACTGCAACAACTTTGAAATCAAGCCAAATCTCATCAATATGGTTTCACAAAATCAGTTTCCTGGGTTGGAGAAAGAAGATCCTAATAGTCATGTATCTAACTTCCTGGAGTTGTGTGACACAGTGAAGATAAATGGTGCATCCAATGATGCAATTCGCCTGAGGTTGTTCCCTTTTTCTCTAAGAGATAGAGCCAAGCCTTGGCTCCAATCACAACCAAGGGGGAGCTTCGCTACATGGGACAACTTAGAGGAAAAATTTCTGGCAAGGTTCTTCCCCACCTCAAGGTTTGTAAAGGCAAGGGGTGACATCATAAGCTTTGCTCAACAAGAAGGTGAGACTCTTCATGATGCCTGGGAAAGGTTCAAGGAATTGCTCCGAAGATGTCCAAATCATGGTTTTGATGATCTCACTCAGATGCAAACATTCTGCAATGGATTGAGGCCGTCAACCAGGTACATGTTGGATGCCTCAGCTGGAGGTTCCATGAATACAAAGACAGCAGAGGAAGCATTGGTTTTGATAGAAGCTATGGCATCGAATGATTATTTGATGCATCATGATCGGGGTCCCACATCAAGAAGGGGAGTGTTGGAGTTAGATTCACAAACTGCACTGTTGGCTCAGAACAAGCTCATGACACAACAACTGGAGTCTCTTACCAAACAACTATCTCAACTCCCACAACAACTCCAAACTGTTCAAGGGACAACCACACCACCCCAACAGGTAATGAGATGTGATTTTTGTGGGGGAGATCATGATAATGGAAGATGTGAGCCACCACCTAGTTCCCATGAGGAAGCCAATTATATGGGGAACTATGGGCGGCCAGGCAACAACCAATTCCCTAACAACTACAACCAAGGGTGGAGGAATCAACCAAATTTTGGTTGGCAGTAAGATGCCGGACAAACAAGCAAGCCTCTGCCTACACAACCGCCTCAAGACCGGATTTCTAACTTGGAGAACACTCTCAATCAGTTCATTCAATTGACCATGTCAAACCAGAAAAACACAGATGCTTCTATAAAAAACTTGGAGATTCAAGTTGGACAAATTGCAAAGCACCTAGTGGAGCAATCTAGCAGCAGTTTTTCAGGTAACACTCAAACTAATCCTAAAGAGCATTGCAATGCTATTGTGTTGAGGAGTGGTAAAAGTCTTGAGAATTTGGGCGGTGAACCTTTGGTGAAGAATCAGAGAGTTGAGGGAAAAACAGAAGTGAGTGCTGAGGAAAAAGAAGAAAAAGGCAAAGAGGTTGTAGTTGAGAATGAGGAAAAAGCCAGTGAACAAGACAAGAGGGAGAAGCTAGTGGATGAGAATTCAATCTTGAGGAAGACTAAAAGTCAGATTTTAAAAGATGGAGACAAGCCTCAAGTGATCCCCTCTTATGTGAAGTTGCCATACCCTCATTTGAGCAAGAAGAAGGAGGAGGAAGAACAGTTTGCCAAGTTCCTTGACATCTTCAAGAGATTACAGATCAACATACCCTTTGCTGAAGCACTAGAGCAGATGCCCACCTATGCAAAATTCATGAAGGAACTGCTCACGAAGAAATGAAAGTTCAAAGAAGGCGAGATTGTTGCCTTGACTGAAGAGTGTAGTGCAATATTGCAAAGGAAGCTACCTCCGAAGCTTAAGGATCCTGGTAGTTTTACAATCCCTTGCACTATTGGGAGCGTTGCTATTGGGAACGCTTTATGTGATTTGGTAGCGAGTATCAATTTGATGCCGCTTTCAATTTTGAACAAGCTTGGAGGAGGAGAGGTGAAACCAACAAGGATGGCATTGCAACTAGCTGACAGATTAATTAAGCATCCTTATGGTATTTTGGAAGATGTTCTGGTAAAGGTGGATAAGTTTATCTTCCCAGCGGACTTTGTGATTTTGGACATGGAGGAGGATGCAGAAGTTCCACTCATACTGGGGAGACCTTTTCTAGCGACTGGTCGCGCTTTGATAGACGTACAAAAAGGCCAGCTGCGATTCAGATTGCAAAACGAAGAAGTCACTTTCAATGTGTTTGAAGCTATGCATCGCCCGAGGGATGAAGAGCATTGTTTCCGCATGGACATTGTGGATACAGTGGCTAAGGAAGTCGTTGCACATCAGCACCACCCCTCTACCCCTGAGAAGAAGGAAAAGCTCAACACGAAAGCCACTCTGAAGCTCTGCAAGACAAATGATGTATCAGTTGGTGAGGAAGTTGGATCTGCTCATCATGTGAAAACAGAAACTCCACCGGGAAGGGGTAAGAAGAAGGCCATGAGGCTCAGAGCGAAAAGGGCAAAACAGAAGTGCAAATGTTGGCCTTATAAGCAAAATCAACTCTTTAAAGGAGTTCCATGGAAGAAAAGTGCTCTTGCACTTCTATGCCCAGCCGACCCCGGTTAATTGAAGGAAGCCCGTCAAGCTAGTGACGTTCAGGAAGCGCTTATTAGGAGGCAACCCGACTTTTCTTAACCCTTCTCTTTAGTTAGTTTTTGTTTTTGATTTTTAACTCTTGAATAATTTGAGAAGATCAAGAGTTTTCTTTTACTAATAAATTTGCTAAGTGTTTTCAAGGAAAGGAGGAAGGAGAAGCAAAAAGGCCGTGACCCAATTTTCATGCAATTCCTCAGACTAGGCATGTGAGCCAACACCCGCTACCGCCTCGGTAAGCCGTTCCAATTTTCTTCCCTCTCCAACTTGATTGTTTACATTGGGGACAATGTAAATTCTTAAGCTTGGGGTAGGGGTATTTTGATTTTTTGCATTGTTCATGTTGCATTCATATAGTTTTGCATGATAGTTTGCATGATCACATAATTAGATTGCCCTTGCTTAGATTTTGTATCCAATTGTGAGAACTAAGTGCCAAATAACTTGAGATAGTGAATTCTTGAACCCATTTTTTTTTTCATTCTTGTGATATGGCTGCAAGAATCAGAATCAGAAAAATATTTCTCTTGAGTTGAAAAATCTCCCCTTCTCCAAGCAAAAGAAAAACAAAAGAAAAGAAAAAGAAAATTCTTTAGAGAAGGGGATGACAAAAAAAGAAATGAGAAATAAAATAAAAAAAAGAAAGAAAAGAAAGGTGGAAAAATGAATCGAAACCCAAAGGGGTATTTTAGAAGGTGTCATGATTTGCAATGTTTGATGTTTTGTGTAGCCTTTTGATATATTCTTTTTCTTGATTTCCCCACCTAACGTTAAATCCCATGGCCCCGTTACAACCGAAGTAAAGACCTCTTGATTCTTGATTGTTTTCATTAATAAAGTAGAGAATTGGTTGATAGTGAAGCCTATGGTAGAATTCATTCCTTGAGGAAAATGGAGCGAATTGTCTTATATCCCTAACACTTGAGTGAGTGAGAAAGAGAGCCAAGCAAATGAACAAGCTTGGGGTGATCTTCAGGTGAGATAGAGTGCCCTAATCGATGAGAACATGAGTCTAGGAAACCTAAGCCTCTAATTGGACTTGAAACTGATTGTCTCTTGCTGAATTATTTGAGATGCCTGTTAATTGGATTATGTACCCGGGTTCTTGGTTCACTATCCGTGGTCTGATTGTCTATATCGTCTGGCCTTAGTGATTGCTTGAGGACAAGCAATTGAATAAGCTTGGGGTGATTTGATAGTGTGATTTCACATCATAATTCTTGTATATTTTTGCATGCATTTTTCATATAGTTTAAGCATATTTGATTTGATTTTATTAGTTTTTACCTTGGATCGGGTGAGGCGGTTTCTTGGTGTTGTTTTGCAGGAATTCAAGGAAAAATGCTCAAGATTAGCCATGATGAAGCTTGTATGAAGACAGAGCTTAAAAAGTGAAGAAAATAACCCAGGGAGAGCCCATCACGGCCTGGCGGTGATGACCATCACGGCCGTGATCAAGTAGAGCAGAAAAGAAGGCAAAAGTCAGAAGCTGTCACGGCCTAGCCGTGATGAACATCACGGCCGTGACAACCAGACCCTCACAGTCAGAATTGATCACGGCCTAGCCGTGATGAGTGTCACGGCCGTGACAGATGAGAATTTGAAGCGCGCCCCTGGCAGAAAGCGTCACGGCCAGGCCGTGACGGCCATCACGGCCGTGACACGAATCCTAATTTATAAAAAGGCACGGGCAGAACAGAAAAGGGGAGTTTGGAAACCCTAAAACTCTTTCTCTGAACCAAGGGGCAGCTGCACAAGGAGTCCATGGAGTTCTTCCTCCTTTTCATCTATATTTCTTTGGTTTTGGCTATGATCATGAGTAGCTAACCCTCCATTGTTGGGGTTAGGGTAGCTATTTCTGAATCCTCATGTATTTGATTTGATCTTGCAATACAGTTTTTACTTCATTATTGAGTGATTGATATCTGTACTTAATGCTTGTTGTGGCTAGCACCCCCATGACTTGTTTAGTGTTTTGATATGCAATTGGAAAATTCGTGTTAAAACCAGAATTGAGATTAATCACCTAGTAAGCCTTGTATCTAGGAATGGAACTAGGTTTATTAGCAATTGTGTAATCCCTAATCTTAATGCAAATTCACTAATCTAGGCTACCTAAGGAATTAGGGTCTATTAGTGGATTTAGGCTCTTGTCATCTGAGGGATCGGGACTTGAGTAATTTAGTGGATTGATTGTCATAATTGAAGTAAAAACGGTTTGTTAGTTGTTTCATTGCATGAGGATGAAGTTTAGTGAAGTCTAACCCCAGCTACTTTTATCATATTTGAAAACCGTTTTTCTGCACTTTAACTGTTTGACAAAATTCCTCAAAGAACTTCTTCTTTTTGTTTTGTTAGTTTTAGCTTTTGTTAGTATAGAACTGCCTTCAATCCAAAAATCCGCTTAGATAGTAATTGATTCGGTAAGTGCTAGTACTTGTATCAGTTCTCGTGGGAACGATAAACGGTCTCACCACCGTATTGCTTGCACGACTGGGTATACTTGCCCAGATTTGTCAACAAAATCAACCAGTCTTAATTGGATGGTTTCGTCAGAAATTCAAAGACACGGAAGAAAATTACCTTTCAAGAATCCATTTCCAAAATACTTTTCTGAAACTCTACAATACACCGTGCTTAGCCAAATCAACTTTTCCTGACTAGAATACCACAAAAACTCAAAAAGTTTTTGGAAAATAGAATTATGCAGGAAAATAAAGCATCTAATTGTTTGATTTGAGAACAAATTTCTCTTGTAATACAACGGGAAATCGAGCTGATGAAAAAATAAATGAGTCAAAATCGCTGACGGGTCCATTTCTTCATTTTTGCAAAGGAAACGACACACTTAAAAAAAACTTCTAGGGTTGAGAGAAGTATGATGATTTTGAAGCCAGACAATTTATTTAAAGAACTTCTACACAACACATTGACTGCTCTCAAAACATATTGAAGTTTGATCATGAATTCACTTTGGTCACTCAATTGGAAGAGCTTGGATTGAATCTATATGGAGGTGTCAGAACAAATTTTTTGGTGGAGTTTATCTGGTTGTGAGGCTGTGAATTAGAAAGTTTTGTTTTTTTCTTCTTCCAATTCATTAATCTTTTATGTTAGATTGTGGTTCAACTCAAACCAATTTTTTATTGGTGAAGGGGGAGGAAGTATTGTATACTGATGCAAGCTTGATCAAAAGCAAAGTAGACCCTGACTCATCGTTTCAATGATGAAATGGAAGTAGGTGAAGCTATTCTCAATTCAAATACCAGCTTGATATTTTGCGTCTAAATAATAGCATACTAATGCTAAAATTTGTCATCTTATAGATTTGATTCTTTGAAACTGCAAGATTTGGGTGCTTCCGTTTTATCGTTTGTGATGGAGCAACTTATTTAAATCATTAAATGATGGTAGTTACATTAGTTGCTGATGTACTTGGGACAATGGAATCAAGGTTGAGAATAAATTTAGCCATATGTTCCAATTAAAGTTGTGCCTGTGTGTTAAGTCGATTTACACACGAAATGATGAAAGTATTTAAAGTAAGATGTAGCATTCATCATTTTTTAATGCTTTGAAGTATAACAAAGTCTTTGAATCTCATTGTCATTTTCTCCGATTTATTGATAAACATTTGTTAATGAAAAAATTACAAGTATATTCAATTCCAACTACAATAATTCGAGGTTTGAGAATTTCAATTTTCCATCGGTGAAAGAAGTTATCATCAAATATTAGCAACAATCCACCTCAAGAGTTGCTTTCCCGAATTGAAAAACAATTTCTTTAAACGTGTCCCCTAGTAGATGTGGTCGTAATTATAGTCGTGTTTCGGGTTGATGACCTTCAAAACCAAAACGTTGCGGCCAGTGTTATTAAAACCAGACCGGACCAGCTGGTTCGACCGAAAACCAGGCATATAGCCGGTCCGGTTAGGATTTTGAACCGTACAAGCCATCGAACCGGCCAGATACCGATTTAACCGTCTGAGTTATGTGAAACTCGGTGAATTAGCGGGTGGCTACGAACCGGGCGGGTCATTGAATTTAAGTTTTTTCACGCCTAAAATTATGCTACTGCTATACATGTGCCTGTCCCTGGTGCATTTTGTCAGAAATTTGCAAATAGGAATTCAAAAACCACCATGTGGGAATCGATCCTAGGTGCTCCTTTATGCAGGCAAGGTACTCAACCACCAGGATAATCTTGCTAGTTGAAACACATGTGATAAAATATAATATATATACATAACTTTATCATTAATCTTACAAATTTAATATATAGCGGTTCAACTGGTTCAACCAGTGATTCACTGGTTCGACCAGTGACCCATTGAACCAGTACCCTGACCGAGTCGTTGATCGGTCCAGTTTTAATAACAATGGTTATGGCCTTGATTGCGATTGCAGTCCTTTATTTAAAACCTTGAAGGTTAGTTAGCATGGTAATCAATGAAGTTGATTATATTATACCTAGAGAATGCTTAGAAAAGTGACTAAAAGAGGAAATGTTGTAAATGAAGATAAATTACGGAAGGAGATCTTGTGAGACCGAACAACGGAATCCAACTTTAATGCTTTGTCCCATCTTGTTTTCTTTTGTGGTCACTCTTTAAAATTGAAGTTTGTACCCTTTGGTTCTTGTTCAGATTGCCCCTTGTTTATTTATGAAAACGCTCCCTTTCTTTGGTGGATTTTTTAGGGTGAAGCATTTGAAATGTGTTCCAAGTAGTGAACCAGTTTCTCTCAATTTTTTATATTTTTTATTTTATAAATCCAATTCCTAACCCCATCCCTGTCTCAACCACACATCCCTCTTTCACGCGCTCTATAACACCCTAGTTTTTACACATATGATTAATTACTTTATTTGGATGTTTGTGTTTATTTTGTTATGTGGTTTAGTTTGAGTAATTAAATTACCCTCTTCAAATTATTTTATTGGGTGCGTTAGCACTGACTTATTTCAGTGAATGCATGCATACTAGACAATAATTTATGTTATTGTTACTATTATTACCAGTACAGAAAAAAATGTTTTAAATAATATGATTAAGAGAAAAGCATTTTCATATTTTCATTTTATTTAATTTTAGATTTGAAAATAAATTGGTTTGACATTAATCGGAGATTAAATTTTGGACCGAGTATTTTCTTAGATGATCAGTCCAATATTTATCACTCATAGTGTATCCACTAATACAGAACCAACTTTTATCTCTCCTATTCCTATCGGAAACCCGTAAACCCCTCCCTTCCTTTTTTTTTTCTTTCTCCTTACTTCAGACCCATAGCCACACGTTCCTTCTTCTTCCTCAATGTTTCAAATCCCTTCATTTGCTCTCCACGTCCAGTTGCCGGCGGCCCTCCTCCGACCACCGTCACGGTCGCGTCTAGAGTGGGGAAGATGACCCCGCAACAGAACTCTTTGCCCAACGCGTCATGCTTCGTTTGGCTTCTCCGTTTGGACGCAGCCGCTGCCGTGGAAAGCTTCCAGCCGCCAACTATGGCTTCTCCTCCACCTTCTTTTGGACGCAGCAGACGCGTGACGCCCTTGGACGCCGCCGACCACCGCTCGCTTACACGAGGAAGAAGATCGTGCGCCGTTTTGTGTCCCTGTAGGTTCTGGTTCGCCCTCCGTCACCACGAACCGTGCCACCACCGCTTGCCGACGTTGCCGCGCATCCACCACAGCACCACCACGTGCTTCTTCTTCCTTGTATGGGTAAGTGAAAACCCCATCTATTTTGCTTAGATTCAAAAATCCCCAAATTGATTTTGAAACCCTAACCCTAACCCTTTGATTTCAGATTTTAATCTTGAAATTAAACCTTGTTTTATGAAATTGGGACTGTGAATTAGTGTTTCCCTAAACCAATTTCGTTATTCTTTAGTTAAAATGAGTTTTCCCCAAATTGTATTTAGGAACCCTAAACCCCAATTTGATTTTATTTGAATTTGATTCTGTTTTTGTGAAATTAATTATGATTTAGTGCAATTAGGACTCTTAATTGATGATTCCTAAGTTCATTTTCATGATCCTTTAATCAAAACAAAGTTTCCTCAAAGGGTGTTGTGAAGCTTAAGCTCCAAAAATGATTTTCTTTGAAAATAACCTTGTTTGGTAATAAGATTAAGTGTTTAGATCAATTTAGAATGTGTGTTTGGTCATGTGTAATTGATTTCTTGATTTCTGGTTGTTGCGTGTTGTTGGATTCCCTCTCTGAGACGTTTGACATGGCTATGCTTGCTTGATGGAGTAGATAATTACACTCTTGGAGCTAACATGAGCATTAAGACGAGGATCCTTCACTTGTCTTCAAAGGTAAGGGGAGCTTGCCTAGGGATATTCAATAACTATATGCATGTGTGTATGTGTGTAATTAAGTGTTGTGAATATTATTGTGATGTTGAGCCAATACTTGAATAACTTGTTTACTTGAACTGTTGTGGTTATTACTTGAAGTTGAACATTTCTTGCTTTAAAGTGTTATGAATTATATATTTGTGATGAACTGTCATTAATTGTGTCTCTACGTAAAAGATATTTAGTTTAGTGTTCAACTATTTTAAGTTTGGTCATTGTCGTTTATTATTGATCAAAATATAACGTATTGAAATTAAAAAAAAGTCATATATTTGATACCTATATTTGTCATACATTTTTAATTTGGTCTTCATGTTTTAACTTCAAGAAATGATGTTATAATGACAATAAACAAGGATTAATAAACTAAAATTTTTGTATATATGACTCAACAATTTTTTTCATATAAAAATATATTTAAAGATGAGCATCACTTGTAGAGACCAAAATCATACTTTATATAGCCTGAGACGTGTCCTGGACACCCGTCCTCTATAACGTATAAGACCACAATAATAAGGCAAGATAGGTTTATTGGTCCTCTATGTTTTTGTTTTTATTTTTCACTTTGGTCCTATATATTTCATTTTTGGCATTTTGTCCTATACGTCATCTTCTATCACCCAATTAGTCCTAAAATTGATAGTGCCAATAAGGAATTGTCAGAAGGGACTAATATAGAGGATGAAACTTAACCTATAGGAACAAAATGAAAAAAATAAATTTCTTATCCCTTTCTAGTTTCCTCATTATGGTCAAACATGCCTGTCACGTTCCCAAATTGTCCCCAATGGAGCATAACATATAGGACCTGTTTAAAAAAAATAAAACTTGCACAACCAGTGTTAAAAAGGAAAAAATGTATGCAACGTATCAACCTATTTTGCCTAATATTTATCACGGGTACTCAGAACTACAAAAATGATATCAACTCACGTTAGAAAGAAAATATAGAAAAGAAGAATGATTTCTCATGAAAATTTAAAAACAACAAACTTTTTCTCTTTGACAAAAAAACCAAAAACTCAAAACGAAGCTAGAAACACACCGTTAGAATCCTACATCCCAAATAAAAGGAAGTGTTGTGTTTTCTTTCTTTTTTATTTTTCTCTAAAAATCTCTATAGACAAAAGGATAAAAATCTTCCAATATATCTTGCGATAGCAGGTTACGAAAAGCACAGTTCACCGATTGAAACAAAATGAATATATCATCTAATTGATTGAAAACCTTATCAAAGAACTTCAATTTAATAGTTTTAAAACCTTATTAAAGAACTTTAATGTTGAAAAGGAAACAACTCGGAAATGGATACCTCTTAAAAGTCACATTTATTTCATACAATGAAGGATAATTCATTAATTATAATAAAAGAAAATCAACTCACTAAAGGGAATGATTGAAGAAAATGAATTTTATTAAAGGGTGAAATAAAAACCTTTCAACTTTGAATTCAAAATAAATTATATTGAGATAGAGTTTCCAACAATCCTATATATTTTTAAATAATCTAGGAAAAGAAATGCTAACTATTTTTCCAAACAATTTTTTTCCATGCCTACGTGATTTGGATAACGACATGAGTTGTTGCTGATGTGCCACTAGATTGAACCACATGATAGGGTTGCAAACAGAGGGTATGAGGTACAACCAGCAACCATCTTATAAATATTCACAAGTTAACTGCATCCCTCACCAAAGAGCCAACGCTTCAGCAACACAAATTAATTCCCTTATTGTCTCCAATGACCCATCTTCCATACCATTCATTTGGCATTCACCTTTATTCATAGTATATTTGATTTATTCTTTCCAAGAAAATTCCATGTAGAATTGAAACAAAAGTTTCATCATCATCATCATCATCATCTTTTCACCACGCCTACAGATACTCCATACCTGTTGAACTTGAGTTCTTGTCCGCCAATAGTTCAAAATTTCCATGTAATTGTAATACAGTTCTCAACAATCGGTACCCATTTTGTTTTGACACCCAACCATCCTTCCTAATCCTGCTACACTTTTCATCACCTATTCACCCATGGTTTCGAGGAAGCTTGTCATGCCATCGAAGATTTCTGTCCAGAGCTGAGAAAATTTCACCATTGAAGCCATGAATCAGGTACTGTGTTTTTCTTCTGATCAAGCATGCCATGCATGTACAACACTTCCTTCCTCCCTCACCAATTAAAAATTGACTTGAGGTGGCCTATAATCAATTATGAAGGATAGATGAATTGGATAAAATCAAGAACTTTCTCATTCAATGCCTCACACAGTTAGAAGAACTCCGCCAAAAATCAAATTTTAAAAGCTCCATATGGATTCAGTCCAAGGTCTTCCAACTGAGCTCTGTCAAAGACAGATTCTTTTTATTTGACAGAGAGCAGTAGAGGGAAATGAATGAATGGATAGATACCGAAGTCTACTTATGATCAAACTTCAATATATATTGAGAAGATACAAAGTTGCCTGGAAGTGCTTTGTCTAAATTGGCTGGCTTCAACTTCACCATACCTTCCCTCAAACCAGTAAGTTAATTTTTTAAGAGTGCTACCATTGTAAAGATGAACGAATGTCAGCAACTTTAACTGGTCTATTTTTCAATAGCGAGATTTCCAGTTGTATTGCTAGAACAAGTTGGGTCTCAGTTCAAACCTTTAGATGCTTTCTTTTCCTGCAATAGTCTACTTTGACAAAACTTTTTGAATTTTGTGGTATTTTGTTAGGAAAAGTTCATTTTGCTAAGCACCATGTATTGTAGAGTTTCGAGAAAGTATTCTGGAAAGGAGTTCTAGGGAGGATACTTCTCTCTTGAGTTTGAATTTCTGACGGAACCTTTCAATCAAAACTATGCTGATATTGAGGTATATGGCCTTCATCAAGAACTATCAAATCAGGAATGTCACGCAGAGCCTTCTCCGTTACTCTACTTCCAATGTCTTTCTTCTTCATACTTGCATATTTCTTCTCTTTTGTCATGTTCACATTTCACTTCCTAGGTTTTGCATCAACTTTGGACTCTTTGCCTCCAAATTGCTCGTACAAATGGTAGCTAATTCCTAAAATGCTCTTCTCTTTGAACCACCATACCTATGGTATTCTTATTCTGTTGTGGATTTCTAGACCAATAAACATTGTTAGAGGCAACAACATGTTCTTTTTTTGATAATTCAAGATTTTTCAGGTAATGGAATGGAATACATATGTTCCATATTCTGTACTAATCTTCGCAAGTAAGCAATAAGTTAGTAGAAGCAATAAAAATGGGTCGACATTTTGGAAATACTTCAAAATATGCCCGAAGAAACACAACGATTAACCTTGCCTTTCCTGTTCCAAGAGCATGAGAAATAATGTATGTACCTGCACTACAAGGATCAATAATCTTCAACTTTTGAAGGTCAATGTTTCGTGCCAAGTTTGTTAAAAGAAACTTAAAAACTTTTTTTGTTGATGAGGATAAATGCTTTCATTGATAAAAGGAATTAGGTCCCAAATAGTGCATTCTTTATAAAACCAAACAAGGTTGTTTGGTCTCATAAAGAAGGCACTGTTTGGGGACCTAATTCCTTATATAAAAGAAACCGTTTATCCCCATCAACAAGAATGTTTTGAGTTTATTTTGGAAAATTTTACAGGAATCATTGACTTTCAAAAGTTGAAGATAGTCAATCCTTGTAGTGCAGGAGGATGCACTATTTCTCATGCTCATGGAGCAGGAAAGTCAAGGTTAACCATTGTGTTTGTCTAGACGTAGTTGGACTTATTTCCAAAATGTCAACCCACTATTACTGCTCCTGCTAACTTATTGTTTACTTGGGAAGATGAGTACATGAAATTGAACATATGAATTCCATTCCACAACCTGAAGAATCTTGAATTATCAAGAAAAAGAACATTTTGATGCCTCTAACAAAGTAGATTGGTCTAGAGATCCACATTAGAATAAGAATGTCATGGATATGGTGAAGTTTTATTCATGTTTCAAAGAGTAGACAATTTTCAGAATTAGCTACCATTTGTACAAGAAAATTGTGGGGAACGAATTAAAAGTTGATGCTAAAACTAGGAAGAGAAAAAGGGACATGAAAAAAGAGAAGATATATCCAAGTATTAAGAAGAAAGACGGTGAGATTAGAGTAACGGGGAAGGTTCTGGGTGACATTCCTGATTTGTTACTTTTTGATGAAAGCGACACCCCTCGAAATCAACAAGTCTTAATTGGATGGTTCCGTCAGAAATTAAAAAACACAGAAGCGAAATTACTTTTCAAGAACTCCATTCCAAAATACTTTTATGAAACTCTACAATACACCGTGCTTAACCAAACCAACATTTCCTGACTAGAATACCACAAAAAATTAAAAAAATTTCCAAAGTAGAATTAGGCAGGAAAATAAAGCATCTAGTTGTTTGATTTGAGAACAAATTTCTCTGATAATACAAGTGGAAATCGCACCGATGAAAAACTAAATGAGTTAAAATCGCTGATGGGTCGATTTCTTCATTTTTGCAAAGGAAGCAACACGCTTTAAAAAATAAAAAACATCTAGGGTTGAGAGAAGTATGATGACTTTGAAGCCAGAAAATTTATTTAAAGCACTTCTACACAACACATTGAATGTTCTCAAAGCATATTGAAGTTTGATCATAAATTCACTTTGGTCTGTATTCATTCATCCCTCTCCCTCTTTTGCTCTCTATAAAAAAAAAGGATCTATTTTTTACAAGACTCAGTTGGAAGAGCTTGGATTGAATATATATGGAGGTGTCAAAACAAAATTTTTGGTGGAGGGGGAGGAAGTATGGTATACTGATGTAAGCTTGATCAAAAGCAAAGTAGACCTTGACTCATCTTTTCAATGATGAAATGGAAGTAGGTGAAGCTATTTTCAATTCAAATACAACCTTAATATTTTGCATCTAAATAATAGCATACAAATGCTGAAATTTGTCTTCTTATAGATTTGATTCTTTGAAACTGCTAGATTTGGGTGCTTCCGTTATATCATTTGTGATGGAGCAATTTATTTAAATCAATAAATGATGGTAGTTACATTAGTTCCTTATGTACTTGGGACAATGGAATCAAGGTTGAAAATAAATTTAGCCATATGTTCCAATTAAAGTTGTGCCCGTGTGTTAATCCAATTAACACTCGAAATGATGAAAGTATTTAAAGTAAGATGTAGCATTCATCACTTGTTTAATGTTTTGAAGTATAAAAAAGTCTTTGAATCTCATTGTCATTTTCTCCGATTTATTGCTAAACATTTGTTATTGAAAAAATTACAAGTATATTCAATTTCAACTGCAATAAGTCGAGTTTTGAGAATTTCAATTTTCCATCGGTGAAAGAAGTTATCATTAAATATTAGCAACAGTCCACCACAAGAGTTGGTTTCCCGAATTGAAAAACAATTTCTTCAAACACGTCCCCTGCTAGAGTTTGCTCATCAAGGCAGCAACCTATAGTTCTCTTTCTTCTTAACCTTTTGAGTTTTTTGAGATTTGGTCCTTAACATGTTTATCGGAAAGTTGGAACTTGCTATTTTCATTACCTTGTATAGATTTTGTAAACATGAATAAAATACTTAATGAAGACATAATATATAATTGTAACATTTTTGCACCACTAACCCTTGAGTACTTGTTGAATATGTTAAATTTGACTGGTAGGTGCAATGTTCTTTCATTTCATCAACTTAGTTTTTTCATTTTTTTTCAAATTTATCTTTATATAGGAACTCTAATTTGACTATTGCTTCAAAATAGTGTGATTTTTACCTTTTTTTCTTCCTAAAATAGTGTGATATTTATTATCATCTCTTAAACTAGTGATAAGAACTACTGTGATATTTCTTTCTAAAATAGATTATATATTATTCATAAATTATTGTCTATATACTTGAACCTCAAACTTGACATACAAGGGCTTCTTATTGATTGATCCATGTTTTTTATAATCCAACATATTTAGTATAATTCTAGTCATAAGGTGATATACCCAAAAATGAATATTGCAGTTGGGTCTGTAGCATGTTTATGATTTTTCAAATAAGTGTTATTTCTGTTAAACGTGTCATTAAGAAATCATCAATAGATATATAGGGAATAAACTATGATGAAAGATCATTGCACATAACCTTTTTATGAAATATTTACTTGATAGTGCTTAACATATCTAAATGATTATTTTATTACACAATAATTGTGATTGTTTATGTTATAGACGAGACAATGTTCCTCAACCTTATAAATATGCATAAATATATGATGGGAGAAAATAACAAAAGCTTCATCAGTGACTGGAATGAGAACCCACAAGGTGTATATGTTATAGAACAAGTCTTGCTGGCTGGCTGGCCATTTTATAGATAAAGACTCCTAGGGTCCGTTTGATTCGCAGTACAGGAAGAACAGCACAGTACAGTACAAAACAGTACAGAACAAGTGATTGAGTTACAGCACAACTTTTTGTGATGTATGGTGTTTGTTAGTTGATGCACAGCACAAGTGATTTTGTACAGTATGTTGTTTGATATGCTTAAGCACTGGACAGAACAACGCAAAAATTACTAAAATACCCTTTGTACTATATAATGTTTTATTTATTATTATGAAAAGATACAGAATAAGAATTTTTATATTTAAAATTAATTTTTATTTATAAATAAATTATTATCATGTTGTCCTCTTACTTATAATTTATTACTAATAATTTGCATATTTTTTCAAGTATTATTTTAATTTTATAACTTTTTTAAAAAATAATTCATAGTAATGCTGATAAATTTTTATGTATATTTTTATAATTACCATATTTTAAATTAATAATTTTAAAACAAAAAAATTTAATTTTATAATAATACTGATAAATTTCTATCTATAATTTATAATCACCATACTATGAATTAAAATAAAATTAAAATAAATTATTAAAAGTCTTAAAATGTTTATAATATTGTTTCAAAAAAAATGTTTATAATATTAATCTATAGTTATATATAGCAATGAATACGTATATATATATAGATAGATTGATAACCGTCTGGCAACTTCGTGGGTAGGTGAGAGACGTGGGTAACTGGGTAATTGGTATCATGGAAGACGTGGGTAGGTGAGAGACAGAGAAAAGGGATTGAGTTGGTTATTTTTGTCATTTCATATTTATTGTATTTGGGACAATTTTTTGTCCCTTGGTTAAGTGAGTAACAAAATTTTATAATTTTGTTCTGTCCTTCATCTCTTATCTTGTGCTGTCCCATAAACATTTTTAAAATCAAACATGGAACAAGTTGTTTTGTTCTGTACTGTCCTTTATTTTCCAGTGAATCAAACGGACCCCTAATATTATTACTTCAATTCAATAGTGTTAGATTGTGGTTGCAGTCACAAACATATAATCAAGAAATACTTTTGCAGTCTACACCCTTTTTTGCAATTTCCAAATTGTCAATGATAACATTTCTTTTAAAATCATAATCTCTGTCTTAGATCCTCTTTTGTTTCTAATCTCCAATAATACTAGACAAATATTAAAATCCCTTCTACCTTCTCTTTAGAGAAGAATATTAATTCTACTTAAGGAGAAATACTTTTTGTCATCTCTAATGGGGTGATCCTTCCAATTCAGATAAAGCAAGAGAGAAGTACCACCAGGAAAAACACACATTATATAGAACTTCCTCCACATCCATGTTCTCCAAGAGTTGACAAGATGAAGAAAGAGAGCACAAGAGAAGTTCTAGATGTGAATGTTGGCTATTATGATAATAAAACTCAATCCAAGTCTTTTCGGGGATTCAGGAGAAGCAAAAGTCTTAATTGTGATACAAAGAAAAGCTTGATTTTCTCTTTAGCTTTCTCATGAAGCAACTCTACAAGTTCAGTGCCAAATCCAAAGAGAATGAGTTCAAACAAGCAGATATCTTCGTGTTCTACCTTAAATATTTAACCTGTTCAAAAATCTTATTCAATTAAGTGATATGCCAATGGTCTTCGGATTAGTCCGGTCTTAAATGTACCAATTCCTTACATTTCGAAGGGAAGTGCAAGTCTCATTGTGTTGGATTTATTTTAATGTGTTGGTAAGGTTAAGAAGAGCAAGAACAGATTTGTTCATATGCTATCATGTCGTGGATGAATGATTGATCATTCTTTGCTTATCACAATCACCATTACTTATCCTGTTTAGATAAGAAATAGAGAAATTATAGAAGTTAGCAATGTTTTAAATTGCGGTTGCGATTGTGTTACGTTTACCGTAATTAGGGACAATTGCGGCCAATGTGGTTGTAATTACGGTCGTGTTAGGTTGACGACCTTCAAAACCAAAACGTTGCAGCCCTGATTGCGATTGTAGACCTTTATTTAAAACCTTGGAGGTTAGTTAGCATGGTAATCAGTGAAGTTGATTATATTATACCAAGAGAATGATTAGAAAAGAGACTAAAAGAGGTAATATTGTAAAATGAAGATAAATTACGGACGAAGATCTTGTGAGACCGAACAATGGAATCCAACTTTAATGCTTTATCCCATCTTGTTTTATGTTGTGACTACTCTTTAAAATTGAAGTTTGTACCTTTTGGTTCTTGTTCAGATTGTCCCTTGTTTATTTATGAAAATGCTCCCTTTCTTTGGTGGATTTTCTAGGGTGAAGCATTTGATATGTGTTCCAAGTAGTGAACCAGTTTCTCTTAATTTTTTCTATTTTTTATTTTGTAAACCCAATTCCTAACCCCATCCCTGTCTCAACCACACATCCCTCTTTCACGCGCTCCACCTCTTCCTCCTCTCCCTATTGTCAGGCCTCTGCCACGTCAGCCTCCTCCGAGCACAATAACATCCTCTATAGAATATTCACTATCACCAGTGTCCTCTTATCAATACTCCTTATCATCTTCGTGCCACAACGAACCACCAGCGAGTTTTGGTTTTGTTACTGCGACACTACCATCAAGTGATTCTTTTTTGATGGGTTGATTTCCAAGCATCAAATTCAATTGATTACGTGGTATTTGTAATCGATTCATTGTGGTGAAGGACTAAATCCATTAACACCCGAAGAACCAGTAGGTAATAATCCTGAACGTTGATTAAAAAATTACAATATTTGATGGTGACTTTTAATGCCTCACCAGTGTACCATTTATTTGGTACTTCATCATAGACATTATTCCTCTATTCAACCAACACTATGTCTCTATTGGCAAAAAAATGTGATAAATAGAGGCGGTAGTTTCACGGACAAACAAATCTTGATGAAACTTTTACTTTTCGGGAAATTTGTTGTCTGAGTTAGCTTGGTAAACTATTTACATCACCTAATCATGGACCATCCTTTGATTTATATAATGGCATACTATATATTCATATAGTTGATGCATTTAACTTAGGAATATGTTGACGTTGTTCAAAGTTGGGATGCACCCTCTGCTAGGGTTTGCATGGTAGGTTAGGGTTTGCATGTGTTTCTCCATGGCAAACTCGTCGAATTGCCCATAGGAATTCTTGATCCCAGATGTTCTTCCCCCTCCTATTCCTTCTCCTCCCATAAACCTCAATCCTGATTCTTCACAAGCTGTTGACACCGATCAAATTGCTAAGGCTGTTTCACAAAAAACCTTTGCTCAAGTAGTGTGTAACTCGGTGGACATTCCATTGTCACAATTGCCTCAGCCTCGCATCATAGCTGATGCAGTCTCAATAAAAATATATGAAGATGAATACAAGATTGGCTTGCAAGGTGCCAAGAACTGCCTCCTTGGTCGCTTGCTTATGGATATAGGAAATCAACCTGTTAAGGCTAGTGACTTATGATCCAAGTTAGGATCCAAGTTAGCTTCTTTGTGGAAGCATGTGGTGCAATGGCATATGACTCCATTGGGTAAGGGATACTTTGAGTTTGTTTTCTCCTCCTTGGAGGATTTGAATCAAATTTGGTCATCAGATTCTTGGAATATCAACCCGGGAATTCTCAAACTTTCAAGGTGGTTTACAGATTTCAATCCTAAGAAGCAGAGGCAGACTCATGTGCAATGCTGGGTGAGAGTTTATGATCTCCCTCAAGAATATTGGCGCCCAAAGGTCTTGTTTGAGATAGCCAATGGAATTGGAACCCCAATCACATTAGATGAAGCCACTCGATCAAGAACATGGGGGCACTTTGCAAGAATTATGGTTGAACTGGATCTGAATGGTATAATTCCTAATGAGATCTTGGTAGAGCGAGATGATTTTGCATTCTTTATGATAATTGAATATGAGAAGCTCACAGCCTTCTGCAATTTTTGTGAGGTCATTGGCCATGATGAAGGTAGCTGTAATCGAAGGAAAAGAGATGCTCCAAAAACTGATAAAGAGCAAGTGGTGTAGAATCAAAGAAAAGGAAATAAGGTATATGTTCCAAAAAAGGTTCTTCCGAGTCACCCAAATCTTGTAAATTCTGAGGATAAGGAACCTGGAAAAACCAATCAAGAAGATTTGGTTGTTGCTTCTCCTGCAAGTAATCAAGTCCAGAAGGATCTAGGAAAGAAAAATGAGGTGTTAGTTAATTCAGATGATGTAATTGACCTGCCCCATATTGATGTAGTCCTAGACAGGTGAAAAAGTGTTTGAAATTCCAAGAGAAGAGCCTATGGTTAATCCACATATCCCTGATGGAAATGTGCATTAAGGAAATTTGAGGCCTACTGAAGATGACAAAGAATCAGTTTATACAATTTATGATGAATCTAATGCTCAACTAAATGATAGTTTTGACTCTGATGATATGCCTCCATTAATTTAATATTCTCAATTTGTGGTGGTTCCTGAAACTCAGGACAGTAATTTGATTGTTCCTGAATCTTCTAGTGATGACATTTCTCCAGTGTTTAATTCTGTCAGAGATCCACAAGCTTCTGATGATGTGTCTAGCTCGAGGTCTTTGCCCTCCTATGTTAAAAAGGACATTGCAATAGTATCTAAATTCTGGGGGGATGATGTAGATGTGGAAATCAGTGTGGATTCTCCTAAAGCTCAAGCTGCAGATCCAAACTATACAATAGTTCTAACAAGGGCTCAAAAGAAAAAGTTGAAAAAAAAAGCCAACAAAAGCAATCTCAGGTAGTGAATAATCCCAAAGGTAGGGTTGTTCCTAAATCCAATGCTCAATGAAAGTCTTGTATTGGAATGTCAGGGGCCTAGTGATAGTGTGATTTTACATCATGTTTTCTGTACACTTTTGCATGCATTTTTCATATAGATTAGGCATTCTTTATTTGATTTTAGTTAGATTTTCCCTTGGAACGGGTGAAGCGGTTTCTTGGTGTTGTTTTACAGGAATTCAATGTAAAAATGCTCAGAATTAGTCTTGATGGAGCTAAGATGAAATAGAGCCTAAAAGAGAAGAAATTGAGCCAAGCAGAATTCTGGAGATTCGCCCCGCGAGACTAGATTCGCCTCGCGACCCTGAAGTTGACTGTTCCAGAAAATGGAAGTCTTTCTGGTTCGCCTCGCGAACCTTGTCTCGCCTCGCGAGTCTGGAAACCAGAAGCCATCACGCCCAGGCCCTGATGCTCCTCACGGGCATATTGAAGAACCATTTTACTGGCTCGCGACGCGAAGAAACTCTCGCCTCGCGAGAGCCCATTTCTCAGCAACATCAGATTTTAATATTCACCTCGCGAGAATCCATTCGCCTCGCGAACGAGCGCAGAACTGATTGGTATAAGTTGCTGTTTTAGGGCAGAATTGAGGAGCTTTTGGTGGAGAGTTGGGGACTTGGAGGCTGCGGCTGGACTAGGGTTCCAACTCTAGAAGGGGATGTTTTCCTTGCTCTGGGAATGGAAGAAGATTGGAGGATTCTTCTATGAGGGTTCTTCATCTCTTCTCTCCTTCTCTTTTGTATTCTCATCTTTCATGAGTAGTTAAATCCCCTATTGTTGGGGTTAGATGAGTACTTTTCTGAACTTGTTTGTATTTTGATTTGGATGTTTTAATGCAAGCTTCTATTTCATTATGAGTATGTGATTCTGTGCTTAATGCTTTCCTTGGCTTAGCTACCCATAGGAATGATATGTTGCTTTGATAGACATATGACAGATTGATGTTAAGGCATGCTCATGAATCATATGCCAAGTAGTTCAAGAATCTAGACATAGGTGTTGGCTGCTTGCAATCTTATAAGTCTTGACTTAATGCAAAATCTCAGGTTATTCCACCTAAGACATTAGGGCTTAATTTGGGGTTTTAGGCTCATTCCACCTAAGACATTAGGGTTTGAGTATTTTAGAAAAGGCTTGATTGTCATTATTGAATTAGGACTTGTGTTAGAAACCATTTCATTGCAATTAAGGGAGGATTAGTGTAGTCTAACTCTAACAATTCTAACCGCATCTCTGTTTGCATACCAAGTGTTCGATAAAATTCCCAAAAGACCAAAAATATTTTATTTCTTTATTTTATGATCTCTTCATACCATAGTTTAGTCTAGATAGTTATTGAGTTTGTGAATTGGTAATTGGCAACCGATCCCTGAGGACGATATCCGGTCTCACCACCGTATTACTTGTTTGCGACAAGGAGCATCAGGTGAAGCTATTACCTTGTCGCAAACAAGTAATACGGTGGTGAGACCGGATATCGTCCTCAGGGATCGGTTGCCAATTACCAATTCACAAACTCGACAACTATCTAGACTAAACTATGGTATGAAGGGAAATAATAAAATAAAGAAATAAAATATTTTTGGTCTTTTGGGAATTTTATCGAACACTTGGTATGCAAACAGAGATGCGGTTAAGATTGTTAGGGTTAGACTACACTAATCCTCCCTTAATTGCAATGAAATGGTTTCTAACACAAGTCCTAATTCAATAATGGCAATCAAGCCTTTTCTAAAATACTCAAGCCCTAATGTCTTAGGTGGAATGAGCCTAAAACCCCAAATTAAGCCCTAATGTCTTAGGTAGAATAACCTGAGATTTTGCATTAAGTCAAGACTTATAAGATTGCAAGCAGCCAACACCTATGTCTAGATTCTTAAACTACTTGGCATATCATTCATGAGCATGCCTTAACATCAATCTGTCAATTGTCTATCAAAGCAACATATCATTCCTATGGGTAGCTAAGCCAAGGAAAGCATTAAGCACAGAATCACATACTCATAAAGAAATAGAAGCTTGCATTAAAACATCCAAATCAAAATACAAACAAGTTCAGAAAAGTACTCATCTAACCCCAACAATAGGGGATTTAACTACTCATGAAAGATGAGAATACAAAAGAGAAGGAGAGAAGAGATGAAGAACACTCATAGAAGAATCCTCCAATCTTCTTCCATTCCCAGAGCAAGGAAAACATCCCCTTCTAGAGTTGGAACCCTAGTCCAGCCGCAGCCTCCAAGTCCCCAACTCTCCACCAAAAGCTCCTCAATTCTGCCCTAAAACAGCAACTTATACCAATCAGTTCTGCGCTCGTTCGCGAGGCGAATGGATTCTCGCGAGGCGAATATTAAAATCTGCTGTTGCTGAGAAATGGGCTCTCGCGAGGCGAGAGTTTCTTCGCATCGCGAGCCAGTAAAATGGTTCTTCAATATGCCCGTGAGGAGCATCAGGGCCTGGGCGTGATGGCTTCTGGTTTCCAGACTCGCGAGGCGAACCAGAAAGACGTCCATTTTCTGGAACAGTCAACTTCAGGGTCGCGAGGCGAATCTAGTCTCGCGAGGCGAATCTCCAGAATTCTGCTTGGCTCAATTTCTTCTCTTTTAGGCTCTATTTCATCCAAGCTCCATCAAGACTAATTCTGAGCATTTTTACATTGAATTCCTGCAAAACAACACCAAGAAACCGCTTCACCCGTTCCAAGGGAAAATCTAACTAAAATCAAATAAAGAATGCCTAATCTATATGAAAAATGCATGCAAAAGTGTACAGAAAACATGATGTAAAATCACACTATCACCTAGCTAATAAGGAATCTAGGCTCATTTTAAAAAACTTGTGTTAAGCCAATAAGCCTGATATTGTTTTAATTGTTGAACCATGGATGGATTTTTGTAACTGTCCTATTGATCTCTGGAGCAATCTGGGATTGAAGCCTTTTGCCTTTAATGATAGAGGAACTAGAATCCCCAATCTTTGGTGTCTTTGTACATTTCAGCTGGATCCTGTGTTAATTATTGTCTCAAGCCATCATTGTGCTTTTCTGTGCAAGTGGAAAACCAATCATGTTATGTGGCTGCAGTCTATGCATCTACATCATACTTGATCAGAAAGGAACTATGGAAAAACTTCGCAGATTTGGAAAGGTCATTGCCTGCTGCTTGGTCCTTCTTCAGGGACTTCAATGCTGTTTTGGGAGCCCATGAAAAGAGAGGTGGTGGTCTGCCTCTCAAAGCTTCTTGTGATGATTTCTCTACTTGGATGAATGATGGTGGCTTTAGTAGTATTCCTACACGAGGAGCTAAGTTCACTTGGTCTAACAATAGGATGGGGAATGCCTTTACTCAAAAAGTACTTGATAGAGCAGTGGTAAACCTTCAGTGTATTTCCTTTTGGAATAGCATCTCTTGTGTTTCTCTACCTAAAAATTGTTCAGATCATTTTCCTTTGCTGTTAAATATGCTCAAAGGTACAAAGCCTAGTCCTTCTCCTTTTAAATATTGTAGTATGTGGGCTGAACATAGGGATTGTGAGAGGCTTGTAAGGGACTCCTTCTTTGCAGCTTTGCTCTTGGCTGTCCTATGTCCATCTTAATGCAAAAATTAAAAAGACTGAAGCATGCTTTTAAGGTCTGGAACAGGACAGTGTTTGGTGATATTCATCTTAAGGTTGAAAATGCTAAAGTTGTTTTAGAGGACCTTCAGTTGCAGATTGATAGTGATGGTTTTACTGATGAGATTCGTGCAAAGGAGATCTTAGCTCCTCCAGAACTATATCAAGCATTGACTTATGAATAGTTGTTTTGGAAGCAGAAATCAAAAATTAACTGGTTTGCCGAGGGAGACATAAATATTGCTTTCTTCCATCGAATGGCAAAAGTTAGACATACTGTGAACCAACTGTCAGTCCTCAAAAGTGGTAATTCCCTGCTGGATTCCCCTTTGGATATTGAGAATCATGTTATTTCATATTACTCTCTTTTATATGCCTCAAATAATCAGTGTGTTGACAATGGTTTAATAGAAAAGGTTATCCCAGATCTAGTTTCAACGGATGATAATATTCTGCTGATTAATATGCCTTCATTAGAAGAAGTTAGAGGTGCAGTATTCTCCCTAAATGCCTCTGGGCCCCTGGCCCTAATGGATTCAGTGGTGCTTTTTACCAAGCTTTTTTAGTATCATTTGGGAGGATGTATTCAAATCAGTTTCACAGTTGTTTGGGCAAGACTGGATTCTTCCTGGCCAGAACTCTAATCCGGTTACTTTGATTCCAAAATTCCCCGAAGCTGATAGGATTGAAGATATTAGGCCAATTGCAGTTGCCAATTTCCAATATAAGATCATCTCCAAAATTCTTCCAGATAGGCTTGCAACCATAGCTCCTAAAATCATTTCTCCTCATCAAAGAGGATTTGTGAAAGGAAGAAGGGTAACAGAATGTATCTGCATTGCTTCTGAAGCAATTAACTTGTTAGATAGCAAATGTTTTGGTGGAAATCTAGCTATGAAGTTTGTCATAAAAAAAAAGCATTTGACACTCTAGATTGGGGCTTCTTACTCAAGGTGCTTGATGCTTTTGGTTTCCACTCAAAATTCTGCTCTTGGATAAAGACCATCCTCTCTTCTGCAAGGTTGTCCTTCTTGATAAATGGTCATTCATCTGGTTGTTTGGCTTGTAAATGAGGAGTGAGGCAAGGTGACCCTCTATCCCCTTTCCTTTTCTATTTTGATGAAGATATGTTAAGTAGGGGCATCTCTTGGTTGGTGGATAATGATTTGTTGAAGCACATGGAAGGCCCTAGAGGATATCATACTCTCTCATATGTTTTATATGCAGATGACATTATGATTTTCACAAAAGGAACAAAAAGGAATCTCCAAATGTTGATGTCCATATTGGAAAGTGTAAATACTTTGCTGGTGCAGTTTCTGTTAGTAGACTGAATGTTATATCTTCTATTTTGGGATTCAATCAAGGACACCTTCCTTTTACTTACCTTGGAGTCCCTATGTTTAAGGAAAAACCAAAAGCCATTATCTTCAACCTATTGCAGATAGGGTAAAGTGTAAGCTTGCTTCTTGGAAAGGCTCTACTCTCTCAATTATGTGAAGAATTTAGCTAGTGGACTCAATTATAAACAACATGCTTTTTTACAATTTTCATATTTACATTTGGCATGTATCCCTTCTTAAATCAGTTGAAAGATGGGTTAGAAACTTTGTTTGGTCAGGAAACATTGAGGTTAAGAAGATTGTTACTGTGGCATGGAAGAAATGTTATCTTCCTACAGCTGAAGGTGTCTTAGGTTTGAGAGGAATTATGGCCTTAAATAGAGCTGCTTTATTGAAATTGAGCTAGACAATTATCTCGTCTTCTGATCCTTGGTCTGAATTCCTGAAAAAGAGATTCTTTAGGAGAGGATTCCATGTGGCCGGTTATGTGAAATCTTCAGTGTGGCATGGGGTTAAAGCCTATTTTCCAATTATTGCTCAGAACTCAACTTGGTTGATAGGCAATGGCTCATCTATTAACTTCTGGACTCATAACTGGTTATGTGATCCAATTGTAGACATGTTACAGATTCCACAGGAAGTGCACCATCTGCTAACTGTAACAGTCAGTGACTTCACAATCAACAACTCTTGGAGTTTTCCTGACTACTTCCACTTAAGACTCCCTGTTTTGCTGGCTGAAATTGGAAAAGTTGTCATTCCTATGGAACTTGCAGATGATTCTTTGATTTGGATAGAGTCTATCTCAGGAGATTTGACAATGAAGATTGCTTTTGATTTCCTTAATCTGGTAGCTGTTGTCACTAATTGGGGCTCCAAAATCTGGAAACCATTTATTCCACCATCAAAATCCTTCTTATATTGGAGGCTTATGCATAGGAAATTGCCTACAGATGAGAACTTAAGGCAGAGAGGATGCATTACAGTTTCTATCTGTATTTTGTGTGGCAGTTGTGATGAATCATCTAGTCACTTATTCCTGTCTTGTGACTTTGCAGCCATGCTTTGGAATTGGCTTGGTAATGTTCTTCATTTTCCTCTTGACTGTTCCTATTTTGCATCCATTTTGAAGATTGGTGACAGAAATTGTTAGTTGGTGTCTCAAAATTCAGTTACAAGCCAAGGCATCCATTGGAGGGAAAATCAGTTATGATAGTTGCAACCATAAATGATTTTATGTTGCAACAGATTTGGATGGATCAAAACCCGAGCAGACTTGCACCTGAAGTTTCTTCTATATATATACATAGGCCTAGCTTATGGAAAGAGGTAGATATATAGAGAGATTGAGATAGTGCTATATGTGTGTAATTCTGAAACCTTGTGAGCAGAGAAAGAAAGAGTGCTAGAGTGATCAAGGGTTGTGTGAAAAATAGAGGGTTGCAAGGCTGGGAAATCTTCTTGTTTCTGTTTCTTCGACAGTAGGTAGAAGAGGCCAGGGATTTAGTCTATTTTGCATAACTTGATCTTGTACTTGATTTCAATCATCATAGTGGATATCGTTTTGCTCTCTCCCCGTGGATGTAAGCCCCACCGGCTAAACCACGTAAATTCTTGGTGTGATTCCTTTCCTTTCTCTTCACTCTGCTAGTTTTCTTGATTCTGTTTTGTTCATTGCCTGCACTGCTGTGTTGTTCTTGGTACTGCTGTGCTTGTTTCATTGATTTCAGTTTTAATATTCCACAACAAGTGGCGCCGTCTGTGGGGAGGGAGTGAAGAGTGAAAGAACAAAGATCTCAGCATGGGTTCGACAAAGTTTGATATAGAAAAGTTCTCTGGATCGAATGATTTTGGCCTATGGAGAATAAAGATGCAGGCTGTGCTGGTGCAACAAGGTCTTGGAGATACTTTAAAGGGAGAATCTGCACTTCCTCTAACACTGACTGCAGCAGAAAGAAGGGAGTTGATCGACAAGGCAAGAAGCATAATTATCTTATGCCTTGGAGACAAACCTCTCAGAGAGGTTGCAAGAGAGCCTACTACAGCTGCACTTTGGCTCAAACTTGAGTCTCTCTACATGACCAAGCCTGTGGCAAATCGTTTGTTCCTTAAGCAGCAACTCTTCTCATTCAAGATGAGTGAAGACAGACCTGTAGCAGAGCAGATTGCAGACTATAACAAGATTCTTGATGATCTTGGGAATCTTGAGGTAACAATGGATGATGAAGACAAAGCACTAATTATGCTGAGTGCTTTACCAAGCTCCTATGAACATTTCAAGGATGCAATTCTGTTTGGTAGAGATCAAACAATTACTCTTGATGAAGTGCAATCATCCATAAGGACAAAGGAATTTCAAAAGAAGCATGAAGCCAAGACAGAAGGAAAAGCAGAAAGTTTGAATGTTGTAAGAGGCATACATGAAAGAAGGAATGGAAAGCAAGGCAAGCATAGATCAAAATCAAAGAATCCAGACAAATCCAAGTATAAGTGCTTCCATTGTCACAAGAAGGGTCACTTCAAGAAAGAGTGCCCTGAGAGGAAGAACAAAGGAATAAAGCCATCTCAACTGTCAGGTGATGCAGCTATTGTTTCCTCGGGCTATGAGTCTTCTGGTTATGAGTCAGCAGAGGCCTTGGTGTTGTCAGACTTAGAGTCAGGAAAAGATTGGGTGCTTGACTCTGGATGCACCTTTCATATGTGTCCAAGAAAGGATTACTTTGAGTCTCTATGCTTACAAGATGGTGGAGCAGTGTTGCTAGGGAATAACAAGCCATGCAAGGTCCAAGGATCAGGTACAATTCGTTTGAAAATGTTCAATGAGAATGAGATAGTGATCTCAGGAGTAAGGTATGTGCCTGAACTGAAAAGAAATTTACTTTCAATAAGCATGTTTGATAACCTAGGCTATACAACTAAAATTGAACAAGGTATGCTTAAAATCTCTATGAATAATAGAACAATAGCTAAAGGCATAAAGACAAATGGATTGTACATATTAGGTGTTGCCACTATTATTGCACAGGCAGCAGTAGCTAGTCATACTTATCATGATAAATCAAAGTTGTGGCACATGAGGCTTGGACATGTAAGTGAAAAGGGATTGATAGAACTAAGTAAACAAAACCTTCTAAATGGTGACAAGGTACACAAGCTTGAATTCTGTGATCACTGCACTTTAGGAAAGGCACATAGGGTCAGTTTTAAAACTGGACAACACATTACAAAATCAATCTTTGAGTATGCTCACTCAGACCTTTGGGGTCCAGCTAGAACAATGACTCATGGAGGTGGCTCTTACTTCCTGTATATTATTGATGATTACTCTAGAAGGGTTTGGATCTATATACTTAAAAATAAGAGTGATACCTTTGAAAAATTCAAGGAATGGTACACTCAAACAGAAACTAAAACAGGTGCTAAACTGAAATATTTAAGGACTGACAATGGCCTGGAATATCTTTCAGAGCAATTTGGTAAATTCTGCAGGAGTGCAGGTATACAAAGGCACAGGACAGCTGCAGGAACTCCACAACATAATGGCTTGGCAGAGTGGATGAATAGAACAATCCTGGAAAGAGTGAGATGCATGCTATTAAGTGCTGGACTTCCAAAGAGCTTTTGGGGTGATGCTGCTGTAACAACTGCATATCTCATAAATAGAAGTCCATCTTCTGCAATAGGGTTCAAAACCCCTGTAGAAATGTGGAGAGGCAGACCTGAAGACTACTCAAACTTGAGAATATTCGGTTCATTGGTCTTTGCTCATGTCAAACAGGACAAACTTGCAGCAAGGGCAATAAGGTGTGGGTTCATTGGTTACCCTGCTGGCATAAAAGGATACAAACTGTGGAGATTAGAACATGGTGAACCTAGGTACATAATCAGTAGAGATGTAGTCTTTGATGAGACTAGGATGGCCATGCTTACAAAGGATCAGTCAACTACACCTGAAGCTGCATCAGATAATACCCAAGTTGAGGTGGAGTTATCCACAAGCCGAGCCATGACACAACCTGCTCAAGAAGAAACAGAACCAGAGCAGCATCAAGATCCACCAGTGGCAAATGATTACAACTTGGTCAGAGACAAAACAAGAAGAAATATAGTTCCCCCAAGAAGATTTGGTCAAGCAGATCTTATATGCTATGCTCTAAGCATTGGAGAGGAAGCTCAAGAAAATGAACCAAGCAACTTTACAGAAGCAGTAACAAGTGAAAACAGTGCAGAATGGTGGAGGCCAATGGCAGAAGAGATGAAATCCCTTGAACAAAACAAGACTTGGACTCTAGTTGATCCACCAAAGGGCAAAAGAATAATAGGATGCAAATGGATATTCAAAATGAAGGAAGATACTCAGCATGCAAACAAGGTCAGATTCAAGGCAAGACTTGTGGCAAAAGGGTTCTCTCAAATTGAGGGCATTGACTATAATGAAATCTTCTCTCCTGTAGTCAAACACTGCTCAATAAGGATCCTACTTGCCTTGGTTACTCAGTTTGATCTGGATCTAGAACAACTAGATGTCAAAACTGCATTCCTTCATGGAAATCTAGAGGAAACTATATATATGCATCAACCCGAGGGTTTTGACAAATGCAAGGACAAGGTGTGCTTATTGAAGAAATCTCTATATGGCCTAAAACAAAGTCCTAGGTAATGGAATAAGAGATTTGACGACTTCATGGTGAAAATGAACTTCCAAAGAAGCAGCTATGACAGCTGTGTATACACCTTCAAAGAGGATGGAGAAGTGATCATCTACTTACTCCTTTATGTAGATGATATACTTCTTGCAAGCTCTAGAAGATCAGAAATCAAAAGGATAAAGGATCAACTGAAGACTGAATTCGATATGAAGGAACTTGGAGAGGCCAAGAGGATCCTTGGCATGGATATCACCAGTCTTGTTTGAATTCAAATGATCGTTGATCGACTGGTGAAGTCTACACCTTTCTTACAAGTCAAGATCCACTATGCAGAGTTAGTGAACCGAATAATGTATCAGAGGATTGTTCAGACTTCATGGAGTATCTTCAAGTGTTGTTTCAGATGAAAAACGGAAGTTTATCAACTTGTGTCGGTTAAGTTTACTTTAAGTGTTGAGGACTAAGTTGAGACTAAGTCCAGCTGATCATCCTCAGTGGGATGGATAAGGAATGAGGTGACCTATCTTTAGCAGGTTAGTTGGGAGATAGTATGGTACTTAATTTTTGTCATCTCTATGGTAGGACGAACCAGAGTTGATAGGAGCTTTGTTAATGTATAGATGTGAATGGTATTATGAGAACCCTTAAGTTCAACATCATTGAGTGAGATGATTATAATGAATCTTATCATGATCGAGGCAGATATATCATTAAAGGAATTTAGAGTAGTGATCAATGTTTATGGTTAATGTTGACTTAGTAAGTCCGAGGATTAACGGAAAAATATCTATAGTAGTTTTCCTTAAGCTGAATGGAAATAGTAAAGAGAAGTTCTTGAGTAAAACTAAGTTGTTAGAAAAGTTTAAGAATTATGATTTTGGAAAATTCAAACTGAAGTGATTCCTTTTGGTTGTAGTTGTATGGAGGAATGTAAATCGTATTTTAAGATTGAAATGAATGACTATGATATAATTTGGAGTGGTGAAATATGTTCAAAGGAAACTAAGACTACAATTGTATACTTTGAGTTGAAAGTTGATGTATGATGCGGTAAAGTTAGTGTTGAACTTGATGTTCGTCGTGAGGATAAGGTGTTGAAGAAGTTTTGCTAGCAGACAAATTTTGAGGCAAGAAGTGATTAAGTTTTGATTGTCTTTCGAGTGTAATAAGCTATGGCGAAATGTTTATAATCTTTGAGGTCTTATTCTGGTAAATATGTGGCTGATGATCCATAGTGGAAACTAGACATTTTAAAATCCAAGATTTGCCATTGGGGAGTGTCCACCTGGATTTCTTGGCTTTGCTTTGGTGCAGCTCCTAAGGGTAATGGCCTTAGAGAAACTCTATTTTATAATCGCTTTTCTCAGCTGCAGATATACAAGATAAGTGCAGATATGATACAAGCACTTCCTTGCATAAGTGATAGAGCTATATCTTCAGATGGAGGAATTGTTAGGAGTTGTGTATTTTCCTTGGACAATAGGGTAGATGTGCATGGGAAATTTCTTAAACCAGGGATACTAACGGGGCTTGAGAACTAAATTGAAAATGAGAGGCAAATGAAGGATATGAAATCGAAGTAGGCAAAAGATTCGAGAGGAATTAAGAGGAGAACGGACTATGTTAGATGTGGTAAGGTTCAATTTCAATAAGAAGATTCAATTTCTTAGGTTCTTGGCATAAAGTTTATCATGTGCAACTCAGGCTCAGATGTAGTTAAAGGATAAATAGAATGACAAAAGAATCGATCTTGTTATAGAGTTGTAGGTGAAAGGAATGAAGCGACGAGAATACAAAGTAAGATTTTAGGGTTAAGGTGTGATTACAAAATCTTGTTTAGTTTTGAGCTACGAAATTTCGAGGACGAAATTTTTTTAAGAGGGGTAGTAATGTAACACCCTAGTTTTTACACCTATGATTAATTGTTTTATTTGGATGTTTAAGTTTATTTTGTTATGTGGTTTAGTTTGAGTAATTAAATTACTCTCTTCAAATTATTTTATTGGGTGCGTTAGCACTGACTTATTTCAGTGAATGCACGCTTATTAGGCAATAATTTACGTTATTGTCACTATTATTACCAGTACAGAAAAATATTTTAAATAATGTGATTAAGAGAAAAGTATTTTCATATTTTCATCCTATTTAATTTTAGAGTTAAAAATATTTTGGTTTGACATTAATCAGAGATAAATTTTGGACCGAGTATTTTCTTAGTTGATCAGTTCAATTATTAAACTTTACTCTAATTTGAATTTCGAAATCATATCTTAATAAATCTTTATTTTTAGATTCCAAAAAGTAAAAACATGTTTATTTTTAGGCTTAATATTTATCACTCATTTTTGTACCAACTCACTAAGCAACTAAAAAGTTTTGCTTTTTATCTCCTCTCTCTCTATAATACTCGACGTCGACCCCTACCCCCTTTTCTCATCTATTCATTCACGTTGCACATCATCCTCCTTCCTTATCACACACATGACTTTCTCTCTCTGTTTTCAAATTCTCCTCCTTCTCCTTAGACGCGACATCGCCGACCACCAGCGCGGAGCACTGCCGGATCGCCACCTGGACTAGGGGAGACAACCGCACGTGCTGTTCCAGCGTCCCTGCCATTCCGCGTCGTGCCTCCGCTGCGGGTGAGTAGTCCGACCGCCATCTAAGGTGGTCTTCAACCATAGTTATGTTGCAAAAAAAACTTCTTTCTCCTTCCTTAAAGCTCACCTCTGCTTGTTCTTGGTTCTATTTTTGGTCTTGGTCAGTATGGAGATCTCCACCGCCGTCCTCCGACTTTACTGCCACGCCGTCCACCGTCACCATCACCTTGGGCCATCGCCGCAGTGCCTCTTCTTCTCCCTTGGGTGAGTCAAAACCCTCTCTTGTGTCTCAGATTCAAAACACCCAAATTGATTTTGAAACCCTAACCCTTTGATTTCAGATTTTAATCTTGAAATTTAAGTTTGTTTTATGAAATTGGGACTGTGAATTAGTGTTTCCCAAAACCAATTTCATTATTCTTTAGTTAAAATGAGTTTTCCCCAAATTGTATTTAGGAGCCCTAAACCCCAATTTGATTTTATTTGAATTTGGGTATGTTTTTGTGAAATTAATTATGATTTAGTGTAATTAGGACTATTAATGGATGATTTCCAAGTTATCTTTCATGATCCTATAATCAAAACAAAGTTTCCTTAAAGGGTATTGTGAAGCGTGAGCTTCAAACATGATTTTCTTTGAAAATAACCTTGTTTGGTAAAAAGATTAAGTGTTTAGAATAAATTGGAATGTGTGTTTGATCATGTGTAATTGATTTCTTGATTTCTGGTTGTTGCGCGTTGTTGGATTCCCTCTCTGAGACGTTTGACACGGCTATGCTTACTTGATGGAGTAGATATGAGCTAATGCGAGCATTAAGACGAGGATCCTTTACTTGTCTTCAAAGGTAAGGGGAGTTTGCCTAGGGATATTCAATAACTGTATGCATGTGTGTATGTGTTTAACTGGATATTTATATGTTAATTGAGCTTACTTGGTTATCTAATGTACTTGAACTGTTATGCTATTATATGATGTTGGACTATACTTGTTCTAAATGTTATGATGCATATCTGTGATGAACTGCTTTCAACTGTGATATTAGCATTGAACTGATAATATATACTGCTGTTGATTGAAAGTTTGCTAAGCAAGACTTGTGTCTGTGCTCAACTGTTATAAGGATTAAAAACCTTAATAAGCCTTGAAGATGAAGGGATTGATGTTCTTTTCCAAAAAGCTCATTAACTTAAAGTACTTGTTTTAAACGTTGAAATGGTTTTGGTGAACTATTGTTATACAAAGAAAAATCCTTTTCGAACTATGTGTCTTCAAGTGAAAACTTTCAAGATTATTTGGCAATATCCTATTGGGGGAAGTATTTCAAATATAAAAGTATTTCAAAGGTGCTTTCTAAAAGATTTTCAAAGAAAAGGTTTTTCCTAAATATTTTAGAAACTTTCCGATAGCCTGGATAGGTTATCGAGGATTCGGTTTTGAATTTGTTTTTCACTGAACGAAAAATAAGTACTTAAGAGAATCTAGTATGTGAGACGTCGCCTCTAGTATTCAGTTATGTGCACGTGATCTTGGATCAGTGTTAATTCGGGACTATGAGTCCTATTCATGATGTTATGGACTGAGAGTCCAATTCTCGAAATTGAGGACAGTGCGTTCTGATTTCGTTGTGATGGACTGTATGTCCTAATCACGTTGTTTTGGACTGTGTATCCTAACCACGTTGTGATGAACATTGTTAAAGGTAAATGTTGTTTTCTACGACCACAACCCTTGACTGCGGCATCGGTCTTGGGCGTTGTGATTGAGCATTCAGACTGTGTGTCCTATGCTTCTGAGTTTTCAAGTGATGGGGAAATGATGATTAAGTCGTTAGCTTTGAGCTGCGACAGTGAAAAGAATGAACACAAAGAAAACATTTTAAATAAAATATTTTCTCATGTGCATTTCCCCAAGCAGACGTGCTTTTTATATATATCAGATACAAGGTGGTATTTGGGAGGCACATGTGACGTTGCTCGTCCTGAGACCTTAAATGCATGAGGGTATGGAGGCAACTGCCCGATGGGCTAGAGATTGACCAACTCTAATTCTTCTCCAGTGGAAAAATGGTGTTGATATCTCATGAGATTAAGTTAGAGCCTGATATTGAAGTGTCATGCATATTTTCAAAGATTGACTGTACGGGTTTGAGACCCTTTGATATAACACTGTTATGTTATGTATATGCATGATTTAAATACTTATATGATTATGTGATGTATGTGTCATGTATATGGTTGTTGTGTGATATATCCATTTGTCGGTATCTCACCCTTACAGATATATCAGGTTTCTTCTGGTTTGCTGTCGTACCCTGGGTACTTTAGTACAGATGGTGCAGAGGAGTCTTCCTAGGTCACTCAGGGACTTAGATCTAGTTGCTTGATGAAGTACTTGATTGTGGAATGATCACGTGAGTTTTCCTCAGGAATAACTTTTAGAATGACCAGCTTAGGTTTGGGACTTGGATTTTCGATAAGTATGTATAAGTATGACTCAGAGAGTCTATATTTTAAAACGGAATGTTTATGGCTCGGAGAGCGTCTCTTTTGAATGAAAACTTAAACTTTCCCTTTTGGTCATGTATAGTTAATTGATATAACTATCTTTAGTATATTACTGCCTGGTTGTATTTGGTGTAACTGGAATTCTGGAATGAAAATGTAATTATTTTAGCAGGTGTTCTTTTACCTGGGATGTCCGAATTACAGAGGAGACTCTGTCAAAATTTTTGTAAAAATACTAGATTTTATTCAAGTATATTCTTTAAATTAAATAGGCTTGTCAGGCTGTGATAGTAAGTCTGTGTGCCGATCAAGGCTTAGGTGTGGAGTCGAGACAAAATTTTTATACCCAATTTCATACACTTATGTACTTATATAAATTATTTTCCGAAAGCACCAGCAAATTATCTTTTAATTTAATTCCGCATGTGTTACGTAGTAATGCCCTAAGGGGGGTGTTACAAATCCTGCTACACTTTACATCACCTATCCACCCATGGGTTTCGAGGAAGCTTGTTATGCCATTGAGGATTTCTGTCCAGAGCAGAGAAAATTTCACCATTGAAGCCATCAATCAGGTACTGTTTTTTGCTTTTGATCAAGCTTGCTATGCATGTACAACACTTCTTTCCGCCCTCGCCAATTAAAAATTGACTTCATGTGGCCTATAATCAATCATGAAGGATCGATGAATTGTCTAAAATCCAGAACTTTCTCATTCAAAATCTCACACAGTCGGACGAACTCCACCAAAACTCAAGTTTTGAAACCTCCATATGGATTCAGTCCAAGGTCTTCCAAATGAGCTCTGTCAAAGACAGATTCTTTTTTAATTTTTTTATAGAGGGCAACGGAGGGAAATGGATGAATGGATAGATACCGAAGTCAACTTATGATCAAACTACGATATATATTGAGAAGATACAAGGCTATGTAGAAGTGCTCTTTGTAAATTGGCTAGCTTCAACTTCACCATACCTTCCCTCAAACAAGTAAGTTATTTTTTTAAGAGTTCTACCATTGTAAAGATGAACAGATGGATCCATCAACAACTTTAACTGGTCTATTTTTCAACAGTGAGATTTCCAGTTGTATTGCTAGAACAAGCTGGTTCTCAGTTCAAACCTTTAGATGCTTTCTTTTCCTGCATTAGTGTACTTTAACAAAACATTTTGAGTTTTGTGGTATTTTGTTAGGAAAAGTTCATTTGGCTAAGCACCATGTATTGGAGAGTTCCGAGAAAGTATCCTGGAAAGGAGTTCTTGAAAGGATACTTCTCTCTTGAGTTTGAATTTTTGACGGAACCTTTCAATCAAGACTGTGCTGATTTTGAGGTATATGGCCTTCATCAAGAAATATCAAATCATAAATGTCACGTGGAGCCTTCTCCGTTACTCTACTTCCAATGTCTTTCTTCTTCATATTGCATATTTCTTCTCTTTTTTCATGTTTCCATTTCACTTCCTAGTTTTCGCATCAAATTTGGAATCTTTACCTGCAAGATTCTCGTACAAATGGTAGCTAATTCCTAAAATGCTCTTCTCTTTGAACCATGAATATAACTTCACCATACCTGTGACATTCTTATTCTGTTGTGGATTTCTAGACCAATAAACTTTGTTAGAGGCAACAACATGTTCTTTTTCTGATAATTCAAGATTTTTCAGGTCATGGAATGGAATACCTATGTTCCATATTCTGTACTAATCTTCGCGAGTAAGCAATAAGTTAGCACGAGCAATAATATTGGGTCGACATTTTGGAGATACTTCTAAATATGTCTGAAGAAACACAATGATTAACCTTGTCTTTCCTGTTCCAGGAGCTTGAGAAATAATGCATGTACCTGCACTACAAAGATCAACAATCTTCAACTTTTGAGGGTCAATGTTTCCCGCCAAGTTTGTCAAAATAAACTTAAAACTTTTTTGTGGATGAGGATAAATGCTTTCATTGATATAAGGAAGGCACTGTTAAGGGACCTTATTCCTAATATCGAATAAAGCGGTTATCCTCATCAACAAGATTGTTTTGAGTTTATTTTGGAAAATTTTGCAGGAATCATTGACTTTCAAAAGTTGAAGACAGTCGATCCTTGTAGTGCTGGCGGATGCACTATTTCTCATGCTCATGGAGCAGGAAAGACAAGGTTAACCATTATGTTTGTCTAGACATAGTTGGACTTATTTCCAAAATGTCGACCCACTATTACTACTCCTACTAACCTATTTTTTACTTGGGAGGATGAGTACATGAAATTGAACATATGAATTCCATTCCACGACCTGATGAATCTTGAATTATTAAGAAAAAGAATGTCATAGATATGGTGAAGTTATACTCATGTTTCAAAGAGGAGAGAATTTTCGGAATTTGCGGGGAACGAATCCGAAGTTGATGCTAAAACTAGGAAGAGAAAAAGGAACATGAAAAAAAGAGAACTTATATCCAAGTATTAAGAAGAAAGACAATGAAAGTAGAGTAACGGGGAAGGTTCTGGGTGACATTCCTGATTTGTTACTTTTTGATGAAAGCGACACCCCTCGAAAACATCTAGTCTTAATTGGATGGTTCCGTCAGAAATTCAAAAACACAGAAGCGAAATTACCTTTCAAGAACTCCTTTCCAAAATACTTTTCTGAAACTCTGCAATACACTATGCTTAGCCAAACCAACTTTTCCTGACTAGAATACCATAAAAACTCAAAGTTTTTCGGAAAGTAGAATTTTGCAGCAAAATAAAGCATCTAATTGTGTGATTTGAGAACAAATTTTTTCTGGTAATACAACGAGAAATCGAGGCTTGAAAAAACAAATGAGTTAAAATCTTTGATGGGTCTATTTTTTCATTTTTGCAAAGGAACCGACACACTTTAAAAAAAACTTCTAGGGTTGAGAGAAGTATGATGACTTTGAAGCTATACAATTTATTTAAAGCACTTCCACACAAAACATTGAATGTTCTCAAAACATATGGAAATTTGATCGTAAATTCACTTTGGTCTCTATTCATTCATCCCACTCCCTCCTTTGCTCTCTATAAAAAAAATGATATATTTTTTATAGGACTCAGTTGGAAGTGCTTGGATTGAATCTATATGGAGGTGTCAAAACAAAATTTTTAGTGGAGTTTATCCGGTTGTTGTGACACCCTAAAACCCGGCATCACATGGTTACCCGTTGCGGAAAATAAACTTATTTAAAACGCTGGTCGCTTTAGGAAAAATAACCTTTTATATAGGGTTACTGAAAAACGATACTCAATTTTTTTTTTTGTTAAAAGAAGTTAAGAAAAGGTGATGAGCACTCAGAACATGAAAATAGACATCATACATATAAATATAACTGTCCTACTTGGGATCTTAGGTTTGATTACAAAACAGGCCTTGTCGAACTGGCCGACATACACTAAAACAGCTACTGAAGAAACAGGTAAAAAGGAAACATCAAACCGAGGATAGGGAACGGGGTACAAGACTCAAAAGATGGCTCTAAAAGCCTAGGGACTATCGGGACAACTCCAAAAGCCGACGAACGATCTACCAATGCCTCCTACATGCAGAGTGACCACATACACTACCCCCAGACGAGATATCAGATGCCGGATCGATAACGTCACCGCCATCGTCAATAGGGACGTCGTCATCTCCGGGATCCTGCGAATGGTACTCTGGCTCTTCCTCCTCCTCATCCTCGACCTCTATCAGCTCAAGAGGTTCTTCCTCGGGATCCTCTTCGGGATCCTTTGCAAGTGGTTCAACTGGATCAAAATGCTCATGAAGGAGACCGGTGACTTGTAGCGTATGAAGGTAGTACCATGGAGGTGGAAGCGCCAAAGTCCTCGTCTCGACGGTATGAATCCTTTGTATGGGCACTCCGTTAGCATTCATCTCGGTAGTCGTGACTGGTCCTCGATACGTCGCGGTCGTCGCACCCTCATGTATAGTCCAGTTCCTTGCCGTCCCAGCATGATCAAACACTTGGCTCCTCGAGCTCAACTGTGCCAAGGGAACGTTCGGATCCATCTAAAAGCACGTGCATACCCGATACAAGAAGAAAAGAACAGAACATACAGATGTGCAAGAGTGAGATACCATCATAAGATATATCCCACAACAACCATATACATGAAACATACATCACATAATCATATAAGCAGTTAAATCCTGCATATACATAACATAACAGTGTTATATCAAAGGGTCTCAAACCCGCATAGTCAATCTTTGAAAATATGCATGGCACTTCAATATCAAGCTCTAACTTAATCTCATGATATATCAACATCATTTTCCACTGGAGAAGAATTAGAGTTGGTCAATCTCTAGCCCATCGGGCAGTTGCCTCCATACCCTCATGCATTTAAGGTCTCAGGACGAGCAACGTCACATGTGCCTCCGAACCGGTCACAGGGACTGACTCCCTGATACCACCTCGTATCTGATATGTAAGAAAGCACGTCTTCCTGGGGAAATACACATGAGAAAATATCTTATTCAAAAGGTTTTCTTTGTGTTCATTCTTTTTCGCTATCGCAGCTCAAAGCTAATGACTTAGTCATCATTTCCCCATCACTTGAAAACTTAGAAACATAGGACACGCAGTCCGAATGCTCAATCACAACACTCGAGACCGATGCCGCAGTCAAGGGTTGTGGTCATATAAATCACTTATGCTTTTATTCATGTTTTGAACTTAACATGATAAGGACAATAGCCCACAACAACGAAATCAGAACGCACTATCCTCGATTTCGAGAATTGGACTCTCAGTCCAGAACATCATGAATAGGACTCATGGCCCCGAATTAACACTGATCCAAGATCACGTGCGTATAACTGAATACTAGAGGTGACGTCTCGCATACTAGATTCTCTTTTCTTTGAAAATCTTTTACAAAGCATCTTTGAAATACTTTTATCTTTGAAAATCCCCAATAGGATATTGCCAAATAATCTTGAAAGTTTTCACTTGAAGACACATAGTTCGAAAAGGATTTTTCTCTTGTATAACAATAGTTCACCAAAACCATTTCAACATTTAAAACAAGTACTTTAAGTTAATGAGCTTTTGGAAAAGAACACCAATCCTTTCATCTTCAAGGCTTATTAATGTTTTTAATCCTTATAACAGTTGAGCACAAACACAAGTCTAGCTTAGCAAACTTTCAATCAACAGCAGTATATATTCTCAGTTCAATGCTAATAGCACAGATGAAAGCAGTTCATCACAGATATGCATTATAACATTTAGAACAAGCACGGTTCAACATCAGATAATAGCATAACAGTTCAAGTACATTAGATAATCAAGTTAGCTCAATCAACATATAAATATCCAGTTAAACACATACACACATGCATACAGTTATTGAATATCTTTAGGAAATCCCCTCTTACCTCACGTCGGAGCTAAGAGTTTTGGATTTGAAAAGAAGGTTCACGAACGTCCTCGCTTCTCCCATGATGGAAGTCTAAGGTTACCAAAATAAAATCATGAGTTAAAAAAAATCAACTCGAGAACACTAACCACAAGGTATAGGTTTGGTTCATACAATAAACTAGGATTAGGGGTTCCCGAAATTTATGCGAGTCTTGGGTTTATGATCCTTAAGTGCTAGAAGTTCATAAACAACAATCTTTTAACAAAGTTGAATTAAAAATCCCACTAAGTACTTGACTTAGGGTTTCGGCCAAGCATAGGTAAATAGGCTAGGAATTTCTAAACTTTCCAATCTCTTTAGGTTAGCATTCATACATAGTAAGGAGCTTGAAACCATGATCATTTCGGAAAATGGAAAAATCAAATGTCTTAGACCATGAACTCTTAGGTTCGGCCTTAACAAGTTTGTGATGTTAGAGATCTTTAAATCATCCAATCTTTTGGACATAGCATCCTTTAACATGTAGGAGCTTTAATCCATAATCATCTTGGAAAACAAAACAAAATAACACATCCTAGGTCAAATGTTACATTCGGCCATCATATATAGGAAAGTAAAGCAAGAAAATATTTTAAACTTTTCAATCACTTAGACATAGCATCCTTTAACATAAGGGAGCTTTTTAGTCCATGATCACTTTGGAAAAAAAAACTCAACATCTTTGCCATAACCATTTAAGGTTTCGGCCTTTTCAAGAAATAGGGGTTAGAAATCTTCAAAATTTCCAATCTCTTGGACTTAGCATCCTTCTATATCAAGGAGTCTTAATCCATGATCATTTTGGAAAACAAAACTTAAACACCATTGCCTTAAAACTCATTGGTTTTGGTCTTTACATAAAAATAGGGAAAAAATCTTTAAATTTTCCAATCACTTAGACATAGCATCCTTTAAATTAAGGGAGCCTTGGTCCATGATCATCTTGGAAATGAAACTCAAATACAAACTCGTACATGTAAAAGTTGAAACAAGATTCACCTAAACTATATACAAGGTTTCGACCTCCTTAGGAAGAAGGGGTTAGGAAACTTTGTTTTACACAACCTTTTAGTGATAGTATGAGTAAATACAAGAATATAGAAAGTGGTTTCAACTCAAAAGGAGTTTTCTACCATTTTTGAGAGGTTTTAGATGTTAAAAGCACATAAAGGACATATGAAGAAAATTTTGAAATATAAGATGAAACTTTGAAAAAGAACTACATACAAGTATTACCCTTAACAAGATGAACAACTTTGATGAACAACTCTAAGAGAAAAGCTTGATAAAAATGTAAACTTTGTGAGAGAAGAAGAAAAAGAAATGTAGTAAAGTGTAAATGTGAGAAATGGTGGAAAGTGATGAAGAGTGAGAGGAGAGAGTTGCGGTTTTGGGAGAGGAAGAAAGAAGAGAAGAAAGAAGGTGGGTTGCTTGTAGAGAGGATAAGGAGTTAAGGTGATGTGATGTGATTGGAGAGAGAAAGATGAAAAAGTGAGATTTTTGAAAAAAAGTCATGATTCACCTTTTGAGGTGTGTCATAACCTTCACATCAAGTCACTTCATGTCACTTCATCCTCTTGATGCTCTGCTCCATTGCGTATCAGATGACTTCCTGGATCGTATTTCCCTACGATTTCGCCCGGGAAATCCCTAAGATTTGGCCCCGAACAAGATTTTTAGAAAAACTCCAAACCCACACAAAACATAATAAAAACACTAACCGTCTCGTTCACGAATTAAAATTTGGTCTCTAGCTCAGTAAACTTGTACTGGCAGTGAGAACCTGCATCAGGTTTTAACTCAATTTTCGACTGAAAATTTTACTGTGACGTCATCCGGTAAAACAACACAAGAAAATAATTTTATTTTAAATAAAATCATCCTCTGGATTTTATAAAAAATAAACACATTAAAGCATGTATTTGCTGATAAAGAAGCATGCAAAAAATAGGGTGTTACAGTTGTGAGACAATGAATGTGAAAGTTTTGTTTTTTCATCCAATTCATTAATCTTTTATGTTAGATTGTGATTCAACTCGACCCAATTTTTAATTGGTGAAGGGGGAGTAAGTATTGTATACTGATGCAAGCTTGATCAAAAGCAAAGTAGACCCTGACTCATCGTTTCAATGATGAAATGGAAGTAGGTGAAGCTATTCTCAATTCAAATACCAACTTGATATTTTGTGTCTAAATAATAGCATACAAATGCTGAAATTTGTCATCTTATAGATTTGATTCTTTGAAACTGCTAGATTTGGGTGCTTCCATTATATCGTTTGTGATGGAGCAATTTATTTAAATCAGTAAATGATGGTGGTTACATTAGTTGCTGATGTACATGGGACAATGGAATCAAGTTTGAAAATAAATTTTCCCCTTGTACACCCACTTGCACCCAATAGCACCTTTGTTCAGAGGCAACGGAACTACCTCCCATGTCTGATTCTTATGCAAAGATTCCATATCCTCCATCATGGCACCCACCATTTTTCTTTCTCCTGGCTGTTTATAGCCTCTTGAAAGTTAGACAGATCTCCTGAACTAATATGTAGTGCAACAGAGACCAAATCTTCAAACCCATATCTCTCTGATGGTTTGATAACACGGCGTTCTCGATCTCTGACAAGAGTATACTTCTGCACACCTGAACTCTCAGCTTGAGATTCAGGTTATGTTCTTGGATTAGAACACAGTTCCATGCCTTTCTTCGCCGAGACCTGTTGAACTTCCACATGAACCACCTTGGATCCCAAAGTATCTCCTTCTGGCTAGGGCACATCTGTCGGAACTGACTGCTTCAGCATAAATTGTTCATCAAAAACTGCATCTCTGCTAATCACCGTCTTCCTTGAAGCTAGATCCCAGAACTTGAACCCCTTCACACCTTTGGCACAACCTACGAAAATACACTTTTTCGACTTGGGATCAAGTTTAGATCTTTCATTAATGGATATATGCACATAAACAGGACAACCAAAAATTTGTGGTGATCTATTGATGGCACATCATGCCATACTGATTGCATCTGCCAAAAACCCTTTGAAAGACCAGCATTCAATCTCAGACATCTTGCCCTCTCAGTAAGAGACATGTTCATCCTCTCTGTAACCCCATTCTATTGTGGAGTTTTACGAACTGAAAAATGCCTATGAATACCGTGTTCTTCACAGAATTTCTGAAATTTTGAATCGGTGTACTCTGTACCATTATCTGATCTCAGGTAATTGATTTTCCTGCCCGTCTGATTCTCTACCTCTGCCTTCCAGACCTTGAACTAGGAAAAGACTTCTGATTTTTGTTTCAGAAAATACACCCAAACCTTACGCAAAAAATCATCAGTGAAAGTCACATTATACCAGGAACCGCCTAGAGATGGCTCCAAAGTGGGCCCCCATACATCAGAATGAACATAGTCCAAGATACCCTGGGTTCTGTATTTTGCAGCTTTAAAACTAACTCGAGTCTGTTTCCCAAGCACACAGTACTTGCACAGATCCATCTTGCAGCTGCTGACACCCTTCAACAGATCCCTTTTGCATAGTTCTGTTATACCATGCACACTGAGATGACCCAAACGCATGTGCCATATTTTGGTGGCATCATCATTGGGTTCTACAGAAGCAACTTCAGCAACTCCACTTACAACTGTACTCCCTAACAGCTTGTAAGTGTTCCCTGCAGTCCTTTTCCTTTCATCACAGTCAAAGCACCCTTGCATACTCTTAGAGTATCACTGTCTGCATCATCTCTATAAATGAATCCATTGGCCTGTAAAGTCCCCAAGGAGATCAAGTTCTTTTTCAGATCAGGAATGTGCCTAACCTCACACAATGATTTCACAACACCATCATCCATTACAATTATGATTTCTCCATGACTACAATAGCACATGCTTTATTATCTCCCAAATAAACAAAACCAAAATTGCCTGACCTGTAAGTGGTGAACCATTCCCTGTTTGGCGTCATGTGATAGGAGTAACCTGAGTCAAGTATCCATTTATCTGTGAATTGATTCGTAGAGACGGAGAGTAAGTCTTCTTCACTGTAGTAATCAGAATCATCTGTCTAGACCAGGTTCACAAAACTACCATCCTTTCCCCCCTTCTTATTGGGATAATCCTTTTTATAATGCCCAATCTGTTTGCACTTAAAGCACTGTGCTGTTTTTCTGCCCTTGGATTTCGACTGTTTTCCCTTGGCAGAACCTGCTCCGCCTTGTTTCCTCCCACGTTCTTGACCCCCCTTGACATACAGACCTTCGTCCTGAGACCCTTCCCCTGCATGTTGTTTCCTTTGACAGTGAGAGATAAGTACAACAGTAATATAGTCCAGTTTGATAGTGTCTTTTCTGTAGGTAAGAGGAATCACCAAGTGTTCGTAAGAATTAGGCAAAGAGCACAGCAGAATTATTGCCTTATTTTCATCATCAACCGTCACATCAAGCTTCTTTAAATCATTGATTATGCCATTGAAAGTATTGACATGCTATTGCAAATCAAAACCCTCCTACATCTTCAGGTTATAGAGTCCCTGTTTCGAATACAACTTGTTCGTCAGAGACATGGACATGTACAGTGCCTCCAATTTCTGCCATACCTCAGTCGGAGACGCTAAATCCATAACCTGATACATCACCTCGTCTGGCAGACAGAGACGTATGGTTCCCGCAGCCTTCTCCTTCAACTCATCCAAATCCAATTGATTCATGTCATCTGGTTTAACCTCACGCAGTGCCTTCGACAGACCTTGTTAAGTCAACACGTCCTTAATCTTCCACTGCCATAATCCGAAATTTCCAGTTCCATCGAACTTCCCCACCAAGAATTTCGCACCAAGGTTAAGAGCCATCTGATACCAATTGTTGGTAACAACCAATCGAATATAGAAAACAAGAATAGTGAACAAACACAAGAACAAGAGAATTTGTTAACGAGGTTCAGCCAATCGGTGCGCTCTGCTCCAACGACAGGACAACTTATAAAAAATATGAGCTATAAACAACAAGCCACATGTTCCAATTAAATTTATGCATGTGTGTTAAGTCGATTAACACTCGAAATGATGAAAATATTTAAAGTAAGATGTAGCATTGATCATTTGTTTAATGTTTTAAATTATAACAAAGTCTTTGATTCTCATTGTCATTTTCTCCGATTTATTGATAAACCTTTGTTAATGAAAAAATTACAAGTATATTCAATTTCACTTGCAATAAGTCGAGTTTTGAGAATTTCAATTTTCCATTGGTGAAAGAAGTTATCATCAAATATTAGCAACAGTCCACCTCAAGAGTTGCTTTCCTGAATTGAAAAAAAAAATTCTTCAAATGTGTCCCTTGCTAGAGTTTGCTCATCAAGGCAGCAACCTCTAGTTCTCTTTCTTCTCAAATATTACCTCTTAAAAGTAACATTTATTTCATACAATAAAGGATAATTCATTAATTATAATAAAAGAAAATCAACTCACTATGAATTGTATTAAAGTGTGAATTTAAAACCTTTCAAATTTGAATTCAAAATAAATTATATTGAGATAGAGTTTCCAACAATCCTATATATTTTTAAATAATCTATGAAAAGAAATACTAACTGTTTTTCCAAATAAATTTTTTTCCATGCCTACGTGATTCGGATAACGACATGAGCTGTTGTTGCTGACGTGCCATTAGATTGAAGCACATGTGATAGGGTTGCAAATAGAAGGTATGAGGTACAACCAGAAATCATCTTATAAATTCACAAGTTAACTGCATCCCTCACCAAAGAGCCAATGCTTCCACTGCACAAAATAATTCCCTTATCGTTTCCAATGACCGATCTTCCATACCATTCATTTGGCATTCACCTTTATTCATAGCATATTTGATTTCTTCCTGCCTACAAAATTACATGTAGAATTGAAACAAAAGTTTCATCATCATCATCATCATCTTTTCACTAGGCCAACACATACTCCATACCTGTTGAACTTGACTTCTTGTCCGCCAATAGTTCAAAATTTCCATGTAATTATAATACGGTTCTCAACAATCGGTACCCATTTTGTTTTGACACCCAACCATCCTTCCAAATCCTGCTACACTTTTCATCACCTATCCACCCATGGGTTTCGAGGAAGCTTGTTATGCCATCGAAGATTTATGTCCAGGCAAAGAAAATTTCACCATTGAAGCCATGAATCAGGTACTGTTTTTTGGTTTTGATCAAGGTTGCTATGTATGTACAACACCTCCTTCCGCCCTCGCCAATTAAAAATTGACTTGAGGTGGCCTATAATCAATCATGAAGGATTGATGGATTGTATAAAATCCAGAACTTTCTCATTCAATGCCTCACACAACCGGACGAATTCAGCCAAAAATCAAGTTTTGAAACCTCCATATGGATTCAGTCCAAGATCTTCCAAATGAGCTATGTCAAAGATAGATTCTTTTTTATTTTTTTGGATAGAGAGCAGCTGAGGTAAATGGATGAATGGATTGATACCGAAGTCAACTTATGATAAAACTTCAATATATATTGAGAAGATACAAAGCTGTGTAGAAGTGCTCTGTGTAAATTGGCTAGCTCCAACTTCACCATACCTTCCCTCAAACAAGTAAGTTATTTTTCTAGGAGTGCTACCATTGTAAAGATGAACAGATGGATCCATCAGCAACTTTAACTAGTCTATTTTTCAACAGCGAGATTTCCAGTTGTATTGCTAGAACAAGCTGGTTCTCAGTTCAAACCTTTAGATGCTTTCTTTTCCTGCATTAGTGTACTTTAACAAAACTTTTTGAGTTTTGTGGTATTTTGTTAGGAAACGTTCATTTGGATAAGCACCATGTATTGTAGAGTTCCAAAAAAGTATCCTGGAAAGGAGTTCTTGAAAGGATACTTCTTTCTTGAGTTTGAATTTTTGACGGAACCTTTCAATCAAGACTGTGCTGATTTTGAGGTATATGGCCTTCATCAAGAACTATCAAATCGGGAATGTCATGTGGAGCCTTCTCCGTTACTCTACTTCCAGTGTCTTTCTTCTTCATATTGCATATTTCTTCTCTTTTTTCATGTTCCCATTTCACTTCCTAGTTTTCGTATCAACTTTGGACTCTTTACCTGCAAGTTTCTCGTACAAATGGTAGCTAATTCCTAAAATGCTCTTCTCTTTGAACCATGAATATAACTTCACCATACCTGTGGCATTCTTATTCTGTTGGGGATTTCTAAACTAATAAACTTTGTTAGAGGTAACAACATGTTCTTTTTCTTATAATTCAAGATTTTTCAGGTCATGGAATGGGATACCTATGTTCCATATTCTGTACTAATCTTCGTAAGTAAGCAATAACTTAGAACGAGCATTAATAATGGGTCGAAATTTTGGAAATACTTCTAAATATGTCCGAAGAAACACAATGCATGTACCTGCACTACAAGGATCAACAATCTTCAACTTTTGATGGTCAATATTTCCGACCAAGTTTGTCAAAATAAACTTGAAACTTTTTTTGTGGATGAGGATAAATGCTTTCATTGATATAAGGAATTAGGTCCCAAATAGTGCCTTCCTTATGAAACCAAATATGGTTGTTTGGTCTCATAAAGAAGGAACTGTTTAGGGACCTAATTCATAATATTGAATAAATCGGTTATCCTCATCAACAAGATTGTTTTGAGTTTATTTTGGAAAATTTTGCAAGAATCATTGACTTTCAAAAGTTTAAGACACTCGATCCTTGCAGTGCAGGCGAATGCACTATTTCTCATGCTCATGGAGCAGGAAAGACAAGGTTAACCATTGTGTTTTTCTAGACGTAGTTGGACTTATTTCCAAAATGTCGACCCACTATTACTACTCCTGCTAAATTATTTTTTACTTGGGAAGATGAGTACATGAAATTGAACATATGAATTCCATTCCACGACCTGAAGAATCTTGAATTATCAAGAAAAAGACCATTTTGATGTCTCTAACAAAGTTGATTGGTCTAGAAATGCACATTAGAATAAGAACGTCATGGATATGTTGAAGTTATATTCATGTTTCAAAGAGTAGACAATTTTTGGAATTAGCTACCATTTATACTAGAAAATTGCGGGGAACGAATCAAAAATTGATGCTAAAACTAGGAAGAGAAATAGGGTCATGAAAAAGAGAAGATATATCCAAGTATGAAGAATAAAGACGGTGAAAGTAGAGTAACAGGGAAGGTTCCGGGTGACATTCGTGATTTGTTACTTGTTGATGAAAGCGACACCCCTCGAAATCATCTAGTCTTAATTGGATGGTTCTGTCCGAAATTCAAAAACACTGAAGCGAAATTACCTTTCAATAACTCCTTTCCAAAATACTTTTCTGAAACTCTACAATACATCGTGCTTAGCCAAACCAACTTTTCCTGACTAGAATACCAAAAAAACTAAAAAAGTTTTTCGGAAAGTAGAATTATGCAGGAAAATAAAGCTTCTAATTGTTTGATTTGAGAACAAATTTCTCTGGTAATACAACGGGAAATCGAGCTGTGAAAAAACAAATGAGTTAAAATCTTTGATGGGCATATTTTTTCATTTTTGCAAAGGAAGTGACACACTTTAAAAAAAACTTCTAGGGTTGAGAGAAGTATGATGATTTTGAATCCATACAATTTATTTAAAGCACTTCCACACAACACATTGAATGTTCTCAAAACATATGGAAGTTTGATCATAAATTCACTTTGGTCTCTATTCATTCATCCCTCTCCCTCCTTTGCTCTCTATAAAAAAAAGGATCTATTTTTTACAGGACTCAGTTGGAAGAGCTTGGATTGAATCTATATGGAGGTGTCAAAACAAAATTTTCAGTGGAGTTTATCCGGTTGTGTGGCAGTGAATGAGAAATTTTTGTTTTTTTCACCAATTCATTAACCTTTTATGTTACATTATGATTCAACTCAAGCCAATTTTTAATTGGTGAAGGGGGAGGAAGTATTGTATACTGATGCAAGCTTGATCAAAAGCAACGTAGACCCTGACTCATCGTTTCAATGATGAAATGGAAGTAGGTGAAGCTATTCTCAATTCAAAAACCAGCTTGATATTTTACGTCTAAATAATAGCATACTAATGCTGAAATTTGTCATCTTATAGATATGATTCTTTGAAACTGCTAGATTTGGGTGCTTCCATTATATCGTTTATGATGGAGCAATTTATTTAAATCAGTAACTGATGGTGGTTACATTAGTTGCTGATGTACTTGGGACAATGGAATCAAGTTTGAAAATAAATTTTCCCCTTGTACACCCACTTGCACCCAATAGCACGTTTGTTCGGAGGCAACAGAACTAGCTCCCATGTCTGATTCTTATGCAAAGATTCCATATCCTCCATCGTGGCACCCATCCATCTTTCTTTCTCCTGGCTGTTTATAGCCTCTTGAAAGTTAGACGGATCTCTGTGACACCCGGTGCTGACGAGGGCGGGGAGTGGTCGCCGGTGCAAGAAGGCACAGACAAGGAGCGGCTCCTGGCAGGCTTCTAGGCGGAGGGGTACATGAATGAAACGATTACACACCGGAATAAGAGGGATCCTGAGACTGTGTAGGTATGGGACCAAACGGTTGAGGATGGCTTATATGAATTGATTAGTACTACCTATACCAACAAGATGCATCTTCTTTTCGGTAGCCCATCACTTAAGAACTCCATAGTTAAGCGTGCTTGACTTGGAGCAATTCTGGGATGGGTGACCTCCTTGGAAGTTTTCCCGAGAAGCGTGTGAGTGAGGACAAAGCATGCTGAAAAGACCCGTGTTGGTTTAATACCCGTGTTGGTTTGTGGGGACAATCGTCAATCCATAAAGCAGCCAGGGATGTTACAATCTCCTGAACTGATATGTAGTACAACAGAGACCAAATCTTCAAACCCATATCTCTCTAGTGGTTTGATAACACGGCGTTCTCGATCTCTGACAAGAGTGTACTTCTACACACCTGATCTCTCAGCTTGAGATTCAGGTTCTGTTCTTGGAATAGAACACGGTTCCTTGCCTTTCTTCACCGAGACCTGTTCAACTTCTACATGAACCCCCTTGGATCCTAAAGTATCTCCATCTGGCTCGGGCACATCTATCGGAACTGACTGCTTCCGCATAAACTGTTCATCAAATACTGCATCTCTACTAATCACCATCTTCCTTGAAGCTGGATCCCAGAACTTGAACCCCTTCACACCTTTGGCATAACCTACGAAAATACACTTTTTCGACTTGGGATCAAGTTTAGATCTTTCATTACTGGATATATGCACATAAGCAGGACAACCAAAAATTTGTGGTGATCTATTAATGACATAGCATGCCATATTGATTGCATCTGCCCAGAAACCCTTTGAAGGACCAGCATTCAATCTCAGCATCTTGCCCTCCCAGTAAGAGACATGTTCATCCTCTCTGCAACCCTATTCTGCTGTGGAGTTTTACGAACTGAAAAATGCCTATGAATACAGTGTTCTTCACAGAATTTCTGAAATTTTGAATCGGTGTACTCTGTACCATTATCTGATCTCAGGTATTTTATTTTCCTGCGCGTTTGATTCTCTACCTCTGCCTTCCAGACCTTGAACTTGGCAAAGACTTCTGATTTCTGGTTCAGAAAATACACTAGACCTTGCGTAAAAAATCATCAGGGAAAGTCACATAATACCAAGAACCGCCTAGAGATGGTTCCAGAGTGGGCCTCCATACATCAGAAAGAACATAGTCCAAGATACCCTGGGTTCTGTATTTTGCAGCTTTAAAACTAACTCGAGTCTGTTTCCCAAGCACACAATACTTGCACAGATCCATCTTGCAGCTGCTGACACCCTTCAACAGATCCCTTTTGCATTGTTCTGTCATACCACGCACACTGAAATGACCCAAACACATGTGCCATATTTTGGTGGCATCATCATTGGATTCTATAGAAGCAACTTCAGAAACTCCACTTTCAACTGTACTCCCTAACAACTTGTAAGTGTTGCCTACAGTCCTTTTTTCCTTTTATCACAGTCAAAGCACCCTTGCATACTCTTAGAGTGTCAGTGTCTGCATCAGCTCTATAAATGAATCCATTGACCTGTAAAGTCCCCAAGGAGATCAAGTTCTTTTTCAGATCAGGTATGTGCCTAACCTCACACAACGTTTTCACAACACCATCATCCATTACAATTCTGATTTCTCCCATGCCTACAATAGCACAAGCTTTATTATCTCCCAAATAAACAAAACCAAAATTGCCTGACATGTAAGTGGTGAACCATTCCCTGTTCAGCGTCATGTGATATGAGCAACTTGAGTCAAGTATCCATTTATCTGTGAATTGACTCGTAGAGACAGAGAGTAAGTCTCCTTCACTGTAGTAATCAGAATCATCTGTCTAGACCAGGTTCAAAAAACTACCATCCTTTCCCTCCTTCTTATTGGGACAATCCTTTTTATAATGCCCAATCTGTTTGCACTTAAAGCACTGTGCCATTTTTCTGCCCTTGGATTTCGACTGTTTTCCCTTTGCAGAACCTGCTCCGCCTTGTTTCCTCCCACAATCTTGACCTCCCTTGATATACAGACCTTCACCCTGAGGCCCTTCGCCTGCATACTGTTTCCTTTGACAGTGAGACATAAGTGCAGCAGTAATATCGTCCAGTTTGATAGTGTCTTTTCCGTAGGTAAGAGTAGTCATCAAGTGTTCGTAAGAATTAGGCAAAGAGCACAACTGAATTATTTCCTTATCTTGATCATTAACCGTCACATCAAGCTTTTTTAAATCATTGATTAAGCCATTGAAAGCATTGACATGTTGTTGCAAATCAGAACCCTCCAGCATCTTCAGGTCATAGAGTCTCTGTTTCGAATACAACTTGTTCGTCAGAGACTTGGACATGTACAGTGTCTCCAAATTCTATCAAACCTCAGTCGGAGACGTTAAATCCTTGACGTGATACAACACCTCGTCTGGCAGACAGAGACGTGTGGTTCCCGCAGCCTTCTCCTTCAACTCATCCAAATCCAATTGATTCATGTCATCTGGTTTACTCTCACGCAGCGCCTTCGACAGACCTTGTTAAGTCAACACGTCCTTAACCTTCCACTGCCATAATCAGAAACTTCCATAATCAACACGTCCTCAACACGTCCTTTTGTTAATGAAAAAAATTACAACTATATTCAATTTCACTTGCAATAAGTCGAGTTTTGAGAATTTCAATTTTCCATCGGTGAAAGAAGTTATCATTAAATATTAGCAACAGTCCACCTCAAGAGTTGCTTTCCCGAATTGAAAAACAATTTCTTCAAACGTGTCCCATGCTAGAGTTTGCTCATCAAGGCAGCAACCTCCAGTTCTCTTTCTTCTCAACCTTTTGAGTTTTATGAGATTCAGTCCTTAACATGTTTATTGTAGAGTTGGTCCTTGCTATGTTCATTACCTTGTATAGATTTTGTAAACATGAATAAAATACTTAATGAAGACATAATATATAATTGTAACATTTTTGCACCACTAACCCTTGAGTGCTTGTTGAATATGTTAAATTTGACTGGTAGGTGCAATGTTCTTTCATTTCATCAGCTTAGTTTTTTCATTTTTTTTTAAAATTTATCTTGATCTAGGAACTCTAATTTGACTATTGCTTCAATAGATTATGATTATATATATCCTTTTTCTCTCTAAAATAGTGTGATATTTATTGTCTATATACTTGAACCTCAAACTTGACATACAAGGGCTTCTTATTGATTGATCCATGTTTTTTATAATGCAACATATTTAGTATAATTCTAGTCATAAGGTGATAAACCCAAAAATGAATATTGCTGTTAGGTCTGTAGCATGTTTATGATTTTTCAAATAAGTATTATTTCTATTAAATGTGTCATTAAGAAATCATCAATAGATATATAGGGAATAAACTATGATGAAAGATCATTGCACATAATTCATGAAATATTTACTTGATTGTGCTTAACATATCTAAATGATTATTCTATTACACAATAATTGTGATTGTTTATGTTATAGACGAGACAATGTTCCTCAACCTTAAAAATATGCATAAATATATGATGGGTGAAAATAACAAAAGCTTCATCAGTGACTGGATGAGAACCCACAAGGTGTATATGTTATAGAACAAGTCTTGCTGGCTGACTGTCCATTTTATAGATAAAGACTCCAAATAATATTACTTCAATTGTTAGATTGTGGTTGCAGTCACAAACATATAATCAAGAAATACTTTTACTGAATTTGCAGTCTACATCCTTTTTTACAATTTCCAAATTGTCTTTCTTTTAAAATCATAGTCTCTGTCTTAGATCCTCTTTTGTTTCTATTCTCCAACAATACTAGACAAAAATAAAAATCCCTTCTGCCTCCTTTTTAGAGAAGAACATTAATTCTACTTAAGAAAAAATACTTTTTGTCATCTCTAATGGGGTGATCCTTCCAATTTAGATAAAGTAAGAGGGAAGTACAACCAGGAAAAACACACATTATATGGAACTTCCTCCACATACATGTTCCCCAAGAGTTGATAAGATGAAGAAAGAGAGCACTAGAGAAGTTCTATATGTGAATGCTGGCTATTATGATAATAAAACTCAATCTAATTCTTTCCAGGGATTCGGGAGAAGAAAAAGTCTTAATTGTGATACAAAGAAAAGCTTGATTTTCTCTTTATCTTTCTCATGAAGCAACTCTACAAGTTCAGTGCCGGATTAAGAAACTATATTTCCAGCATTTAATTGGCAAGGAATTCTTAAAATTTAAGAAAATGTGTTTCCGACAATTAGTTGCCAGATGGCAAGAAAACTATGCCTCCGGCAATTAGATGCCGAATGAACAAACAAGTAGCCTCTGACAACAATTTGCCGGATTGTGGTTTTTAGTTTTTTGTTCTCCCGGTAACTAGTTGCCGGACAACATAATAAAGTCTTCTGGCAACTAATTCCCGGTAGGTCAAAAATTTCTGAAAAAATATGTTCCGGCATTTTATTGCCGGAGGTACATTTTTTTTGTCGTCCGGCAACTTATTGCCAGAAACACATTTTTTTTCAAATTTTAAAAAATTTCCGGCAATTAAATGCCGGAATCATAATTTCTAAATCCGGTAATTAAATGCCGGGAGGCACGAAAAAATGAAAAAAAAAAATGACGCTAAGGAAGAAGGGTTGTGATTGTCAGTTCATACATTAAAATAAAAAATCTGGGGGTGGATGCCAAATATGTGGAGTGTAGGTAGCAGTTCCCTATTAAGAATCCAATTCGTTTGGAAATTGGAACCGACAAAGGGTGTTGCTTTTTACCCCCCCACAACTTTTCTAATACACCACAAATTTTTAAAAATAAATTAAGAGCCTGATTGATTTGTTCTTTTTTTCTTGTTTTCATTTTCTATTTTTAGAAGTAATTACAACAAAAATATTATAAAACTATCATATTGTTTTCATTATATTTCTTATTTTCAAATACTTGTATAATGGGTTTTGGTTTAGTCCCCCCCATGACCTTGTATTCTTTTTATCTTTTTTTAATAATATTTTGTTGTGCTGCAAATGATTGGTAGTGGTTTTGGTGCCAACCTAGTTGGGATGAATTCCACTACAGTGATGCTTTTGCATGCCATTTACTTTAAAAAATTACTTGTATAAGAAACAGTGAAAATTAACAAAAACCAATCAGGCCCTAATATTCCCAAAATATCCCATTTGTCTGCTTCCCACTCCATATATTTTCTGAAATACATCTCTCCCTTCTACCTCTTTCCCTCTTCTCTCTCCTCACCCCCAAATTGCCTATTAGTTCCTTTTATGATCATGGAGGCCATGATTCCTTGCATTCTGGTGGCAATTGGGAGGCAACCTTGTTGACACTTGACTGTAAAGTGATGTCTCACTATCTCGTTATATTTAATGAAGAGAAATGCTAATTCCTCCTAAAATATCAGCCTAATAATGGTTCGAATTATCAAAAGAGAAGAAAAATGCTAAAATGGAGTTTTGAAACTGTTAACAGTATTAAATTCACATGCCCTTTTCGTCTTTTTATTCCTTGAGAAATTGAGACGATTTTTAGGTTGATGGTTTAGGAGGGTTTAGCATTTCTCTTGACTAATTCTTACTTACGATGTTTGTCATAATCAAGTGAATTTTTGACTGAAAATTAAAATGAATTTTGGTCGCAACTCACAAATATTATTTATCGGACATTGGAGGACCTGGAAGTTTAAATTCAAGTTCAAATAGTAATGGGGTGAGAAGGGAGAAGAGGGAAAGAAGAATAAGATGAGGGTGGTGTATATCAAAATATATGAAAGAGGGGAAGGAGACAATAGGAAATTTTGTGGATATTAAACTTTTTTTAAAAAAATATTGTGGTGTATTAAAAAAAATTGTGGTGTAAAAAGCCATACCCACCGACAAATGTTTGAAAACATGCATTGGACTCATCATGTCAAACGGGTTTACCTGGCCCATCGTGACATTTTCATATTAATCCAATCCCTACATGGTTATTGATTTTTCCACCCACCAAATTACTATTTCCACCTCTCCATTCCCCTCCGATTTTATTTTATTCCCTAAATACCCTCAATCCCAACCATTTATCCCCTAACTCGTTTCACTCTTCCCTCACTCTTTCCGGGGATTCAGGAGAAGTAAAAGTCTTAATTGTGATACAAAGAAAAGCCTGATTTTCTCTTTAGTTTTCTCATGAAGCAACTCAACAAGTTCAGTGCCAAATCCAAAAAGAATGAGTTCAAACAAGCAGATATCTTCGTGTTAAATATTTATCATGTGCAAAAATCCTCAATTAAATGTTATGCCAATGGTCTTCGGATTAGTCCTGTCTTAAATGTACCAATTCCTTACATTTCCAAGGGAAGTGCAAGTCTCTTTGGTTAGGTTTATTTTTATGTGTTGGTAAGGCTAAGAAGAGCAAGAACAGATTTGTTCATTTTCTATCATGTTGTGGATGAATGATCGATCATTATTTGCTTATCACAATCACCATTACTTATCCTGATTAGATAAGAAAGAGAGAAATGATAGAGGTTAGCAAGGTTTTAAATTGCGGTTGCGTTACGTTTACCGTAATTGTGGACAATTGCGGCCAATGTGGCCGTAACTACTGTCGTGTTTCGGGTTGACGACCTTCAAAACTAAAACGTTGTAGCCCTTATTGTGATCGCATACCTTTATTTAAAACCTTGGAGGTTAGTTAGCATGGTAATCAATGAAGTTGAATATATTATACCTAGAGAATGATTAGAAAGAGACTAAAAGAGGTAATATTGTAAAATGAAGATAAATTGCGGACGAATATCTTGTGAGACTGAACAACATAATCCAACTTAAATGCTTTGTCCCATCTTGTTTTCTTTTGTGATTAATCTTTAAAATTGAAGTTTGTACCCTTTTGTTCTTGATCAGATTGCCCCCTGTTTATTTATGAAAACGTTCCCTTTCTTTGGTGGATTTTCTAGGGTGAAACATTTGATATTTGTTCCAAGTATCGAGGGTACTTTGGCAAAAAAACACCAAAGCGTATCAACATGCGGTAACCCATGGGGCACCAGCTTAACCAACTTATCAATCTTTGTTATCTTAATTAGTCTTTAATCAAGTTATCTACTTGTTATCATTCGATTGGTGTATTATTTCATCATTTGGGGATAATTGGGTTGAACACCCCTTTAATTCATTAATCTCAGGTTCTGACCAGTAGGGGGAGCACGAGCGTGCTTAACCCCCAGCACAGTCGTGCTGCCACCTAAGTGGAGCACGGTCGTACTCACTGTCTTGCACGGCCATGCTCAATGTGTGGCCTGCCTTCCAGAATTTAACTGGGAGCACGGTCGTGCACCCTGTTCAATACGACCATGCTCCTAGAGAGGGTCATACTGTTCTGGACAGATTCAATGATGTTCATAGGGTTTTGCCTCCCTAACACTCTCAAATCAGATCCTAGGGTCTATTCAAGGGCCATCAAACAGTAGCTCACCTCTCATTAACTGTTTCAACTTAACAACAACATCATCACTCAATCAACATCATATTTAGTCAACACATTCAACATAATCCATGTCATAACAACAGTGTTCATAACATAGGCATTCATACCAATTCGGCTAAAACTCACGGTATAAGACGATTTAATAGGCATGCCACATCATGATCAACTCAACGAATATAACAAATAGGCATACCAATTAATCCAATTAAACATATAAACAATTAAATCATACCACCAGGTAGATCATGGCATCAATAACAATTGATAACAATATATAACGGGGCTATGGGAACCCCTCATCTTACGCTACCCCCTAGCCTAGTGTATACATTATTCTTCTCCCATACCTGGATTGGAGATTCAACTGCAAGATGCGAAACAACAAACTGGTCACGTTCCCTTAATCGACTCAGTTAAATCTCCAAACCTTGGTCATTCAAGATCATCAACCAATTAGTTCCCAATTTTAAATAATAGAAAAGGAAAATCAAAGGGGAAGGAAGTGTTACCTATAGCGATCAACACTAACGAACTAGACGTTCCCACAAGTCCCCAAAACTCCAACAAAGCAATGGGTTTAGAGAAAATAGGAAAGAAAGGGGTTGCTGCCGCACTAGGGTGACTGATGTCGTCAAAATAGGGTTTATGACGTAAACCCTCGATCACTGTTCTGCTTATAAAGGCACAGACCCGAGCATGGTCGTGCTCCTCCTTGAGCACGGGCGTGCTTGACTTAGCTCTTGCGAAGCGCATCCTGCCATTGAGCACGGGCGTGCTCAACTCAGCGTCAGTGAGACGCTCACTCACAGCGAGCACGGTCGTACTGCTTGACAAGCATGGCCGTTCTTGTGACCCAGAAAGTCACAAGGCACAAGCCTAAGAGAAAGGATTTCAAGCCTAGAAGTCCTACTTAGCCCTCAAGCTAAGTCTTAAGGCTTAACTAACCAAACAAACATACAAAAGCACTTAACGGAACAACAGGGTGTTATACTATGTCTCTATTGGCAAAAAATGTGATAAATAGAGGTGGTAGTCATGGACAAACAAATCTTGATGAAACTTTTACTTTTCGGGAAATTTGTTGTCTGAGTTAGCATGGTAAACAATTAACTTCATGTAATCATATACCATCCTTTGATCTATATAATGGCATGCTATATATTCTTATAGTTGATGCATTTAACTTAGAAATATATTAAACGGTCGTCATTAAGTGTTATTTATTTGATAACCAAAATTCGTTTCATAAAAATTGAAATTCCAATTGAACGTGATTTGATGCATCATAGAATGTAGGCTCCCCAAACACCTTATAGATTAGAAGTGGGCTCCTATCACTGCATCAATACTGTTCATAGCAATTTAAATTTTGAATTAATTTTGTTCATATAAGCAAGTCCAAAAAAGTACATTAAAAATGGTTCAGCTCTCCATGGATCAAATTTAGTGCACTTAGAAATTTGCTTAAATTATACTTTTTTGCTATATCTGAAACACGTTTTCAACATGGTCTCTGTGACACCCTAAAACCCGGCATTACATGCTTACCAGTTGCTGAAAAGAAACTTATTTAAAACGCTGGTCTCTTTCGAAAAAATAACCTTTTATATAGGGTTACTGAAAAAGTGTACTCATTTTTTTTTTGTTAAAGTAAGTTAAGAAAAGGTGATGAACACTCCGAACATGAAAATAGACATCATACATATAAATATAACTGTCCCACTTAGGATCTTAGGCTTTATTACAAAACAGGCCTTGTTGAACTGACCAACAAACACTAAAACGGCTACTGAAGAAACAGGTAAAAAGGAAACATCAAACCGGGGATAGGGAACTGGGTACAAGACTCAAAAGATGGCTCTAAAAGCCTAGGGACTATCGGGACAACTCCAAAAGCCGACAAACGATCTACCAATGCCTCCTTCATGCAGAGGGACCACAGACGCTACCCCCAAACGAGATATCAGATGTCGGATCGATAACGTCACCGCCTTCGTTGATAGGGACGTCGTCATCTCCGGGATCATGCGGATGGTACTCTGGCTCCTCCTCCTCCTCCTCGTCCTCGACCTCTATCAGCTCAAGAGGTTCTTCCTCAGGATCCTCCTTCACTGGATCCTCCGCAAGCGGTTCAACTGAATCAAAATGCTCATGAAGGAGACCGGCGACTTGTAGCGTATGAAGGTAGTACCATGGAGGTGGAAGCGCCATAGTCCTTGTCTCGACCGTATGAATCCTTCGTACAGGCACTCCGTTAGCATTCGTCTTGGTAGTCGTGACTGGTCCTCGATACGTCGCGGTCGTCGCACCCTCATGTAAAGTCCAGTTCCCTGTCGTCCCAGCATGATCAAACACTTCGCTCCTCGAGCTCGACTGTGCTAAGGGAACGTTCGGATCCATCTAAAAGCATGTGCATACCCGATACAATAAGAAAAGAACAGAACATACAGATGTGCAAGAGTGAGATACCGTCATAAGATATATCCCACAACAACCATATACATGATACATACATCACATAATCATATAAGCATTTAAATCATGCATATACATAACATAACAGTGTTATATCAAAGGGTCTCAAACCCACACAGTCAATCTTTGAAAATATGTGCGGCACTTCAATATCAGGCTCTAACTTAATCTCATGAGATATCAACACCGTTTTCCACTGGAGAAGAATTAGAGTTGGTCAATCTCTAGCCCACCGGGCAGTTGCCTCCATACCCTCATGCATTTAAAGTCTCAGGACGAGCAACGTCACATGTACCTCCGAACCGGTCAAATGGACTGACTCCTAGATACCACCTTGTATCTGATATGTAAGAAAGCACGTCTGCCTGGGGAAATGCACATGAGAAAATATTTTATTCAAAAGGTTTCCTTTGTGTTCTTTCTTTTTCGCTGTCGCGGCTCAAAGCTAACGACTTAATCATCATTTCCCCATCACTTGAAAACTTAGAAACATAGGACACACAGTCCGAATGCTCAATCACAATGCCCGAGACCGATGCCGCAGTCAAGGGTTGTGGTCTTATAAATCACTTATGCTTTTATTCTTGTTTTGAACTTAACATGTTAAGGACAATAGCCCATAACAATGAAATCAGAACGCACTGTCCTCGATTTCGAGAATTGGACTCTCAGTCCAGAACATCATGAATAGGACTTATGGCCCTGAATTAACACTGATCCAAGATCACGTGCGTATAACTGAATACCAGAGGCGATGTCTCGCGTACTAGATTCTCTTTATTAAGTACTTATTTTTCGTTCAGTGAAAATCAAATTCAAAACCGAATCCTCGATAACCTATGCAGGCTATCGTAAAGTTTCTAAAACATTTAGGAGAAAACCTTTTCTTTGAAAATCTTTTATAAAGCATCTTTGAAAAACTTTTATCTTTGAAAATCCCCAATAGGATATTGCCAAATAATCTTGAAAGTTTTCACCTAAAGGCACATAGTTCGAAAAGGATTTTTCTCTTGTATAACAATAGTTCACCAAAACCATTTCAACATTTAAAAAAGTACTTTAAGTTAATGAGCTTTTTGAAAAGAACACCAATCCTTTCATCTTCAAAGCTTATTAAGGTTTTTAATCCTTATAACAGTTGAGCACAGACACAAGTCTGGCTTAGTAAACTCTCAATCAACAACAATATATATTCTCAGTTTAATGCTAATATCACAGTTGAAAGCAGTTCATCACATATATGCATTATAACATTTAGAACAAGCACAGTTCAACATTAGATAAAAGTATAACAGTTCAAGTACATTAGATAACCAAGTAAGCTCAATCAACATATAAATATCCGGTGATGGAAGTCTAAGGTTACCAACATAAAGTCATGAGTTAAAAAAAACAACTCGAGAACACTAACCACAAGGTTTAGGTTCGGTTCATCCAATAAACTAGGATTAGGGGTTTCCGAAATTTATGCGACTCTTGGATTTATGATCCTTATGTGAAAGAAGTTCATAAATAACAATCTTTTAACAAAGTTGAATTAAAAATCCCACTAAGTACTTGACTTAGGGTTTCAACCAAGCATAGGTAAATAGGCTAGGAATTTCTAAACCTTCCAATCTCCTTAGGATAGCATCCATAATAGTAAGGAGCTTGAATCCATGATCATTTCGGAAAATGGAAAAATCAAATGTCTTAGACCATGAACTCTTAGGTTCGGCCTTAACAAGTTTGTGAAGTTAGAGATCTTTAAATCATCCAATCTTTTGGATATAGCATCCTTTAAAATGAAGGAGCTTTAATCCATAATCATCTTGGAAAACAAAATAAAATAACACATCCTAGGTCAAATGTTACATTTGGTCATCATAGGAAAATAAAGCAAGAAAATATTTTAAACTTTCCAATCACTTAGGCATAACATCCTTTAACATAAGGAGCTTTTTAGTCCATGATCACTTTGGAAAACCAAACTCAACATCTTTGCCACAACCATTTAAGGTTTCGGCCTTTTCAAGAAATAGGGGTTAGAAATCTTCAAACTTTCCAATCTATTGGACTTAGCATCCTTTTATATCAAGGAGTCTTAATCCATGATCATTTTGGAAAACAAAACTTAAACACCATTGCCTTAAAACTCATTGGTTTTGGTCTTTACATAAAAATAGGGTAAAAATCTTTAAACTTTCCAATCACTTAGACATAGCATCCTTTAACATAATGGAGCCTTGGTCCATGATCATCTTGGAAATGAAACTCAAATACAAACTCATACATGTAAAAGTTGAAACAAGATTCACCTAAACCATATACATGGTTTCGGCCTCCTTAGGAAGAAGGGGTTAGGAAACTTTGTTTTACACAACCTAAACCATATACATGGTTTCAACTAAAAGGAGTTTTCTACCATTTTTGAGTGGTTTTAGAAGTTAAAAGCACATGAAGGTCATATGAAGAAAACTTTGAAATAAAAGATGAAACTTTGAAAAAGAACTACATAGAAGTATTACCCTTAACAAGATGAACAACTTTGATGAACAACTCTAAGAGAAAAGCTTGATAAAAATGAAAACTTTGTAAGAGAGAATAAGAAGAAGAAATGTAGTAAAGTGTAAATGTGAGAAATGGAGGAAAGTGATGAAGTGTGGAAATGAAGAGTGTTTATAGAGAGTGAGAGGAGAGGATCACTGTTTTGGGAGAGGAAGAAAGAAGAGAAGAAAGAAGGTGGGTTGCTTGTAGAGAGGATAAGGAGTTAAGGTGATGTGATGTGATTGGAGAGAGAAAGATGAAAAAGTGAGATTTTTGAAAAAAAGTCATGATTCACCTTTTGAGGTGTGTCATAACCTTCACATCAAGTCACTTCATGTCACTTCATCCTCTTGATGCTCCGTTCCATTGCGTATCAGATGACTTCCCCGATCGTATTTCCAGACGATTTTGCCCGAGAAATCCCTAAGATTTGGCCCCGAACAAGATTTTTCAAAAAACTCCAGACCCACACAAAACATCATAAAAACATTGACCGTCTCGTTCACAAATTAAAATTTGGTCTCTAGCTCAATAAACTTGTACTGGCAGTGAGAACCTAGACCGGTTTTCGTCTGAATTTTTGACCGAAAATTTTTCTGTGACTTCATACGGTAAAACAACACAAGAAAATTATTTTATTTTAAATAAAATCATGCTCTGGATTTTATCAAAAATAAACACATTAAAGCATGTATTTACTGATAAAGAAGCATAGAAAAAACAGGGTGTTACAACTCTACCCCTCTAAAAAGAATTTCGTCCTCGAAATTAAGTACCTTGAAATAACTTAGGGTACTGCAACTTCATCTTGTCCTCAGCTTCCCACGTTGCTTCTCCGGTTGTCTCATTCCAGATGACTTTGACCAAAGGAATTTGCTTACCTCTGAGCTACTTTGTCATCCTATCCGCAATTCGTGCCGGCGAAGCCACAAAGGACATGTTCTCTTTTAACTGTACTTTATCAGGCTTTATGATATGTGATGGATCAGGAATGTATTTTCTCAATTGAGAGACATGAAAGACATCATGGATATTGGAAAGAAAGGGTGGTAAATATATTTTATAAGCTACTGGACCTACACGACAAAGAATTTGGTAGGGTCCAATGAACTTGGGAGTAAGCTTTCTGGACTTTAGTACTCTGCCAATCCCAGTCGTTGGTGTGACACTCAAGAATACATGTTCGCCTTCCTCAAACTCTAGAGGTCGTCGTCGATTGTCCGTGTAGCTCTTCTGTCGACTCTGAGTAGTCCTCATTTTCTCTTGGATCATCTTCACCTTTTCAATCGTTTGTTACACGAAGTCTGGACCCAACAGCAAACTCTCACCATCCTGGTACCAACACAAAGGCGTCCGACATCGTCGACCATACAGGGCTTCATAAGGTGCCTTTCCAATGCTTGAATGGAAACTATTATTGTAGGTGAATTCTATCAACAATAGGGACTCGTCCCAACCCTCGACATCCTCCAAAACACAAGCTCTCAGCAAGTCCTCTAGTGACTAGATTGTCCTTTCCGTTTGTCCATCAGTCTGCGGATGATATGTGGAACTCAATCTGAGTTTCGTTCCAAGCGATTTTTGCAAACTTTGCCAAAACCTCGATGTAAACCCCGCGTCTCGGTCTGAAACAATGCTCGAACGCACACCATGCAATCTAAAAATCTCTCCGATGTACAATTGGGTTAACTTCTCCATAGAGTATCACTACAAAAAAAAAACCTATTTAGCGACCGAAGATTTAGGTCGCTAAACATGATAATTCGGTTGCTATATTGTGTAGCGACCAAATTAAGGGGGTAGCAGAAACCCTGGTGGCTAAATGTTTAGCGACCGAATTTGTATTTCGGTCACAAATTTGCGACCGATATTTCGGTCACAAAATTATATATTTCGATCGCCGTATAGTTGGTCGCATGCTCAGATAACCAAATTTGGTGACTGATATTTGGTGGCTATTTCGGTCGCAAATTTTGATTTTTTTTTTATAAAAATTTTCCTGTAACTTAATCCTACCGACCAAATTTTGTTTTTCAACTATTACCCCATTGATTTTTAATTTCTGATATAAACAAAATACACCAATATTTTTTTTGAATAAATAGAAAACGTAAATATGATGTACTAACAATCCAAAACACCACAGTCAATATGATCAAGAAAACACATACATTAATTAACGCAAGTTTAATAATTGTTTATAAAAAAAATGTTTAATAATGTACTAATTAACGATCAAAAAATAAAAACACACCACAGTTAATAAGTACTAATCAAAATATCAAAACTCATCAATCTTCCAAAGGGATGAACATGTAGAAGTGAGAACCCCCAAGGTGCTTAAACTTTGCCAATACACCAGTGGACAACAAATACAACTCCCTGATACTATTTGTGTCTGTTGCAAAATATGGGCGATCCTCGTGGATTACTATATTCCCATTGAACAGATTTCCGCATTTGTCTTCAATAGTCACAACACGCGGTATTCCTCTTCCCCAACGACGGTAGAATGATCGCGGGATTGAAATCAAATCCTGCAAATACACAAGAACAATTTAGTAATGATTAGTTTATGCCTTAACCATCATTACGTGAATCCAGTCGTTATTCTTAAGTTGATGAGATACTGTACCTGGTCTAAATGGATGGTTGTCTCAAAACATTTAGTCGGATCCATTTTCTGATAAAACGATAAGGAAAACAAGTCATATGTCTAAACTTCATCAAGTGATAATAAGAAAAGATGGAAAGATCCATGTAGCATACTAGCATGTTAAAATAGAACAAAGAAATGCAACTTCACATGGAACTTTACAGATTAGCAAATATAGTAGTTTTCAGGAAAGCAGATGCTTTTACGTCGTTTTGAAGGATGGTCATAGAGAGGACTTTTCCTACTAGAAATGCCTAGATAACCTAGTAAGGATGGTCATCAACAACTATTTCTGGAAAGCTCCATTGCCTAGTGAAACAAATGAGTAGAAAACCAGAGTTGCTTTCATAATATTGTGTACAGAGCTGCTTTCTAATGTGAATAATGTTTGAATGATGACGGCACGTCATGTGCCTGGCAAATTGTGCCCCACCCTTCATTTTATCTAACCCTATACTTAATCCTTCATTATCTAAGACCTTGGCCTTAAGGCAGAATTAAAGAAAAACCTTAAACTTCAAGAATCCTTCAAGCACATCCAAAATATTGAATGAGCATGTGTGCCCTGAGAAGGTACGCATGCTCATTAATATTGAATCTCAAATAGGAAACTAATTAAGGCTTTCGTAGCTTAATAATTAACTCTAGCAGAAAATAAAACCATTGACTTATAAGAATTGCAGCATACTTCAACAAATATATATTGAAGCATATTTCAATACAAACTTAGATAAAATATAGTAGCAAACATCCTATTGAGATCCGCTCTCCACTAACAAGCAACACATAATAGTCAAACACATGCATAACTTCTAAATTAGCAACACACAACAAGCATCCCGCCTTTTTGACAGGATCACATCCTATTGAGCTCTGCTCTCCACTAACAAACAACACATAATTGCAAATACATGCATTCTCAAGTATGCTTAGTAAAGATGTGTTTGGATTCACTATCCAAATCATCTCACAGTTGAAACAACAATGTACTTGAGTAATCTAAATAAGAGAAACAAGGATGAGCAAGCCTTAAAAAAAAATATTACAGGACATAGATGGACTCAAGTTGTATTGCAGGGTGTAACATAATCATTTTCAAGGGACCTTGACCTTGGAATTCAACGGTTCAAGAAGTTTGAAAACAAATGTTTCCTCCCACCATCCCTCACTTACAAATCTCCATCGAAAAAAAGAATCTCAAAGGCCAGCCATTAATTAGCCATCAAATTTTTATCAAACCTACATACATTCATATACCCAAAGAACAAATATAAAGTATTCAACTCAACAATGAAAATTTACAAAATTTACAAGTTGGGGTTAGGACCCTTGCCTCCACATTGACTTGGTCTTCAAACTCATATTAAAATAGTTTTCCTTATGTCTAATACAATGTGCCTGTAATTTACTAATTACATTCTTGGCTTCATATTTGCTTATTTTATGTAGGGATGGCCATGAAACTTATAGTAGTCCTACTTCCAAGCATTACAGTCGAAGAAATAGTGAATCAAGAGGAAGCTAACTTATATTATCTATCTAATAAGTTATTTAAATCAGTATACCCCTACTGTCAAAATTTCTCTACTCTAGATTTCACTAGAACAACATCAATGATTAATTTGACAGCATAAATACCCATACTGACAGAACTTCCCTAAACCCTAACCTGAGACAGAACTGATCAGAGGAGACTGTGGGGGTGGTGGTTGCGCCAACAGAACCCCTTGGGATGGTGGTGGTGGCCGGAGGAGGAAGTGACAACACCTGAGAGAGACATTGAGAGAAACTGAGACAAAGAGAACCGAGCAAGAGAGAGAGAGAGAGCGAGATACACACAGAGAGAGAAGAGGAGACCTTACCAAAGAAGGAGGTCACGGTGCTACAGTGGTGGTCGTGGTGGCGGTGGTGGCACGGTGCTGCTGGGAGGAGGAAGAGAGAGTGAGAGACAGAGAAGGAGAAACACAAAATGAGAAGGATAAGGGGAGAACCTTACCAAGTGGTGACCGGAGGAGGATGAGACAGTTAGAGGTGGTGATGCGCGGTCAGAACAGGGACGGGGCGGAGTAGCTGTGCGAGAGAGAGTAGAAGAAAATAGAGAAATGGGGGAAGAGAGAAAGCAAATCGCGATTTAGGGATTTCATTTTTAGCGACCGAATTATTCGGTCGCTAAATCGGTCGCTAAATGGGTTAATTTGAAATTTGAATTCATAAATTTAGCGACGGATTTTTAAATCCGTCACTAACACGTGCTATTTTAATTATTTTACGCGCCGTTTAGTGACCGAATTAATATCGGTCGCAAATATAAATGAAGTTTAACCATTGCATTTAAATCGGTCACCAGTTCGGTCGCTAAAAAGTCATAAATTTATGACTTTTACATTCCTTTATTTAGCGACCGATAACTGTTACGCTCTATTTCGATCGCTATTTCGGTCGCAGTATCAACTCTAATCAGTGTTTCATGTAGATCCTACAATCAGTCGCTATTTCGGTTGTAAAAAGCAACCAAAAAATTCGGTCACTATTTTCGATCGCTAAATAACCTTTTTTTTGTAGTGTATCTCATATTGATTGGCAAAAAGTGAGTTGACTTAGTCAGTCGGTCCACTATTACCCCTATAGCCTCATAACCCTTCTTAGTCCTTGGTAAACTAGTCACGAAATCCATCGAGATTCCATCCCATTTTCATTCTGGAATATCTAAAGACTGTAACATTCCTGCTGCTCTCTGGTGTTCCACTTTGACTTTCTGACATACCAAACAAGAAGCGACGTATTCCATTACATCTCTCTTCATCCCATACCACCAGTACAACTTCTTAAGATCTTGATACATCTTCGTGGCTCCTGGGTGTATACTCAACCTGCTCTTATGAGCCTCTTCTAAAATCAGCTTCCTCAGCTCAGCATCATCAGGTACACATATTCTCTCGCCAAACCTCAAGATTCCATCTGTTCCTTCTCTAAACTCTGACAGAGCTCCTTGACGTACTAAGTCTCTTTCTGCCTGCGCAGATACGATCGATCTCTTGCTTCTCCTTTATCTGCTCCATTAAGCCATTTGACACGGTGGTCCTGTTCGCACACGGTTTTCCTGGCGTACTCTCAACTGACAAACTTAGATCTCGGAATTGTTCCAGCAATTCCTGCTCTTTAACCATCATCACTGATGCGTGAATTGACTTCCTGCTCAAGGCATCAGCCACTACATTCGCCTTTCCAGGGTGATACTGTAGTTGAAAGTCATAATCTTTCAGGAATTCTAACCAACGTCTCTGACGCATATTCAACTCCTTCTGATTAAACAGGTACTTCAAGCTCTTATAGTCACTAAAAACATTAAAAGTAGCCCCGTACAAGTAATGTCCCCAGATTTTTAAAGCAAAGACCACATCAGCCAGTTCTAAATCGTGCGTCAGATAGTTCCTCTCATGAATCTTCAACAGCCTCGAAGCATAAGCTACAACTTTCCGATTTTGTATCAGCATACACTCCAAACCTTGATACGAAGCATCACAGTAAACCTCAAAAGATTCCTTGGGATCAGGTAGGATCAATACCGGTGAGGTTGTCAACCTCCTTTTCAGCTCTTGGAAGCTTCTCTCACAGGCTTCTGTCCACACGAACGCTTGGTCCTTACGAGTCAACTGGGTGAGAGGTCCTACAATCTTGGAAAATCCCTCAGTGAACCTCTTGTAGTAGCCAGCCAAACCCACAAAACTACGGATTTCTGTTGCCATTGTCGGTCTTTCCCGTTTCAAAACAGCCTCGACCTTCGTCAGATCCACAGCGATTCCTTCTCGGGATATTACGTGACCCAAGAATTGAACTTGATCCAACCAAAACTCACACGTCTCTGGTTTTGTATAGAGCTGCTTCTCTCTCAGGATCTGAAGAACAATGCTAAGGTGTTCAGCATGAGTCTCCTTGTCCAGAGAATAGATCAGAATGTCATCAATGAAGACGACTACGAACTGATCCAAAAAGGGACGAAAGATCCTATTCATATAGTCCATGAATATAGCAGGTGCATTCGTCACTCCAAACGGCATCACCAAATACTCATAATGCCCATAGCATGTTCGAAACACTGTCTTAGGAACATCTTCTGTTTTTACTTGTATCTGGTGGTATCCTTACCGCACATCTATCTTTGAAAACACTGTCGTGCCACGCAACTGATCCATAAGATCATATATCCTTGGAAGAGGATATCTGTTTTTAATCGTGACTTTGTTTAACTGACGAAAGTCCACACACAGCCTAGTAGTTCCATCTTTCTTCTTTACTAGCAGGACTGGAGCTCCCCACGGTGACACACTAGGTCGTATAAACTCTTTCCTCATCAGCTCCTCAAGTTGGTCCTTTAAGGTTTCTAACTCTGATGTCGACATGCGATATGGTGCCATGGATATTGGTCCAGTGCCTGGAATCAGATCAATCGTGAACTCGATCTCCCGAACAGGTGGCAATCTAGGTACATCCTCAGGGAAAACCTCTGGAAACTCTCGAACGACAGGTACGGATTCCAAGTCAATCTCTCTCTCGACGTCCAAGGAAAACAACAGTTTAAGCAAGGAAATGTCTATTCTAAACGACGATAGGACAGTTTAAGCAAACATAAATAATAGTCACAGGTTCAGCAGTTGGGGTAGAAACAATCAGATTATATGGCAAGGAAAAAAAGGCAAGTCTAGAAAAAGAATGAGTTGCGCCTGAATCAAAAAGTACAGACAAGAGATTACCAGCAATGTCGCACTTACCTTGCACAAGATCAGCGGAGTTTGATGCCTCAGCACCACTCATGGTATACACTCTTCCCTTAACGGTTGGCTTGTTTACTCTGGCATGGTTGACAAAATACTCCCTCTTCGGTGCACGACACTCCTTTACCAAGTGTCCCACACGGTCACAGTTGTTACACTTGTAATCCTTCTTCGGGCAAGCATTGGCCAGGTGGCTCAGATCTCCACACCTGAAACATCTCCTTTCTTGGCCTTGATCGTTGTTTCTCTGACCTCCACTTCCTGTCCCCGAAACACTGGGACGAGCTTGTTATTGTTTCTGGTTGTAGCTAGATGCCTGGTGATACCGCTTCCTCTGGTTCTGCTTCCATTTTGAATTCCGACCTTGATTCTGGCTCTTAGGATGAACAGGTCCTCCTGCGCTTCCCTTATTATCCCTTCCTATCATCTCAATTTTCCGGCACTTCTCCACTAGTGCTTGTAAGTTCTTGATCTCCAACGGCAATACCGATTCTTTAATCTCGAACCACAGACCGGCTTCAAACTGCTCACACTTCCATTCCTCACTAGGATTGTCTTGAAAGAAACAGAAATACTTGGCAAGGGATTCAAACCTCGCCGCATACTCCCCTACTGTCAAGTCCCGTTGACTCAGTCTCACGAACTCCTGCTCCTTTTCTTTCCGGGCTTAGGGTTTAGTCTGGGGAAAGTATGTCTAGAAACTTGCCACGAAATACTCCCAAGGTGATCGCCTGGTGCTCAGCCTCCAACAACTGCCGGGTGCCCTTCCACCAGTACTCAACATCGCCCACTAGCTGGAACACGGAATAGGGTACCTTAGATTCCTCTAGAGTGTGTACCAGATCGAAGATATTCTCTAGCTCCCGAATCCAAAGATCAGCCTTTATTGGATCCATGTCTTCATCAAACTGTGATGGATTCTGACGTCGGAAAGCGTCCAGATGCCTTCCCTCTGCAGCTTGTTCTACCCTCTATTGACCCTGTTGGTTCTGGGTAGCAGCATTAGCCGTCTGAAGAGCTATGGCAGCAACCACGTCAGCCAGTGCTTGGCCAGCAAAATCCATTCCTCAATAGCCTCGTCCACGTCCACGAGCACTTCTCTAGTTCATACTGACCTATACCACTCAAGCAGTCAGATAACAGCCAGAAAAGGGATGTGAACCATAGGTTATCACACATTACCTCAAAGAAGTAATTCAAACAACATCCAGACAGAGAAAAACACAACTTCAACACAACAGACCTAAACCCAAACATTCCTGAAAGACTCGACTAGCTCTGATACCAACTAATGTGACACCCTAAAACCTGGCATCACATGGTTACCCATTGTGGAAAAGAAACTTATTTAAAATGCTGGTCACTTTCGAAAAAATAACCTTTTATATAGGGTTACTGAAAAAGGGTACTCAAATTTTTGTTGTTGAAAGAAGTTAAGAAAATGTGATGAACACTCAGAACATGAAAATAGACATCATACATATAAATATAACTGTCCCACTTGGGATCTTAGGTTTGATTACAAAACAGGCCTTATCGAACTGGCCAACATACACTAAAACAGCTACTGAAGAAACAGATAAAAAGGAAACATCAAACCGGGGATAGGGAACTGGGTACAAGACTCAAAAGATGGCTCTAAAAGCCTAGGGACTATCGGGACAACTCCAAAAGCCGACAAACGATCTACCGATGCCTCCTGCAAGCAAAGTGACCACAGACGCTACCCCCAAAAGAGATATCAGATGCCGGATAGATAACGTCACCGCCATCGTCGATAGGAACGTCGTCATCTCCGGGATCCTGCGGATGGTACTCTGGCTCCTCCTCCTCCTCGTCCTCGACCTCTATCAGCTCAAGAGGTTCTTCCTCAGGATCCTCCTTCACTGGATCCTCCGCAAGCGGTTCAACTGAATCAAAATGCTCATGAAGGAGACCGGTGACTTGTAGCGTATGAAGGTAGTACCATGGAGGTGGAAGCGCCATACTCCTTGTCTCGACCGTATGAATCCTTCGTACAGGCACTTCGTTAGCATTTGTCTTGGTAGTCGTGACTGGTCCTCGATACGTCGCGGTCGTCGCACCCTCATGTAAAGTCCAGTTCCCTGCCGCCCCATCATGATCAAACACTTCGCTCCTCGAGCTCGACTGTGCCAAGGGAACGTTCGGATCCATCTAAAAGCATGTGCATACCCGATACAAGAAGAAAAGAACAGAACATACAGATGTGCAAGAGTGAGATACCGTCATAAGATATATCCCACAACAACCATATACATGATACATACATCACATAATCATATAAGCATTTAAATCATGCATATACATAACATAACAGTGTTATATCAAAGGGTCTTAAACCCGCACAGTCAATCTTTGAAAATATGCAAGGCAATTCAATATCAGGCTCTAACTTAATCTCATGAGATATCAACACCGTTTTCCACTGGAGAAGAATTAGAGTTGGTCAATCTCTAGCCCACCGGGCAGTTGCCTCCATACCCTCATGCATTTAAAGTCTCAGGACGAGCAACGTCACATGTGCCTCTGAACCGGTCAAATGGACTGACTCCTAGATACCACCTTGTATCTGATATGTGATATGTAAGAAAGCACGTCTGCCTGGGGAAATGCACATGAGAAAATATTTTATTCAAAAGGTTTCCTTTGTGTTCATTCTTTTCGCTGTCGCAGCTCAAAGCTAACGACTTAATCATCATTTCCCCATCACTTGAAAACTTAGAAACATAGGACACACAGTCCGAATGTTCAATCACAATGCCCGAGACCGATGCCGCAGTCAAGGGTTGTGGTCATATAAATCATGTCCCCGAATTAACACTGATCCAAGATCACGTGCGTATAACTGAATACCACAGGCGAGGTCTCGCGTACTAGATTCTCTTTCTTAAGTACTTATTTTTCGTTCCGTGAAAATCAAATTCAAAACCGAATCCCCAGGCTATCGGAAAGTTTCTAAACATTTAGGAGAAAACCTTTTCTTTGAAAATCTTTTATAAAGTATCTTTGAACTACTTTTATCTTTGAAAATCCCCAATTGGATATTTCCAAATAATCTTGAAAGTTTTCACTTGAAGACACATAGTTCGAAAAGGATTTTTCTCTTGTATAACAATAGTTCACCAAAACCATTTCAACATTTAAAACAAGTACTTTAAGTTAATGAGCTTTTGGAAAAGAACACCAATCCTTTCATATTCAAAGCTTATTAAGTTTTTTAATCCTTATAACAGTTGAGCACAGACACAAGTCTGGCTTAGCAAACTCTCAATCAACAGTAGTATATATTCTCAGTTCAATGCTAATATGCAGTTGAAAGCAGTTCATCACAGATATGCATTATAACATTTAGAACAAGCACAGTTCAACATCAGATAATAGCATAACAGTTCAAGTACATTAGATAACCAAGTAAGCTCAATCAACATATAAATATCCAGTTAAACACATACACACATGCATACAGTTATTGAATATCTTTAGGAAATCCCCTCTTACCTCACGTCGGAGTTAAGAGTTTTGGATTTGAAAAGAAGGTTCACGAACGTCCTCGCTTCTCTGACGATGGAAGTCTAAGGTTACCAACATAAAATCATGAGTTAAAAAAAAAACAACTCGAAAACACTAACCACAAGGTATAGGTTTGGTTCATACAGTAAACTAGGATTAGGGGTTTTCGAAATTTATGTGACTCTTGAATTTATGATCCTTAAGTGCTAGAAGTTCATAAACAACAATCTTTTAACAGAGTTGAATTAAAAATCCCACTAAGTACTTGACTTAGGGTTTCGGCCAAGCATAGGTAAATAGGCTAGGAATTTCTAAACTTTCCAATCTCCTTAGGTTAGCATCCATACAGAGTAAGGAGCTTGAAACCATGATCATTTCGGAAAATGGAAAAATCAAATGTCTTAGACCATGAACTCTTAGGTTCGGCCTTAACAAGTTTGTGAGGTTAGAGATCTTTAAATCATCCAATCTTTTGGACATAGCTTCCTTTAACATGAAGGAGCTTAAATCCATAATCATCTTGGAAAACAAAATAAAATAACACTTCCTAGGTCAAATGTTACATTCGGCCATCATAGGAAAATAAAGCAAGAAAATATTTTAAACTTTCCAATCGTTTAGACATAGCATCCTTTAACATAAGGAGCTTTTTAGTCCATGATCACTTTGGAAAACAAAACTCAACACCTTTTCCATAACCATTTAAGGTTTCGGCCTTTTCAAGAAATAGGGGTTAGAAATCTTCAAACCTTCCAATCTCTTGGACTTAGCATCCTTCTATATCAAGGAGTCTTAATCCATGATCATTTTGAAAAACAAAACTTAAACACCATTGCCTTAAAACTCATTGGTTTTGGTCTTTACATAAAAATAGGGTAAAAATCTTTAAACTTTCCAATCACTTAGACATAGCATCCTTTAACATTAGGGAGTCTTGGTCCATGATCATCTTGGAAATGAAACTCAAATACAAACTCATACATGTAAAAGTTGAAACAAGATTCACCTAAACCATATACATGGTTTCGGCCTCCTTAGGAAGAAGGGATTAGGAAACTTTGTTTTACACAACCTTTTAGTATGTGATAGTATGAGTAAAAACAAGAATATAGAAAGTGTTTTCAACTCAAAAGGAGTTTTCTACCATTTTTGAGAGGTTTTAAAAGTTAAAAGCACATAAAGGACATATGAAGAAAACTTTGAAATAAAAGATGAAACTTTGAAAAATAACTACATAAAAGTATTACCCTTAACAAGATGAACAACTTTGATGAAGAACTCTAAGAGAAAAACTTGATAAAAATGTAAACTTTGTAAGAGAGAAGAAGAAGAAGAAGAAGAAATGTAGTAAAGTGTAAATGTGATAAATGGAGGAAAGTGATGGAGTGTGGAAATGAAGAGTGTTTATAGAGAGTGAGAGGAGAGGGTCACGATTTTGGGAGAGGAAGAAAGAAGAGAAGAAAGAAGGTGGGTTGCTCTTAGAGAGGATAAGGAGTTAAGGAGATGTGATGTGATTGGAGAGAGAAAGATGAAAAAGTGAGATTTTTGAAAAAAAGTCGTGATTCACCTTTTGAGGTGTGTCATTGACACGCTGTCGCACACGGGTCAAAAAGTGAATGGTTTACAAAAACTGTAGTTAGGGCGCGACAACTCGAGTATCGTCTCACAAGGACTCTTGGATTGTTATTAACAGCAAAATCAGTTTTTGGGGGGGGGGGTTGGATTTGAAATTCAATTAACAAAAAAGCAGAAAAAAAGTGCAAACTAAATAATTATCAATAAGCTAAAAACGATTAATCTACTGTTTTCGGTTTCCCACTATCATTGATTCATATAAGTTCCAAGCCCTAAGTGGATTCTAATCCCTTTTCGATTGTAGCAACGATTAACAAGTGAAATTGGCACTACGAGATGTATGTTCCTAATTCCCGAATTAAGCAAACGGGGTGAAGCTCTCGTGAATTAAGCAAACACGATTGAACACACGCGAATTAACCAAACGCGATTATGTATAGGAACATAGAATCATCGAAACAAATCAATACTCATTCTATACAATCCTGAATTAAGCAAACAGAACATACAGAATAATATTGAAAGAGAATAGCAATTCAAATGGGAATTACAGAACCTCAAGTGCGGCGGAAACCAATTACAGCAGATTAATCCAAGGGAATTAGTTCTCCATCAAATACATCATAGAAACCCTAGAGACTAATTCGCAGCCATCAATGGAAAAGAGAAAAGAAGATCTCGTTTTTGCCCTAAAACAGCAATTTAAATCCTTCAGAATCTGCACCCGCTCGCGAGGCGAATCTTATGAGTCAGATCTTCATTGATTGACTTTCTCGCGAGGCGAGATGATGATTCGCGAGGCGAGACTTCAAATTCCAGTTTGTCACGGTCGTGACCTTCATCACGGCTAGGCCGTGATGGTCTCTGTCCTTCAGGGTTTGGATTTCTCGCGAGGTGAGAAGGTGATTCGTGGGGCGAGGCAGAGAGGATGACATTTCTGGCACAATCATGCCTTCAGGCTCGCGAGGCGAACAGCCTCTCGCGGGGCAAAAACTTCCAGAATTGCTTCTCTTATTAACCTGAAAACAAGAAATAGCAGTAAGTGCTTTATTTGACTCAAAATCAACTAAAATATCCTAAATTACTTAAGAAACTCAAAATGTTGCTTGAGGTCGGTAAAATCCAAATCTGGGCTAAAACGAGATTGAAACTCAAATAATTAGTGCAAAAGCCATGGTCTTACTAGTATAAAACTAGTCGAGCCAGAGGCTGATCAAAATACCCCAAACTTAAAATTTGCTTGTCCCCAAGCAAACTAAAACTCAAAAAGACTCGAACTTGGCAAGCTTAAAGGATTCAACCAATTTCGCACAAACTTCATGCAATTTCAACAAAACAATTTTTTCATCAATGTTTTCCCCCTTTGTAACAGTGTAATCCCCACATTCATTTACTTTAAACAATTGAGAATTCCATCATTCATGCAATCATTAATCTAAGTTGAAGATTCAAGCTACACACAAAAGGGAGATCACCAATTTCGAGCAATTGCCTTCCTCACAAGGGCATGTAATATTTCACTCATTCGCTCAACTTGTCTAGGCTATCAACATTTCACTCAATTTCACATTTCAAGAGCACTTCCCATGAATTTGATTTTCAACTCAAGCAAAGTTCCCACGAAAACATGCATGCAACATCAAAAGGTCTTTTAAAGGTTGTAATGGGGCCTGGCTAAAGGTATGATATTCAAAGGTACTAGGCTTAAGTCCCTAGGAACCAAGAGAGCATGAGCATCTTGACACATTGAACTCATACTCAAATTCCTTTTTCCATTTTTCCTTTTTGCCTTGGGTGACTACAGCCTTTTTCTTCCAATACCCTTTTTTGACAATTTGTACTTTTCTTCTTTTTCTCTTTCCTTTTTTTTTTTTTTTTTTTGCCTTTGGCTCCAACCTTTATTTTTATTTTTCTCAACCCAGAATGACATATTGTATCCATGTAGCCACCCCAAACTTAGTTTCTTGCAACCATTGTCTTGCTAAGGATCCATGCTCTCCTAATCCTAAGATTGGGTTAACATGGTTTTTCAGATTTTTGGCTTGTAACATGAGGTCATCAAGAACAATAGGTTAATTAGGCTCAATGTGGCTAACTAGGGAACATGCATTAGGGATGGTTCTTTTTATGCCAAGTAGTTAATTCAAAGAAAATTGCCTAAATCATTTGATGCAAGCACATAAACATGCAAACCATGAAGAGACTCAAGAAAATTTGGGAAAGTGCAACTTGAAAGTGATTCACACAATTAAAAACATGTTGAGGGCTCAAATCCTCACCTGGACATTTTTGTAAATTGTTTGACCGAGATTCAATCCCTAGTGTGTGCATCCGTTCACCCCCAAACTTATCATAAATCATGAAATCACAATAGAATATCTCAAGGTTCAATTTTCAATTTTTCACACGGGGATCAATTTTCAATTTTCAAATCCTAGGGGGAAAAATCATCAACAGTCAACACATATCATGCAATCCATCTATGCAAAATTTGATTAAAGTCCAATAAGCTCACCGACACAAGACTCGCACACATACTCTTGATCTTCTCAAATTATTCAAGAGCTAAATTCAAAAACAAATGAAGGAAAAGAAAAACACAAACTAACAAGAAAATGAAAATAAACTAAGGAGAAGGGTTAAGAAAACTCATTAAGGGGCTCTCGCCTGGATCCCATTGCTTGTAGCATAAGGCCCAAGTGATAGACAAAGGACAGAAGCTTATTCCATGGTCCCATACTTTGCAGCCTTGATATGGAAGTGAGCACTTGACAATCATGGTGACCTCGCCAAGTGCGGCAGACTTCTCACTCCCTCTTTGGTCAAAGATGACCTCCTTGTCAACAAAGTCCTCTCAATAAAAATGGGATTCAACCTCTTGGACTGGCCATAGTGCCTTCATACTCAAGGATGCAAAATCTAGTCTCTCAGGCCGAGGCTTGAACTCCATCGCTGGTCGTTCCACAATGGGAGGTGGCAAACAGGTAGAGAGGATCGCTGGTGCTGCTTCAACTTCTGCACAATTTTCACTCAATGCACTAACAAATCCATCACCTGCTACACATGCAGAGATCTCAGCACACACCACACAAAGGTTAGTATTAGTATAATCAGCACATATAGTACAATAAACAGAATCAGAAAAGGCTAGAATGCTTGGAAATTCAACACACAGTTCATCAATAATAGTGTTCTTGACATTATTATCAAAATCATGTTCAAAAGAAGTATTGTCAAGAACAACTATTTGTGAATCTGTATGTTCTTCAAGGGGATGTTGTGATTGCAGTGTAGTCAAGGCGGAGGCCATGTGACCTGTAACACCCAAGTTTTTACACATATGATTAATTATTTTATTTGGATGTTTAAGTTTATTTTGTTATGTGGTTTAGTTTGAGTAATTAAATTACTCTCTTCAAATTATTTTATTGGGTGTGTTAACACAGACTTATTTCAGTGAATGCACGCATATTAGACAATAAATGCCATTATTGTCACTATTATTACCAGTACAGAAAAATATTTTAAATAATATGATTAAGAGAAAAACATTTTCATATTTTTATTCTATTTAATTTTAGAGTTAAAAATATTTTGGTTTGACATTAATCGAAGATTAAATTTTGGACTAAGTATTTTCTTAGTTGATCAGTTCAACTATTAATCTTTACTCTAATTTGAATTTTTAAATCATATATTTATCAATCTTTATTTTTAGATTCCAAAAAGTAAAAACATGTTTATTTTAGGCCTAATATTTATCACTCATTTTGTACCTATTACTAAGTAATTAGTTTAAAAACTCAATTTTCTCCTTTTCTCTCTCTCTTTCTCGACGCTCTCTCTCTCTTTTTCTCTTCTCTTTCTCCGCTCCTTCTTCCTTCTTCTTCCACACTTCTTCTTCTTTCTCTTTTCTTCTCCCCCCTCCAAACTTAGCTCCTCCTTCTTCCTTGCGGACTGGTTCGTGCCGCCACCTGCAAGCCGCGCAACCACCACCTCAAAGAGTAGATCCGGTCGCTGCTCACCAGCACGAGGGAGAAGACAGCTGCGCAACCCACACGTATTCTGGCCGTTTGCTCCGCCGTTCGACGACGCCCCAGGGAGCTCGCCTGGCCGCTGTCTATGGTAGTTCGTCCACCTCCCCCCCTTCTATGAGGTTCGCCTCCTCTGGTTGGTAAGGATTGTTGCAGACCGAAGCTCTGCTGCCGTCCTCAGACACGCCACCGCCACGCCAGAGGTCTCAACAGCCACCACTTCCTTCCATCTTGGGTGAGTCAAAACCCTCTCTTGTGTTTCAGATTCAAAACCCCCAAATTGATTTTGAAACCCTAACCCTAACCCTTTGATTTCTGATTTTAATCTTGAAATTTAAGTTTGTTTTATGAAATTGGGACTGTGAATTAGTGTTTCCCTAAACCAATTTCATCATTCCTTAGTTAAAATGAGTTTTCCCCAAATTGTATTTAGGAGCCCTAAACCCCAATTTGATTTTATTTGAATTTGATTCTATTTTTGTGAAATTAATTATGATTTAGTGCAATTAGGACTCTTAATTGATGATTCCTAAATTCATTTTCATGATCTTTTAATCAAAAACAAAGTTTCCTTAAAGGGTATTGTGAAGCGTAAGCTTCAAACATGACTTTCTTTGAAAATAACCTTGTTTAGTAATAAGATTAAGTGTTTAGAACAAATTAGAATGTGTGTTTGATCATGTGTAATTGATTTCTTGATTTTTGGTTGTTGCGCGTTGTTGGATTTCCTCTCTGAGACGTTTGACACGGCTATGCTTGCTTGATGGAGTAGATATGAGCTAACGTGAGCATTAAGACGAGGATCCTTTACTTGTCTTCAAAGGTAAGGGGAGCTTGCCTGCGGGATTTTTCTCAATAACCATTTGCTTGTAGTGTAGTCTGTATAATTTGCGTGGTTGTGGTTATCTGTTTATGTGGTTTATGTTGTGTTGTTTATTTGTGTATCGGTGTTTGATCTGTTTTTAAATTATTTGATTATCTGTAGTTGTATTTTATATTGCTATGATGCATGATCTGCCTGGTGATATAATTCTGATAACTGTTGTTAAATGTTGTTTGTGAGTGTTGTTTGAGAAGCCTGACAGTGGTCAGTGCACAACCGATTAATCAGATAAAAGCTTTAACAAGCTGTGTAAATTATATTCAATGTTTTATGGGAAACGTTGGAATATAATAGTGGTGAAAAGTATTATTTTGGAAAAATATGAGTTTTGAAATAAGAGCGAAATTGTGAAAATGTTTCTGTACTGCTAGTCCTTATGTAAGAAAGTTTACAATATTATACAAAGTTATTTTATGAAATTAATTGTTGAAAAGAAGTTGATGATGATTTTAGAAAATTGTTTAAGTGGAAAAAGCTAAGTTTTGGCTTAAAAAGCTTTAAAAGTGATAATTTACGGTAGATTTGGAAAAGTGTAGAAGGTAAGTGTTTTGAAACGGAAGTACATATTTTAAGTAAGTTTAAAACCTCAAGTGACTCACTTTTGTGAAAACTAAGTTTTAGTATTTAAAGATTTTATTAATGAATTTCCAATTTGGAAAAGAATTTCTGAAAATCAAAAGTTAATTCAACAGTGTTGAAAGTGGTGTGGAACTTAGTAACCGAGACGTCGGTGTACTAAGGTTCTGTGTTGTGATGGACTCAGTCATTTGGACTTTGAGGGCCTGTACCGTATACGTGAGGTATACCGTGTTGAAACATTGAAGATGTTTTCTAGTGCCACGAACCTAAGACTGGTGCACCGGTCGAGGGGTGTCGTGATTGAGCACTCGGACTGTGAGGTCCTATGTTGTGATAAAAGTTTTATGGACTGTGAGGTCCTGTGTTGTGATGAAAGTTTTAAAAGTTTTTTAAAACTATGTGAGTCGTAAGCCATTTTGAGCTTCGGCAAAGAAAGACTGAACACAAAGAAAAGAACAAAACAAAAGTGTTTTACATGCTTTTGGCAGACGTGCCTGCGGTTTGTGCCATAATACATGAATTACCAGCGGCGAAAGGTAATTACGATGTGCATTTAATTAATGTGCCTAGTGAGGACATGGAGCCCCCATCTTACTTGCTATTGGTGCCCTGAGTGTGGACATTAGCAATATGTTTGGCCTTGTGTGCCTGGCCTGTGTGCCTATGTGGATGGGAAGAGGTTGCGCACCTGTTGGCAGAGTGCCAAGTTAGCCAGTGTGGCTATGGAGTCTGATCAACTCATTATATGTTGGGATATCTCATGAGATTAGGACAAAAATTAGATGATGAATATGAAGTGTCATGCATAATTTTTAAACGATGATGTGTGGGGTGTTGAACCCATTGATAAACTATTAGCTTATAAATGCTTGTGTGATAAATGTATATGTGTTATGTGGTGTCGCGCATTTAGTTATTGTGTTAAATCCATATATTGGCGTCTCACCCTTACACACATATCAGGTTTCTTCTGGTTCGCTATTGTACCCTGGGTACTTTAACACAGATGGTGCAGAGAAGTCCTTCTAAGTCACTCAGAGACTTAGATATAGTTTCTTGATGAGGTATTGATTGTGGAATGATCACATGAGTTTTCCTCAGGAATAACTTTTAGAATGACCAGCTTAGGGTTTGAGATTTAGATTATTTTTGATAAGTATGTATGAGTATGGCTCAGAGAGCCTTTGTTTTAAAATGGAATGTTTAAGGCTCGGAGATCGTTATTTTGAAAGAAAACTTAGACTTTTCCTTTTGGTTTTGTAAAGCTTATTGTTATAATTATTTTTCTTTAGCATATTACTGCCTGGTTGTATTTGGTGTAACTGAAATTCTGGAAATGAAAATGTAATTATTTTAGCAGGTGTTCTTTTACTTGGGATGTCCGAAATACAGAGGAGACTGTCGAAATTTTCGTAAAAATACTAGCTTTTATTCAAGTATATTCTTTAAATGAAATAGGCTTGCTAGGCTATGATAGTAAGTCCGTGTGTCGATCGAGACGTAGGTGTGGAGTCGTGACAAAAATTTTTATACCCAATTTCAGACACTTATGTACTTATATAAATTATTTTCCGAAAGCACCAGCAAATTATCCTTTTAATTTTATTTTCACACGTAGTATGTAGTAATGCCCAAGGGGGGTGTTACAGAGTGGTATCAGAGCTGGTCGAGTCTTTTGGGATCTTTGGGGAATAGGTCTGTTAAGTTTTTGTTGTGTGATCTCTAGTTGGTTCTTGTTTGAATTGTTTCTTGTTGAAGCAATGTGTGTTGACGCACAAGTATATGTTTTCTTGATGGCTTCCCAATGGTTTTATGTCTTGGGAGACCTTAGATCTTGAATGTTACTTGGGTTCGATTATGACATTCGATTATCCTTGCGAATCGTGTCAGACATTCGAAACAAGATGCTTGTGTAAAGGGTTTTTCCGGGAGTGTTCCCTGGAAATATTCTAGGTTTATGGTTAACAAAGGACATTGATTTTTGATTGATCTAGTTTCTGGATTCGGTCAGATCTCTGTCGCTTTGTGTAGGATGTTGCCTACGAAGTTGAAACGAGTTGGACGACTCGATTCAACTTAAAGATCGGTGGTCTGAACCGTTGGTTAGACCGTGTGTTTTCCTTGTGAAGCACCAATTGTTGTGTGGAGGTTGTGTCACCGTGTAGATTTCTAACAGCTAGGTAAAAGGACGAATTATGAACAAGTATTCTCGGACTTGCGTAGTTGATTTGGTAAATCAATTGTGAGGAGTTGTCATTTACTCAAGGATTGACTTGAAGATGAGTTATTACCAGATTGGAGTAATGACCTATCTAAGGTTTTGCGTCGTCAACTCAGTTTATGAAGAGAGATCAACTCTTTGCATGTTTGATCGATTGATTAAGTTGTTCAAGATTGTACCCAATTCAAGGTGGTCATACTAAGTATGGCTAGAAAGACGTGTATGTTGGTTGGAACCAAGACGAATAGAGTGGATTTTCGATCTTGGGTGAGTGTCTTGTGATTAAGGAACTCTTCATTGTACCCTTTGATTCTCTTGTATTTGTCAGTTGAGATTTATTTCTCATATCCTATGATTGTATTAGATAATCACAACAGTGAAGTTGGTATGTGTCAGACATATCTTCTGATTTTAATTTGAAATCTGTCAGAACTCATGAATTAGTTATGCTAATTCATAAATTTCTAGTTATTCATTTCTTTGTTTGTGAGAAGTCGTACTCACTTCTAAATGATCCTCAATGTATTAGACATTTGAGTGAATTGATATAACAGAATCCATTGGTCTGGATACTTTCACACTTTGTTGAGAGAAGTGGTTATGACTATTTCTTGAGTTATAACACAACTAATTTCGTGATAGCAAAAGTTTCTTGGTGAAACCTAGTTTCGTCACTTCTATTTTTGGTAGAGGTGAAAGTCATCATTTTGTAAATTCCTTGTACTAAGAATAAGAATTAATCCTCTTTGGATTAGACATTATTCACCCCTTGATTATTTGAATCCGTTGGAAGATTCTTGTGGAAGAATGAACTTTATTAGATTCATGTATATAAATGTGTATTGATCATGCATTTTTACACCCACGAACCTGATGGAAGGATCTTTTTCCATGCTGGATGTTCCTGTATCCTTCAATTAATGAAATTCTTTTCTATGCTTATGTGAAAGTGAAATCAAGAAAAATTTCTTTTCTTGAGAAATTCTTTTATGATCACTAAGGTCATGTCTTATTGCAGTTCGAAAGTACTTGTTGTCATTGATCATCTTAGTTCTATGTATTCTCCAAATGTAGTCGATGTGTGACTTATCTCATCAGTCATGAGTTGGATATCTCCACATCAAGATGTACAATTGAGACCTTCCTTGTTAAGATGTTGACATTCCTTGAATCTTTGTTATGAGTTTTCGGAAGACCTACATGAGTCTTGTTTGAATTCAAGTGATCGTTGATCGACTGGTGAAGTCTACACCCTTCTTGCAAGTCAAGATCCACTATGCAGTGTTAGTGAACTGAATAATGTATCAGAGGATTGTTCAGACTTCATGGAGTATCTTCAAGTGTTGTTTCAGATGAAAAACGGAAGTTTATCAACGTATGTCGGTTAAGTTCGCTTTAAGTGTTGAGAACTAAGTTGAGGCTAAGTCCAACCGATCATCCTCAGTGGGATGGATAAGGAATGAGGTGACCCATCTTTAGCAGGTTAGTTGGGAGATAGTGTGGTACTTAATTTTTGTCATCTCTATGGTAGGATGAACCAGAGTTGATAGGAGCTTTGTTAATGTATAGATGTGAATAGTACTATGAGGACCCTTAAGTTCAACATTATGGAGTGAGATGATTTCTATGGACCTTATTGTGATCGAGGCAGATATATCATTAAAGGAATTTAGAGTAGTGATCAACATTTATGGTTAATGTTGACTTAGTAAGTCCGAGGATTAATGGAAAAATATATATGGTAGTTTTCCTTAAGCTGAACGGAAATAGTAAAGAGGAGTTCTTTAGTGAAATTAAGTTGTTAGAAAAGTTTAAGAATTATGATTTTGGATAATTCAAACTGAAATGATTCCTTTTGGTTGTAGTTGTATGGAGGAATGTAATCGTATTCTTTAAGATTGAAATGAATGACTATGGTATGATTTGGAGTGGTGGAATATATTCAAAGGAAACTAAGACAACAATTGTATACTTTGAGTTGAAGGTTGATGTATGATGGGGTAAAAAGTTAGTGTTGAACTTGATGTTCATCGTGAGGATAAGGTGTTGAAGAAGTTTTGCTAGCAGACAAATCTTGAGGCAAGAAGTGATTAAGTTTTGATTGTGTCTTTCGAGTGTAATAAGCTATGGCGTAATGTTTCTAATCTTTGAGGTTTTATTCGGGTAAATATGTGGTTGATGATCCATAGTAGAAACTGGACATTTTAAACCCAAGATTTGCCATTGGGGAGTGTCCACCTGGATTTCTTGGCTTTGTTTTGATGCAGCTCCTAGGGGTAATGGCCTTAGAGAAACTCTGTTTTATAATCTCTTTTCTCGACTGCAAATATATAAGATAAGGGCAGATATGATACAAGCACTTCCTTGCATAAGTGATAGAGCTCTATCTTTAGATGGAGAAATTGTTTGGAGTTGTGTATTTTCCTTGGACAATAGGGTAGAGGTGCATGTGAAATTTCTTAAACCAGGGATACTAACAGGGCTTGAGAACCAAATTGAGAAAGGAGAGGCAAATGAAGGATATGAAATCGAAGTAGGCAAAAGATTCGAGAGGAATTAAGAAGAGAACGGACTATGTTGGATGTGATAAGATTCAATTTCAATAAGATCGAATTTCTTAGGTCCTTAGTGCAAAGTTTATCATGTGCAACTCAGGAATGTTATGACGTTTTGATTGGAGACTTGAAAAGTGTGAATTTGATATGACTAGAAGAGTAGACTAAGCCCAAATGGACTAAGATTATGATTGCATCTCTTGAGTAGAAGGTTAATTGATGTTATGGTAAAGTTAGTGTTGGTTTTGATGTTAGCTGTGAAAGTTAGATATTGGAGAAAGTTTTTCTAATGGATCTATATTGAGAAGTGAAGAGATTAAGCGTTGATTTTGTTCTTTAAAGTGTAATAGACTAAGGTGAAATATCGAAGGTAGTGGGGATAATACGGTAGTGAAAAGTCTCGAGGATAAATATAATGGCATAAGAATCGATCCTGTTATAGAGTTATAGATGAAAGGAATGAAGCGACGAGAATACAAAGCAAGATTTTAGAGTTAAGGTGTGATTACAACATCCTGTTTAGTTTTGAGCTACGAAATTTCGAGGACGAAATTTTTTTAAGAGGGGTAGTAATGTAACACCCTAGTTTTTACACATATGATTAATTATTTTATTTGGATGTTTAAGTTTATTTTGTTATGTGGTTTAGTTTGAGTAATTAAATTACTCTCTTCAAATTATTTTATTGGGTGTGTTAACACTGACTTATTTCAGTGAATGCACGCATATTAGACAATAAATGCCATTATTGTCACTATTATTACCATTACAGAAAAATATTTTAAATAATATGATTAAGAGAAAAACATTTTCATATTTTTATTCTATTTAATTTTAGAGTTAAAAATATTTTGGTTTGACATTAATCGGAGATTAAATTTTGGACTGAGTATTTTCTTAGTTGATCAGTTCAACTATTAATCTTTACTCTAATTTGAATTTTTAAATCATATATTTATCAATCTTTATTTTTAGATTCCAAAAAGTAAAAAGATGTTTATTTTAGGCCTAATATTTATCACTCATTTTGTACCTATTACTAAGTAATTAGTTTAAAAACTCAATTTTCTCCTTTTCTCTCTCTCTTTCTCGACGCTCTCTCTCTCTCTTTTTCTCTTCTCTTTCTCTGCTCCTTCTTCCTTCTTCTTCCACACTTCTTCTTCTTTCTCTTTTCTTCTCCCCCCTCCAAACTTAGCTCCTCCTTCTTACTTGCGGACTGGTTCGTGCCGCCACCTGCAAGCCGCGCAACCACCACCTCAAAGAGTAGATCCGGTCGCTGCTCACCAGAACGAGGGAGAAGACAGCTGCGTAACCCACACGTATTCCGGCCGTTTGCTCCGCCGTTCGACGACGCCACCAGGGAGCTCTCCTGGCCGATGTCTATGGTAGTTCGTCCACCTCCCTCCCTTCTATGAGGTTCGCCTCCTCTGGTTGGTAAGGATTGTTGTAGACCGAAGTTCTGCCACCGTCCTCAGACACGCCACCGCCACGCCGGAGGTCTCAACAGCCACCACTTCTCTTCCTTCCACCTTGGGTGAGTCAAAACCCTCTCTTGTGTTTCAGATTCAAAACCCCCAAATTGATTTTGAAACCCTAACCCTAACCCTTTGATTTCTGATTTTAATCTTGAAATTTAAGTTTGTTTTATGAAATTGGGACTGTGAATTAGTGTTTCCCTAAACCAATTTCATCATTCCTTAGTTAAAATGAGTTTTCCCCTAATTGTATTTAGGAGCCCTAAACCCCAATTTGATTTTATTTGAATTTGATTCTATTTTTGTGAAATTAATTATGATTTAGTGCAATTAGGACTCTTAATTGATGATTCCTAAATTCATTTTCATGATCTTTTAATCAAAAACAAAGTTTCCTTAAAGGGTATTGTGAAGCGTAAGCTTCAAACATGACTTTCTTTGAAAATAACCTTGTTTAGTAATAAGATTAAGTGTTTAGAACAAATTAGAATGTGTGTTTGATCATGTGTAATTGATTTCTTGATTTTTGGTTGTTGCGCGTTGTTGGATTTCCTCTCTGAGACGTTTGACACGGCTATGCTTGCTTGATGGAGTAGATATGAGCTAACGTGAGCATTAAGACGAGGATCCTTTACTTGTCTTCAAAGGTAAGGGGAGCTTGCCTGAGGGATTTTTCTCAATAACCATTTGCTTGTAGTGTAGTCTGTATAATTTATGTGGTTGTGGTTATCTGTTTATGTGGTTTATGTTGTGTTGTTTATTTGTGTATCGGTGTTTGATATGTTTTTAAATTATTTGATTATCTGTAGTTGTATTTTATATTGCTATGTTGCATGATCTGCCTGGTGATATAATTCTGATAAATGTTGTTAAATGTTGTTTGTGAGTGTTGTTTGAGAAGCCTGACAGTGGTCAGTGCACAACCGATTAATCAGATAAAAGCTTTAACAACCTGTGTAAATTATATTCAATGTTTTATGGGAAACGTTGGAATATAATAGTGGTGAAAAGTATTATTTTGGAAAAATATGAGTTTTGAAAAATATTATTATTTTGATGATTTATTTGTGTGAAAGTCAATTGAGTCACAATAAGAGCGAAATTGTGAAAATGTTTCTGTACTGCTAGTCCTTATGTAAGAAAGTTTACAATATTATACACAGTTATTTTATGAAATTAATTGTTGAAAAGAAGTTTATGATGATTTTAGAAAATTGTTTAAGTGGAAAAAGCTAAGTTTTGGCTTAAAAAGCTTTAAAAGTGATAATTGATGGTAGAATTGGAAAAGTGTAGAAGGTAAGTGTTTTAAAACGGCAGTACATATTTTAAGTAAGTTTAAAACCTCAAGTGACTCACTTTTGTGAAAACTAAGTTTTAGTATTTAAAGATTTTATTAATGAATTTCCAATTTGGAAAAGAATTTCTGAAAATCAAAAGTTAATTCAACAGTGTTGAAAGTGGTGTGGAACTTAGTAACCGAGACGTCGGTGTACTAAGGTTCTGTGTTGTGATGGACTCAGTCATTTGGACTTTGAGGGCCTGTACCGTATACGTGAGGTATACCGTGTTGAAACATTGAAGATGTTTTCTAGTGCCACGAACCTAAGACTGGTGCACCGGTCGAGGGGTGTCGTGATTGAGCACTCGGACTGTGAGGTCCTATGTTGTGATAAAAGTTTTATGGACTGTGAGGTCCTGTGTTGTGATGAAAGTTTTAAAAGTGTTTTAAAACTATGTGAGTCGTAAGCCATTTTGAGCTTCGGCAAAGAAAGACTGAACACAAAGAAAAGAACAAAACAAAAGTGTTTTACATGCTTTTGGCAGACGTGCCTGCGGTTTGTGGCATAATACATGAATTACCAGTGGTGAAAGGTAATTACGATGTGCATTTAATTCATGTGCCTAGTGAGGACATGGAGCCCCCATCTTACTTGTTATTGGTGCCCTGAGTGTGGACATTAGCAATGTGTTTGGCCTTGTGTGCCTGGCCTGTGTGCCTGTGTCGATGGGAAGAGGTTGCGCACCTATTGGCAGAGTGCCAAGTTAGCCAGTGTGGCTAGGGAGTCTGATCAACTCATTATATGTTGGGATATCTCATGAGATTAGGTCGAAAATTAGATGATGAATATGAAGTGTCATGCATAATTTTTAAACGATGATGTGTGTGGTGTTGTACCGATTGATAAACTATTAGCTTATAAATGCTTGTGTGATAAATGTATATGTGTTATGTGGTGTCGCGCATTTAGTTATTGTGTTAAATCCATATATTGGCGTCTCACCCTTACACACATATCAGGTTTCTTCTGGTTCGCTATTGTACCCTGGGTACTTTAACACAGATGGTGCAGAGAAGCCTTTCTAAGTCACTCAGAGACTTAGATCTAGTTGCTTGATGAGGTATTGATTGTGAATGATTACATGAGTTTTCCTCAGGAATAACTTTTAGAATGACCAGCTTAGGGTTTGAGATTTAGATTATTTTTGATAAGTATGTATGAGTATGGCTCAGAGAGCCTTTGTTTTAAAATGGAATGTTTAAGGCTCGGAGAGCGTTATTTTGAAAGAAAACTTAGACTTTTCCTTTTGGTTTTGTAAAGCTTATTGTTATAATTATTTTTCTTTAGCATATTACTGCATGGTTGTATTTGGTGTAACTGAAATTCTGGAAATGAAAATGTAATTATTTTAGCAGGTGTTCTTTTACCTGGGATGTCCGAAATACAGAGGAGACTCTGTCGAAATTTTCGTAAAAATACTAGCTTTTATTCAAGTATATTCTTTAAATGAAATAGGCTTGCCAAGCTACGATAGTAAGTCTGTGTGTCGATCGAGGCGTAGGTGTGGAGTCGTGACAAATTTTTATACCCAATTTCAGGCACTTATGTACTTATATAAATTATTTTCCGAAAGCACCAGCAAATTATCCTTTTAATTTTATTTTCACACGTAGTATGTAGTAATGCCCAAGGGGGGTGTTACATGACCAATTTGAGTGGCCAAATCCTGTAGACTTGCTTCTATCCTCTGTTGGAATTCCAGAGTGTGTTCTGCCATTTGTTGCACCAATTCCTCCAGACTGGGTTGGACTGGTGTGGGGTTAGGCTGATATTGATGCTCGCGTATTGTCAATTGATGCACCAAAGAAGCTAACTCATCCAGGCTGCCTTGTCGTCAACCAAGTTGGCCAGAACAATCATTCACTCCAAACATGCCACAAGCACTACTAAACTCATAACCTCCAGCAAAGTTAGGATAATACATGCAAGATGGCTCATAATCAACATTAGGCACATAACCTTGCATGTAATTATCCATGGGCAGTACTAAGATTCACAATAATCACAATGTCCAAAATAGACATATAAGCTCAGAACAACCAGACCTGGTAGCCAGAACTACTTCAGAAGAAAACCAAAAAAAGAAAAATACGAAAATAATAACAAGAGTCCCCAGCAACGGTGCCAATTTTGACACGCTGTCGCACACGGGTCAAAAAGCGAGTGGCTTACAAAAACTGTAGTTAGGGCGCGACAACTCGAGTAACGTCTCACAAGGACTTTTGGATTGTTATTAACAGCAAAATCAGTTTTGGGGGAGGGGGGGTGTTTGGATTTGAAATTCAATTAAGAAAACAAAGCAGAAAAACAATGCAAACTAAATAATTATCAATAAGCTAAAAACGATTAATCTACTATTTTCGGTTTCCCACTATCATTGATTCATATAAGTTCCAAGCCCTAAGCGGATTCTAATCCCTTTTCGATTGTAGCAACAATTAACAAGCGAAATTGGCACTACGAGATGTATGTTCCTAATTCCCGAATTAAGCAAACGGGGTGAAGCTCTCGTGAATTAAGCAAACACGATTGAACACACGCGAATTAAGCAAACACGATTATGTATCGGAACATAGAATCATCGAAACAAATCAATACTCATTCTATACAATCCTGAATTAAGCAAACAGAACATACAGAATAATATTGAAAGAGACACTACAAAAAAAGGTTGTTTAGCGACCGAAAATAGTGACCGGATTTTTCGGTTTCTATTTGCGACCGAAATGGCGACCGATTGTAGGATCTACATGAAAGACTGATTAGATTTAATACTGCGACCGAAATAGCGACCGAAATAGAGCGTAGCAAGGTTATCGGTCGCTATTTCAGTCGCTAAATAAAGGAACTTAAAAGTCAGAAATTTTATGTCTTCCACCCTCACCCCTTTTCTCTCCCTCGCGTCGTCAGGCCGCCAGTCACCATCGCCACCACCGCAGTGCGCACCACCACCGCCATCTCCGGCAAGCCTTCGTCCTCCTCCTCCTCCTCTTCTTCCATCCCTTCCTCCCCTCTTCCTCTCCTCTTTTCCTTTCCCCTCTTCCTGCTCTCTTTTTAATCCCCCCGGTTTCAGTGCTTCGACCAATACTCCGGCTACCAACGCGCAGCCCTCCGGTCACCACGCGCAGAGCTCCTCCTACCCTCTTCTCTCCTCATTTTGTGCATTCCCTGCTCTGCCTTGAGGTAACCATGGACTCTCTATGTATCATTTTTTATTTTACTTCATTGTTTCATTTCAAAAATTTTGTGGATTGTATGTATTTCATTGCTTTATTGCTTACTATTGAGAAGAGCTACTTGTGTATTTCATGTGAGTTTTGAGTTGTGATGATCATTTGTTTTCATGTGTCATTATTTAATCACTCCTATTAGGATTAGGAAGCTCTCATTGAGAAAGCACGAGAAATCTGTTTTTGTAACTTTTTTTTAATGCATTGAAATATCAAAAGTCAAGACTGTGAGATTAGAATTGATGTTTAATTGAGCCACAGAATGCCATTGCTGCCTGTGAGACTGCGAAACATAAACAGGTTTTGGTTTTTTGTTGATTATTGACATGTTGTATAATTTAAACTTTAAAGCCTCAAAGCACCCACCTGCATTGGCCGTGAAACTTGAATCCATTAGCATATTTAAGTGATGAGATAAAGATAACAGTGACAACTAGGATTAGTGTAAATGTACCAATTTAATGTTTCAAATTTAATCTGAGAACCCTTTTGGTTTGCTTCTTGTTGATTTAGCTGTGAAATTACCTTCCATTTCAACATCTTAGTCTTTGATTTAGATTCAGTTCTGCTTTGTGAAATGCATCTAAATTGGTTAGTGAGGATGTGTGCTATGGATTTTCAATTTGTTTTATGCTAGATGTCTACAATTTCAAACATGGATAGTACATGGCTATAGTTCAAACAAATGACCAATACTGAGGGAGTTGTTTGAAGACCATTCTAGTTTAACATGTCCAGTAACAAGATTGTCCCTGTGTTAATGATGTGTTTTCTATTAAATATGGCACTTGTAATTTCTGGTCTATTTATCTTTCCATATATTGGCTGAATATATGTCTTTGAAGGTTGTTCATTGTTCTGTTATATTGCCTCAGGGAATATCTCACAATAGTATGATCTATAGCCTCTGTGATGCAACTGTTTACTTGCTGTGAATAATTTCATATTGTATTGTACGTGTATGCAGTCTGATTGTATTGTATTTTGATTCGTTTGGAATCCATGAATTTGTTGGTTCTTGTCTGAATCTGTTTCAAAAATTTCAAAAGAGGGTTTTAGGGATTTCAAGTTCTTGTTCACTTCTTTGTAAACAAAAAAATATTCTTTGTTGGAGTATTAAATGATCTAAAAACATTATTGTAGCCTGTAATTCCAAGAGAGCTTTTCATTCATTTTGAATCGGATTCATTTGGTAATTCTACTTATCGCTTTTCTGTTTGATGATGTAAATTTATTGAAGGCTAGTACTTATATCTGAGCATGTTCATACATTTGGATTGCTATGAAGAATAGTTTATTCTCTTTAAAATAAAAATCTTTCAATAACAATGAATCAATGTAATTAGAATAATTTGATATGTATTTATTGATAACTTGTTTGGAAATGATTATGGAATCGTATTTGTATATATTTACATTGTAAGCATTGGAATGAATTGATAAAGTGTTATTAGTTCGTAAATGGCATGACTTTGTTGTTGTTATTATTCACATTAGAAAGCAGCTTTGTACACAATATTATGAAAGCAACTCTGGTTTTCTACTCATTTGTTTCACTAGGAAATGAAGCTTTCCAGAAATAGTTGTTGATGACCATCCTTACTAGGTTATCTAGGCACTTCCGGTAGGAAAAGTCCTCTCTATGACCATCCTTCAAAACAATGTAAAAGCATCTGCTTTCCTGAAAACTACTATGTTTGCTAATCTGTAAAGTTGCATGTGAAGTTGCATTTCTTTGTTCTATTTTAACATGCTAGTATGCTACATGGATCTTTCCATCTTTTCTTATTATCACTTGATGAAGTTTAGCCATATGACTTGTTTTCCTTATCGTTTTATCAGAAAATGGATCCGACTAAATGTTTTGAGACAGCCATCCATATAGACCAGGTACAGTATCTCATCAACTTAAAAATAACAATCGGATTCACGTAATGATGGTTAAGGCATAAACTAATCATTTACTAAATTGTTCTTGTGTATTTGCAGGATTTGATTTCAATCCCGCGATCATTCTACTGTCGTTGGGGACAAGAAATACCGCGTGTTGTGACTATTGAAGACAAAAGCGGAAATCTGTTCAATGGGAATATAGTAATCCATGAGGATCGCCCATATTTTGCAACAGATACAAATGGTATCAAGGAGTTGTATTTGTTGTCCACTGGTGCATTGGCAAAGTTTAAGTACCTTGGGGGTTCTCGCTTCTACATGTTCATCCCTTTGGAAGATTGATGAGTTTTGATATTTTGATTAGTACTTATTGACTGTGGTGTATTTTTATGTTTTGATCGTTAATTAGTACTTATTAAACTTTTTTTTATAAACAATTATTAAACTTGCGTTAATTAATGTATATGTTTTCTTGATCATATTGACTGTGGTGTTTTGGATCGTTAGTACATCATATTTATGTTTTCTATTTATTCAAAAAAAATATTGGTCTATTTTGTTTATATCAGAAATTAAAAATCAATGGGGTAATAGTTGAAAAACAAAATTTGGTCGGTAGGATTCAGTTACTGGAAAATTTTTATAAAAAAAAATTCAAAATTTGCGACCGAAATAGCGACCGAATATCGGTCACCAAATTAGGTTAGCTGAGCATGCGACTGACTATACGACGACCGAAATATATAATTTTGTGACCGAAATACAAGTTCGGTCGCTAGACATTTAGCCACCAGGGTTTCTGCTACCCCCCTAATTCGGTCGCTATACAGTATAGCAACCGAATTATCATGTTTAGCGACCGAAATCTTCGGTCGCTAAATAGGTTTTTTTTTGTAGTGAGAATAGCAATTCAAATGGGAATTACATAACCTCAAGTGCGGCGGAAACCAGTTACAGCAGATTAATCCAAGGGAATTAGTTCTCCATCAAATACATCATAGAAACCCTAGAGACTAATTCGCAGCCGTCAATGGAAAAGAGAAAAGAAGATCTCGTTTCTGCCCTAAAACATCAATTTAAATCCTTCAGAATCTGCGCCCGCTCGCAAGGAGAGTAGCCTCTCGCGAGGCGAATCTTATGAGTCAGATCTTCATTGATTGGCTTTCTCGCGAGGCAAGATGATGATTCGCGAGGCGAGACTTCAAATTCCAGTTTGTCACGGTTGTGACCTTCATCACGGCTAGGCTGTGATGGTCTCTGTCCTTCAGGGTTTGGATTTCTCGCGAGGCGAGAAGGTGATTCGTGGTCCTTCAGGCTCGCGAGGCGAGCAGCCTCTCACGGGGCGAAAACTTCCAGAATTGCTTCTCTTATTAACCTGAAAACAAGAAATAGCAGTAAGTGCTTTATTTGACTCAAAATCAACTAAAATATCCTAAATTACTTAAGAAACTCAAAGTGTTGCTTGAGGGCAGTCAAATCCAAATCTGGGCTAAAACGAGATTGAAACTCGAATAATTAGTGCAAATGCCATGGTCTTACTAGTATAAAACTAGTCGAGCCAGAGGCTGATCAGCCATAACCTTCACATCAAGTCACTTCATGTCACTTTGTAACGCCCGGGTGCCGACGAGGGCGGGGAGTGGTCGCCGGTGAAAGAAGGCACGGACAAGGAGCGGCTCCTGGCAGGCTTCTAGGCGGAGGGACACATGAATGAACCGATTACACAGCCGAATGAGAGGGATCCCGAGACTGTGTTGGTATGGGACTATATAGTTGAGGAAGGCTTATATGAATTGATTGGTACTACCTATACTAATAAGATGCATCTTCTTTTCGGGAGCCCATCACTTAAGAACTCCACAGTTAAGCGAGCTTGACTTGGAGCCACTCTGGGATGGGTGACCTCCTGTGAAGTTTTCCCGGGAAGCGTGTGAGTGAGGACAAAGCACGCTGAAAAGACCTGTGTTGGTTTGTGGGGACAGTCGTCAATCCATAAAGCAGTCAGGGATGTTACACACTTCATCCTCTTGATGCTCTGCTCCGTTGCGTATCAGATGACTTCCCCGATTGTATTTCCCGACGATTTCTGTAACACCCCCCTTGGGCATTACCTTCTAAACCCGTGCGAAAATAAAATTAAAAGATAATTTGCTGGTGCTTTCGGAAAATAATTTATATAAGTACATAAGTGTCTGAAATTGGGTGTAAAAATTTTTGTCACAACTCCATACCTAAGCCTTAATTGATCGACACACAAACTTACTATCATAGCTTGACAAGCCTATTTAATTTAAAGGATATACTTAAATACAAGATAGTAGTTTTACAAAAATTTCGACAGAGTCTCCTCTATAATTTGGACCTCCCAGGGTAAAATAATACCTGCTAAAATACTTACATTTTCATTTCCAGAATTTCAGTTACACCAAATACATCTAGACAGTAATACATAAAAATAATAGTTATAATCATAAGCTTTACAAGACCAAAAGAAACAGCTTAGATTTTCATTCAAAAGATGTGCTCTCCGAGCCATAAACATTCCATTTTAAAATAAAGGCTCTCTGAGCCAAACTCGTACATACTATCAAAATAATCTAAGTCTCAACCCTAAGCTGGTCGTTCTAAAAGTTATTCCGCAAGTAATACCTCATCAAGCAACTAGATCTAAGTCCCTGAATGACTTAGAAAGACTCCTCTGCACCATCTGTGTTAAAGTACCCAGGGTACAATATCGAACTAGAAGAATCTTGAAATGTGTGTAAGGGTGAGACGCCAATATATGGTTTTAACCCAATAACTAAATGCGCGACACCACATAACACATATACATTTACCACACGAGCATTTATAAGCTAATAGTATATCAATGGGTTCCACACCCCAAACGTCATCGTTTAAAATTTATGCATGAACACTTCAAAACATCATCTAAACATTCGTACCTGATCTCCGGAGACCCCCAACGTCATTTAAAATGAGCTGATCAAGCTCGATTGCCAACAAAGGCACGTCGATTTTTGCTAACAGAGGCACGTCGATTTTACCATAGCCCACTGTCCGGAACAGTGAGAACGTCGATTTATGGATTTTTCCATTGCACGTCGATTGCCCAAGGCGTAATGAATTTCATTATACGTCGATTGCCTAAAGGCGCAATGAATACGTCGATTACATGAATATCATAAAATACCCTGATTTCATTGTATGTCGATTGCCTTGGGCACAATGAATTTCATTGTACGTCGATTGCCCCAAAGGCACAATGAACACGTCGATTTCAGGAATATCATAAAGATATCATGATTAACAAATATGTCGAGACATGAATATCACCAAGATATCATGATTAACCTCATAGGCACGTCTGCCGAATATGCATGCAAAACATTTTATTCTCGTCATTTTTCTTTGTGTTCGATCTTTCCTTTGCCGAAGCTCAAAATGGCTTACGACTCACATAGTTTAAAACACCTTTAAAACTTTTATCACAACACATGACCTCACCGTCCGAGTGCTCAATCACGACACCTCTCGATCGGTGCACCAATCTTAGGTTCGTGGCACTAGAAACATCTTAAATGTTTCAACACAGTATACCTCATGTATACAATATAGGCCCTCAAAGTCCAAATGACTGAGTCCATCACAACACAGAACCTTAGTACCCCGACGTCTCGGTTAGTAAGTTCCACACCACTTTTAACACTAAATCAGTTTTGCTTTCATAAATTCTTTTTCCAAAATTGGAAATTCATCAATAAAATCCTTAAATAATAAAACTTGGTTTTCACAAATGTGAGTCACTTGAGGTTTTAACTTCCTTAAAATATGTACTGCCGTTTCAAAATACTTGCCTTCTATACTTTTCCAAATCTATCATCATACTTTTCCAAATCAATCATCAATTATCACTTTTAAAGCTTCTCAAGCCAAAACTTAACTTTTTCCACTGAAACAATTTTCTAAAATCATCATTAACTTCTTTTCAACAATTAATTTTATAAAATAACTTTGTATAATATTAAAAACTTTCTTATATAAAAATTAGCAGTACTTAAACATTTTTCACAATTTCGCTCTAATTGTGTCTCAAGTTACTTTTACACTAATAACTCATCAAAAATAATAACATTTATCAAAACTCATTATTTTTCCAAAATAATATTTTCCACCACTATTATATTCCAACGTTTCCCATAAAACCTGGAATATAATTTACACAGCTTATTAACACTTTTATCTGATTAATCGGTTGTGTACTGACCACAGTCAGGCTTCTCAAACAACACTCACAAGCAACATTCAACAACAATCCACCAGACAGATCATGCACCATAGCAATATCATATACAAATAGTCAAATAATTTAAAACAGATCAGACACTGATACTCAGATATACAACACAACATAAACCACATAATCAGATAACCACAACCACATCAATTATATAGACTACACATCAAGCAAATGGTTATTGAGAAAAATCCATCAGGCAAGCTCCCCTTACCTTTGAAGACAAGTAAAGGATCCTCGTCCTAATGCCCACGTTAGCTCAAATCTACTCCATCAAGCAAGCATAGCCATGTCCAAACGTCTCAAAGAGTAAATCCAACAACGCGCAACAACCAGAAATCAAGAAATCAATTTCACATGAGCAAACACACATTCTAACTTTATCTAAACACTTAATCTAATTACCAAACAAGGTTATTTTTAAGGAAAATCATGTTTGAAGCTCACGCTTCCCAATACCCTTTAAGGAATCTTTGTTTTGATCAAAAGATCACGAAAAAGAACTTTGGAAATCATCCATTAAGAGTCCTAATTACACTGAATCATAATTAATTTCACAAAAACATACCCAAATTTAAATCAAATCAAATTGGGGTTTTAGGGCTCCTAAATTAGATTTTAGGGAAAACTCATAATAATGAAGTTGGTTTAGGGAAACACAAATTCACAGTCCCAATCTCATAAAACAACCTTACATTTCAAGATTAAAATCTAAAATTAAAGGGTTAGGGTTAGGGTTTCAAAAATCCATTTGGGGGTTTTAAATCTGAGACACAAGAGAGGGTTTTGACTTACCCAAGCTTGGAGACAACTTGAAGGTGGTGCTGTGGTGCTCCTCGCGGCGGCGGACGACGACGGAGGGGCGGCGGTGTGTTTTGGACAGCACCATAGGTCCAACAAAAACAAGAGTTAAACCTCATGGAAGAAGAAAAGAAGATTCAATATCATAAATATGTGAAGAACCACTGTTAATGGCGGCTTAGGGTGCTTACCACGGCTGGGAACGGCGGTGGGTGGCGGTTCTGACGCGAGACAACAGCAGCGGTGGCGAGGAACGGGTCATCTGCTCTCGCCGTGCAGTGGCCGAACGGCGGCCTCAGGGGTGGTCACGCGACGGAGAAGAAGGAAGGAAGGTGGTTGATGAAGATGATGTTGAGGTGGGAGGAGGAAGAAGATGGCGTGAGAAGGGAGAAGAAGAAAAGAGAAAGAAACAGAGAAAGAAAAGAGAAACAGAGAGAGAACGTCGAGAAAGAGAGAGAGAAAAGTGAGGAAGTTTAGTTTTTTAAACTAATTATTTAGTGATAGGTACAAAATGAGTGATAAATATTAGGCCTAGAATAAACATGTTTTTACTTTGTAGAATCTAAAAATAAAGATTGATAAGGATATGTTTTCGAAATTCAAGTTAGAGTAAAGATTAATAGTTGAACTGATCTACTAAGAAAATACTCAGTCCAAAATTTAATCTCCGATGATTGTCAAACCAAAATATTTTTAACTCTAAAATTAAATAGAATAGGAATATGAAAATGCTTTTCTCTTATTTACATTATTTAAAATATTTTTCTGTACTGGTATAATAGTGACAATAACGTAAATTATTGTCTATTAAACGTGCATTCACTGAAATAAATCAGTGCTAACGCACCTAATAAAATAATTTGAAGAGAGTAATTTAATTACTCAGACTAAACCACATAACATAATAAACTTAAACATCCAAATAAAATAATTAACCCTAGGTGTAAAAACTAGGGTGTTACAATTTCACCCGGGAAATCCCTAAGATTTGGCCCCGAACAAGATTTTTCGAAAAACTCCAAACCAACACAAAACATCATAAAAACACTAACCGTCGAGCTCACGAATTAAAATTTGGTCTCTAGCTCAGTAAACTTGTACTGGCAGTGAGAACCCAGACCGGTTTTCGTCTGAATTTTCGACCGAAAATTTAACTGTGACTTCATACAGTAAAACAACACAAGAAAATGATTTTATTTTAAATAAAATCATCCTCTGTATTTTATCAAAAATAAACAAATTAAAGCATGTATTTACTGATAAAGAAGTATACGAAAAACAGGGTGTTACAGTCTCTACGTAAGAAATATTTAGTTTAGTGTTCAACTATTTTAAGTTTGTTCATTGTCATTTATTATTGATCAAAATATCACGTATTGAGATTAAAAAAAAGTCATATATTTGATCCCTATATTTGTCATACAATTTTAATTTGGTCTTTATGTTTTAACTTCAAGAAATGATGTTTTAATGACAATAAACAATTATTACTAAACTAAAAATTTTGTATATATGACTCAACAATTTTTTTAATATAAAACAAATTTAAAGATGAGCATCACTTGTAGAGATCAAAAGCATACTTTATAGCCTGAGACGTGTCCTAGACACCTGTATTCTATAACGTATAAGACCACAATAATAAGGCAAGATATGTTTATTGGTCCTCTATGTTTTAGTTTTTATTTTTCACTTTGGTCCGATATATTTCATTTTTGGCATTTTGTCCTATACGTCATGTTCTATCACCCAATTAGTCATAAAATTGACAGTGCCGATAAGGAATTATCAGAAGGGCTTGATATGGAGGATGAAACTTAACCTATAGTAACAAAATGAAAAAATAAATCTCTTATCCCTTTCGTTGTTCCTCATTATGGTCTTATACGTTATGTTTCATTTTTCATGTTAGCTCTAGAATTGACGCCATCATATACGGATTGACGGAAAGGACAAACGTGCCCGTCGCATTCCCAATTGCCCCCAATGGAGCATAACATATAGGACCCGTTTAAAAAAATAAAATTGCACGACCAGTGTTAAAAAGGAAAAAAAAGGTATGCAACATGTCAACCTATTTTGCCTAATATTTATTACTGGTACTCAGAATTACAAAAATGATATCAACTCACATTAGAAAGAAAATATAGAAAAGAAGATTGATTTCTCATGCAAAATTTAAACACAACAAACTTTTTCTTTTTGACAAAAAAACAAAAAACTCAAAACGAAGCTAGAAACACATAGTTAGAATCCTACAACCCAAATAAAAGGAAGTGTTGTGTTTTCTTTCTTTTTTATTTTTCTCTAAAAATCTCTATAGACAAAAGGATAAAAATCTTCCAATATATCTTGCGATAGCAGGTCACGAAAAGCACAGTTCACCAATTGAAACAAAATGAATATATCATCTGATATATTGAAAACCTTATCAAAGAACTTCAATTTAACAGTTTTAAAACCTTATTAAAGAACTTTAATACTGAAAAGGAAATAGCTCGGAAATGGATACCTTTTAAAGTCACATTTATTGCATACAATAAAGGATAATTCATTAATTAATATAAAAGAAAATTAACTCACTAAAGGGAATGATTGAAGAAAATGGATTGTATTAAAGGGTGAATTTAAAACCTTTCAAATTTGAATTCAAAATAAATTATATTGAGATAGAGTTTCTGTAACACCCCGATTTTTACGGTTTTAAAATATCGATAAAATATATTGGTTTATATTATTTTTATTGGAATAATAATTATTTGGAATTTTATTTTTGTTTATTTTATGACGCTTAATCTTGAGTATTTTTATTTACTCTTTTAAATTTATTTTATTGGGTGCGTTAGCACTGCCTTATTTCGGTGTATGCAAGTTTACTAGACAATAATTTATGTTATTGTCACTATTAGCATTTGTTTATAAAAATATTTTAAATAACATGGTTGAAAGAAATTATTTTCATATTTTACTCTACGTAATTTTAGAGTTAAAAATAAGCTGGTTTGGAATTAATCGGAGATTAATTTTGGACCGATGATTTTCTTAGTAGATCGATTTTACTATCAATCTTTACTCTAATTTAAATTTTGAAAGTGTATGTTTATCACTCATTATTTTTAGATCTAATGAGTAATATTATTTCTTTTTTCCTAGACTCAATGTCAACCACTTATTTTACCTATTACTAACTAAAAGAAATGAAATTCCTCCTTATTTCTCCCTCTCTCACTCGACGTTTCTCCCCACTCACTCTCTTCTTTCTTTCTTTTTTTCTTTTCTTCTTCTTCCTTTCGTTTTCTCTCCCTCTTCACTTCATCTTCCTCCACCTTCATCAACCACCCTCCACCGCCCCTGAGTGCACCGTCGCCCCTGAGGTCACCGTCCCACCGCCACCCGACATGGGGGAGACGCCAACACCACGTCTAGCCGCCCCAACTCGTCGCTCCTCCTCTCCCAGCCGCTGTGACGTCGCGCGAACGAAGCTCCCTCGCGGTATGTCCGATCAACCGCCTTCTATGGTGGTTTACCACCTTCCCTGGTCAGCTTAAACATCTTCTTCCTCAAAAGCTTGTCTTCATACTCTTAGGTCATTGTTGTTTCAGGATCTGTTTTGAGGTGCTACGCCGTGTCGCCGCTGCGCCGCCCATTTCAACAGCCACCATGCCTTCCTTCCTTATTATCTTGGGTGAGTACTTCACCATAACCTTCTAGTTGAAAATCCCCAATTTTATTTTGAAAACCCTAACCCTAGCTCTTTGATTTCATACTGTGATTTGAAATTAAAGCTTGTTTTGTGCAATTGGGACTGTCTATTGATGAATTCCAAGGACAATTTCATATTCCTATGAGCAAATATCATTTTCCCCAATTTCACTCAAAAACCCTGACTTTTCATCTTTCTTAAATCATGAAATTGGTTTTGTTTTAGTACAATTAGGACTTGTAATTAATGATTTCTAAAGTTAATTTCATGATTTTTAAATTAAATCAAAAGTTTCCCAATTTTAATGATGGACCCTTTTTACCCAATTTGATCTTTTTCAGAAATCAATTCGATTTGGTTAAATTAATTATATAGTTTCTTTTGATTTTATGTTGATGTTGAACTAGGGATTGATAAATTGTTTTGGTTGTTGAATGCGTTTGGACGCTCTCCCTATGTTGATGGTTGTGTTATTTCTTACTTGGTAGAGCAACATGTGGTTTTTGGAGCTGTCGCGATGTGTCTGCGTGTGATAGGAAACTTCAAAAGGTCTAGGAAATCATTGAGAAGGAAACAAATCGTTGAATGTGTCGAGAGAATATTTTCTAGTCTACAAAGGTAAATGGAGTTTACCTGAAGAGTTTCAGTAGTTACATACTTACTGTTGTGTTTGAATGTATGTTAATTTTTAAATTTTTGTAATGATATCTTGCTTGAATTGTTTAGAGTTTGATTGGAGTTTTAATGTTATTGTTTGTTGATTATATTACTATTTTACTTGACTGTGATTGACTGATGGCATGACACTGGTCATTGCTTGTTAATAAAGATTAAGACATTAAAATACCTTAACTCGGAAAGATCGAAAAAGTAGTGTTGTGATTCTACGGGAAAGTGAGAAGAAAACTACAAATAATGGAAGTGTGAAGATGAAACAAAGTTTAGGAAAAGGAATGAAAATAGAAAACATCAAAACTTATGGAAATGTTTAAAAGAATTTTTGAAAAGAAAAATCTTTTGGAAATAAGGATTTTCTTTTAGGTTTTACCAAAAGTTGTTAAAAAATGGAAACATTTAGAGAAAATGCTCTCTTTGATAAATCTATTTACAAGAGTTTTGTATTTGGTTCTAAGTTGAGAAAAAGATTTCAGTGGTTTCCTAAGTTTTCAGAAAATGGATTTCTAAAAGAAAACAGTTTTAGTGAAATAGTATTTCTAAGAACGAAAAGTATTTATGACACAAAAATTTGAAACTCTTGAACTTTTGTTTTTCGATTTAGTTTTCACTGAATGAAAACCTCTGGAAAGAGAGTGAAAAAGAAAGGACCTAGTGCTCCGGATTGAGGGGCTAGAGTTCTTGTTGAGTTTTGAGGAAAGGAAAGGACCTAGTGCTCCAGATTGACGGGCTAGAGTTCTTGTTTTTAGTTTTGAGAAAGTAGAAAGGACCTAGTGTTCCGGATTGACAGGCTAGAGTTCCTATTCTAGTTTTGAGGAAAGATAGAACCTAGAATTCCGAGACGTCCGACTAGTGTTCAGTTGTGAAGGAGATTGTGAATCATGGATTTTATTGATAAAATCCTATGTGTGTATTAAAGTTTAATTTAATACTTGATTAAACTGAATAGTTACGGACCAAAGACGGCTTCTTTAGTTTTTGGGTCTTCAGGGACATTCGGGTTCGAACTCCACGAAATGCTTGGGGCTTTGCAACCTCTTGTCGTGGAAATCGGCTACCCTGCTCGAAATGTACTCAATCAGGAACTATTCTATATTATTTAGGTGAGATGTGATACCCCAGAACAATTCGAGATTGGACCTAAATTGAGAGGCCGACCCAAAACGCACGAGACAATTGTGTTATGGGCATTATTGCTATCCTATCATGCTCGACAAAGGGAAGTTAGGATCTCTGGAGATAGTGAACTAGATAGTGAATATTGAAGTGACATGAAATGTTTTACAAAATGCATTTGATTGTCGGCAATTGATCACTGTGTTTATGGTTATGATATATTGTATGTCATTGTGTGAGAGTCATGTATGTGACTGCTATGATGAAACTCATATGTCGATATCTCACCTTTCATTATTTCTGTTTGGTTTCTTTTGTGGAATTTTGGGTTTGAGTGTACAGATGTTGCAGAGAAGTTCCCAGCTTCACTCGGGGATATTAGTCCCAATCCTTGAAGATGTCTGATGTTAGTTATAATGGTGAGAACCATGGGGTCTTCCCCATGAATATCTTTTAGTGCGACCAGCTTAGTTTATTGAGTAAATTTTATTTGGAAAAAGTCATAGTTATAGGTATTATGACTCTGAGAGTCATTTATTGTATTACTGTTATGCATATGTATGTTTATGGCTCGGAGAGCCTCTATTGTGGTTGGGATCAAAATATAAATATTTCAGCAGGTGTTGTTATTTTGGGTTGTTGAAATTACAGAGGAGACTCTGTCGAAATTTTTGTAAAAGTTATAGATCTGTACTTAAATACTTATATAAAAATTATTTTCCGAAAGCAAACCAGCAATTATTATTTTATTTTAATATGTTATTACGAAATTAAGTTAGTCATGTAATGCCCAAGGGGGGTGTTACAATTGTGGTATCAGAGCTGGTCGAGTCTTTAGGGAACCTTGGGAAATAGGTCCGTTAGGTTTTTGTTGTGTGACCTCTGGTTGGACCTTACTTGAATTGTTCCCTGGTCGAAACAATGTGTGGTTACACATAAATATGTGTGTTTAAATGAGTCTCTAGTCGACTTGAGAACTTGTGAGAACTCATGTTTAGTATATAGAAGGATATTGAGTTTTTGATCGATCTAGTTCCTAGAATTCGGGTTGCTCTCTATCACTTTGGGTTTAGAGGTTGCTCTCTTCCAAATCCTGCTACACTTTTCATCACCTATCCACCCATGGGTTTAGAGGAAGCTTGTCATGCCTTAGAAGATTTCTGTCTAGAGCGGAGAAAATTTCAACATTGAAGCCATGAATTAGGTACCGTTTTTTGCTTCTGATCAAGCTTGCCATGCATGTACAACACTTCTTTATGCCCTCACCAATTAAAAATTGACTTCAGGTGACCTATAATCAATCATGAAGGATCGATGAATTGGATAAAATCCAGAACTTTCTCATTCAATGCCTCACACAGCCAAACGAACTCCGCCAAAAATCATGTTTTGAAACCTCTGTATGGATTCAGTCTAAGGTCTTCCAACTGAGCTCTTTCAAAGACATATTCTTTTTATTTTTTTGAGAGAGAGAAGCGGAGGGAAATGGATGGATACCGAAGTCAACTTATGATACACTTCAATATATATTGAGAAGATACAAAGCTGTGTAGAAGTGCTTTGTGTAAATTGGCTGGCTTCAACTTCAGCATAACTTCCCTCAAACAAGTAAGTTATTTTTTTAAGAGTGCTACCATTGAAAAGATGAACAAATGGATCCATCAGCAACTTTAACTGGCCTATTTTTCAACAGTGAGATTTCCAGTTGTATTGCTAGAGCAAGCTGGTTCTCAGTTCAAACCTGTAGATGCTTTCTTTTCCTGCAATAGTCTACTTTGTCAAAAAAATTTAGTTTTGTGGTATTTTGTTAGGAAAAGTTCATTTGGCTAAGCACCATGTATTGTAGAGTTCCGAGAAAGTATCCTGGAAAGGAGTTCTTGAAAGGATACTTCTCTTTTGAGTTTGAATTTCTGACAGAACCATTCAATCAAGAATATGCTGATTTTAAGGTATATGGCCTTCATCAAGAACTATCAAATCAGGAATGTCACGCAGAGCCTTCTCCGTTACTCTACTTACATTGTCTTTCTTCTTCATATTGCATATTTCTTCTCTTTTTTCATCTTCCCATTTCACTTCCTAGTTTTCGCATCAACTTTGGACTCTTTGCATGCAAGTTTCTCGTAAAAATGGTAGCTAATTCCTAAAATCCTCTTCTCTTTGAACCACGAATATAACTTCACCATACCTATGGCATTCTTATTCTGTTGTGGATTTCTAGACCAATAAACTTTGTTAGAGGCAACAACATGTTCTTTTTTCGGATAATTCAAGATTTTTCAGGTCATGGAATGGAATACCAATGTTCCATATTCTGTACTAATCTTCGCAAGTAAGAAGTAAGTTAGCAGGAGCAATAATAATGGGTCGACATTTTGGAAATACTTCAAAATATGTCTGAAGAAACACAATGATTAACCTTGTCTTTCATGTTCCAGGAGTATGAGAAATAATGTTTGTACCTGCACTACAAGGATTAATAATCTTCAACTTTTGAAGGTCAATCCTTGTAGTGCAGGCGGATGCGCTATTTCTCATGCTAATGGAGTAGGAAAGACAAGGTTAACCATTGTGTTTGTCTATACGTAGTTGGACTTATTTCCAAAATGTCGACCACTATTACTGCTCCTGCTAACTTATTGTTTACTTGGGTAGATGGGTACATGAAATTGAACATATGGATTCCATTCCACAACATGAAGAATCTTGAATTATCAAGAAAAAGAACATTTTGATGCCTCTAACAAAGTTGATTGGTCTAGAAATCCACATTAGAATAAGAATGTCACGGATATGGTGAAGTTATATTCATGTTTCAAAGAGGAGACAATTTTCGGAATTAGCTACCATTTGTACTAGAAAATTGCGGGGAACGAATCAAAAGTTGATGCTAAAACTAGGAAGAGTAAAAGGGACATGAAAAAGAGAAGATATCTCCAAGTATTAAGAAGAAAGACGGTGAAATTAGAGTAACGGGGAAGGTTCTGGGTGACATTCTTGATTTGTTACTTTTTGATGAAAGTGACACCCCTCGAAATCAACTAGTCTTAATTGTAAGGTTCCATCATAAATTAAAAAAGACAGAAGGGAAATTACCTTTCAAGAACTCCTTTCCAAAATACTTTTCTGAAACTCTACAATACACCATCCTTAGCCAAACCAACTTTTCCTGACTAGAATACAAAAAAAACATAAAAAGTTTTTCCAAAGTAGAATTATGCAGGAAAATAAAGCATCTAATTGTTTGAGTTGAGAACCAATTTCTCTGGCAATACAACGGGAAATCGCGTCGATGAAAAAATAGATGAGTTAAAATCACCGATGGTTCCATTTCTTCATTTTTACAAAGAAAGCAACACTCTTTAAAAAAAAAACTTCCAGGGTTGAGAGAAGTATGATGACTTTGAAGCTAGACAATTTATTTAAAGCACTTCTACACAACACATTGAATGTTCTCAAAACATATTGAAGTTTGATCATAAATTCACTTTGGTCTCTATTCATTCATCCCTCTCCCTCCTTTGCTCTCTATAAAAAAAAAAGGATCTATTTTTTACGTGACTCTGTTGGAAGAGCTTGGATTGAATCTATATGGAGGTGTCAAAACAAAATTTTTGGTGGAGTTTATCCATTGTGAGGCGGTGAATGAGAATTTTTTGTTTTTTCCTTTCAATTCATTGATCTTTTATGTTTTATTGTAGTTCTACACAAGCTAATTTTTAATTGGTAAAGGGGAAGGAAGTATTCTATATGGATGCAAGCTTGATCGAAAGCAAAAGTAGTCCCTCGTTCATTGAAATGGAAGTAGGTGAAGCTATTCTCAATTCAAATACCCGCTTGATATTTTACATCAACCATGAACTTGAAAAATAATACCATACTAGTGCTGAAATCTGTCATCTTATAGATTTGATTCTTTGAAACTGGTAGATTTGGTGCTTCCGTTATATCATTTGTGATATAGCTTATTTAAATCTATAAATGATGGTAGTTACGTTTGTTGTTGATGTACTTGGGATAATAGAATCAAGGTTAAAAATAAATTTAGCCATACATGTTTCAATTAAAGTTGTGCCCATGTGTTAAGTCAATTAATATTTGAAATGATGAAAGTATTTTAAGTAAGATGTACCATTGATCATTTGTTTAATGTTTTGAAGTATAACAAAATCTTTGAATCTCATTTTCATTTTCTCCTATTTATTGATAAACATTTGTCCATGAAAAATTGTAAGTATATTCAATTTCACGTGGAAAAAGTTTAGTTTTGAGAATTTCAATTTTCCACTAGTGAAAGAAGTTATCACCAAGTATTAGCAACAATCCACCTCAAGTGGTATAGAGGTGCGGCTTGAGTGGAGAGAAAGAAAGGGTCTTTAAATTGTGTGGGAGGGATACACTATGTGAGGGAGTGATACATCAATGCAAGTGTTATAGAGGTGCAGGTTGAGTGGAGTGAAATAAAGGGTGGTAAAATGGAGAGGGAGAGATACACTATATGAGGGGTTGATTTTTTGACCCCGTTGCTCGAGTGATGTCCTACATAAGAGAGGTTTGTATTCTCAGTGAGAGAGTGCTAGGCTTTTTAGTTTATATCTTCTTAATCTGATTCTGATTCTTATTCTTATTATGATTCTTACTCTCTCAAACAGGTCCACATCATACACATCCCTCTTGGTTTGGTTTCCATGAACACTTCTTCTTATGGGGTGCTGAAAATGGTGATGTAAAAAGGTTCTAATGTGTATAATCATCTCATTTTAGAACACTTTCATTATTATCTTTAGCCAAATAATAGAAGAATCTCAACATCTTAAATTCAATAAACCGTGTGTGTGTGCGCACGCACGTGCGTCGTGGTGTGCACGTGCGTGCATGTATTATGTTTATGATGTTTAGAATTTGTAACAATAATCAAATATTATTAATAGAATTCGAATGAATAATAAACAATAAACATTTTTCCCAATATTATAATAGTAAAATCGTATTAAAAAGAAATTAATCATACAAACGGGGCGGGATGTGATTTTCAAGTGAGAGCATAATTAATTTTAACATGTTTTAGGGACTTAAATATTTATTTGTTTATTTAATGGCGGGCCAACCCGCCAACCCATCTTTAAACGGGACGGGGGTTGATTTTAAACCCACTTTTAACATTCAACTCGCCCCGCCCTGCCCCGTTTTAGGCGGATTGGCCCATTTTGTCATTCAACTACTCTTCCAATTGCAAACAATCAACATAACAGTAAGAAGCAACTAACAATATGCGATAATTAATGTTCACCCTATCTCATTGTCGGTTAATTCAACAAAACCCCCACAAATTAGGATCCCACTGTACACCATCAATGGCATTTCCAAGATTGCCATTCTAGAAAAGTGTTCGATCAAATAGTTAACCTTCGTTGAAGACGGTGGACCAGACGACAGAAGTTGGAGAAGATCTGAAGCTTGGGGGAAGAGGGCTTCATCGACTCTCATCTGGGGTCAAACATTACACTCTAAAATCCCTTTAAACTGGTATCTTGTTGCCATTTGTCACCTGCTACTAACTTAACAACCGGCTAACATCTAACATACAAATAATCTGGACCATTTAAGTAAAAAAATATTATACAAAGTCGTTTAAGTTCCCTAGTTCAGGGGTACGTCTATGGTGAGGTATCTCACCAAGTGCCTCACCATGGGGCACTGAACAGGAACAATATAGTTACATTTATATCCTTTCCACCTTTCCACCCTCCACCAGTGAATGGAAACATGGATCGGAGGAACCTCGCCGCCGCCTCAATATCACAACCACCGGGAGATCTTACGCCCGCCAGCGTCCAGACCAGACTTGTCCTCCCTCCGCACGACGTAGATCTACCACCTCCTCCCCACAACTCTTCACACAATCCAGATCTGTTACTTTGATGTTCACCATCCACACCTGCTATCGCCGCCCCGTAATCGCGTGTAGTCCCTGTCACCAGTGTCATGCCCCACCCACGCCTTGCCGGTAACGAACAGCCGCACCCTAGCCACACCTTGCCACTAACAAAAAATCGCGCTCCACCCACACTTTGCTGGTAACGAACAGTCGCATCTCTGTTAAGTCAGATCTGGGTCATGGTTGTGCCTCCACCGTGCCACCATCCATGATTTGATGATTTTTTTCTTCTTCTTCTTCCTGGTAGGTCAGATATGGGTCATGGTTGTAGTCGATCTGAGTGGGAGAAATTGATGGGAGAGAAGGGGTGGTGGCTGTTAGTGGTGGTGGCGGAGGTCGTCGAAATCCACTCCGCCACTATAATAACATATGGTCGAAGATGAAGAGCAGAAGTTTTCCTCTAGTGGCGGCGGCGGAGGTCTCATTCTTGTTACTTCGTCTTCTTCATCTTACTGGTCGGAGAAGACGATCGCACACGGCGGCGGGAGAACGATGATGACATTGTGGCCGCCGGCCAGAGATGGTGGTTGGAAACTGGAAGGGGCAAAAGGTAAATGGGACTTTTTCATTTTTTTTGGAGTTACAAATCCAGACCATTGAATATTTTAGTGTTAAATCCAATGGTAAAAATTTAGTGCCTCATGGTGAGGTACTTGGTGAGATACCTCACCATAGACGCGACCCGTTCAGAGTAACATTTTTGTTTCATGTTTAAATATATGTTTTAATTAATATTTTTTTCTTCTCAGGAAAAAATGTCAACGGAGGATGTTCACGGTGTGGAAAAAAATGGATGTGATATATGCTTATTTATCCACAACAGTCGTCTTTCTATTCATACTAGGAGTAGTCTTTTAACTTATATCATAAAATAAGAAAATATTTACGAATTCAAGCCGTTCGAAAGATGATGGTCGAGTTTCCTTACAACTCGTCTATCCCTCTTCCATTCCAGCAAGTCGAATGTTGTATAAGGATGGAGAGGTTTATAGATAGTGAAACACTATCTAGGTTATCATGTGGACACACCTTTCATGGGATGCATGTCATGAAACATTTGTTACGAGCTGGATCTTGTCCAGTTTGTAGGCGATAAGGCAAATAATTATATATGATTTAAAAATATCAATATATACATGATTTGATGTATACCACATTATATGGGTACTTAAGTATTTCATTTTATTTTAAGCCTTATTATGCTTTACCAATGTAAATAAAATAGGTCTGTCAAAAATATATATAAATAAAATAGTTATTCAGGTTGTCTTGTAAATAAATTTTTATTATAAATAAAATGGTTTTTCATTTTTGTTATAAATAAATTTTGCAAAGCATGTGAGTGCGTGCGTGGTGTGCACGTGCGTGCATGTATGAAATGTGTGTGTGTGTGCGCGCATGGTGCATGCGCGCGTGTGTGTGCATGTATGAAGTTTTTGTGAGTGTGTGCGCGCGCATGCGCATGGTGTGTGTGCGCGAGCGTGCGCATGGTGTGTGTGCTTGCGTGTATGAAGTCACCTAACTTTCACTGGATTAAAATAAAATGAAGGGTGACAAATTGGTGTAACTATTTGAAAGTTTCTCTTGGACTACATCCATTATTGATAAAATGACAACTGATGTGGCTAAAGAAGTGAACATTGCAATTAATTTATCATTCTCATCACCAACATTCTCAGTTAGCATTTTTTTCCTGAAAAGAAAAAAATTAAGTAAACACATGAAAAATTATTATGGAACAAAAATGTTACATAGTGAAAAAAAAGAAATTCATAGAATATATAAGAAGACCGTGCCGCTGTTCCACGTCGTTCCCCACCGCGCGATGTCATTGTTTCACTTTTCCATGTCATTCCACACCACCATTGTTTTCTGTCGAAGCACTCTCTCAACGCACCACCACCCTACATTATTTTTTGGTTTCATAAGAGAACTGTAGAAGCTTACAAACTAACATAGGAATATGGAAAAAGGTTTGCATATATTTGATGCGTGTATCAATGTTACAAGAGTGCTCAAGGAAATAAAGGCTAATCAAACCTAATATCCAAATATGATTACAATATCAATCACAATAATTACATAATCAAATCATATCGTATCACATTAAATCATATCGTAACATCCCCCCTCAAACTCAAGTGGGTGGGGCTGCAACCAACTTGAGTTTGGACACTAAAGTGCGGAAGCGACAGGAGAATGAGCATTCGTGAACAAATCTGCAGGCTAGTGAAGAATGCCAATGCAGACAAGATGGAGATCACCGCGGAGGAGATGCTGACGAATAAAGTGATAATCAATCTCTTTATGCTTGGTGCGCTCATAAAAAAAAAATCATTGTGGGCAATCTGAATGGCACTACGATTGTCACAATAAAGATCAGTGGAGGACGACTGAGATATCTCTAAATCAGCAAGAAGCCAACGAAGCCACAATATTTCAGAAGTAGTATCAGCAAGTGCATGATATTCAGCTTCAGTGCTGGAGCGAGCTGTCAGAGTTTGTTTCTTGCTTCGTCAAGAAATAAGAGAATCTCCGAGAAAAATGCAAAATCCGGTGGTGGATCGACGATCACTAGGATCACCTACCCAATCTGCATTAGAGTAGGCTCGAAGAATCAAGGGAGAGGCAACTGAGTAGTTAAGACCATAAAACAAGGTAGCCTTGAGATACCGAATAATCCGGAGGACGGCAGCATAATGAGTGGTACATGGGGCGGACATGAATTAACTAACCAGATGAACTGCATAGGAGACGTTTGGCCGAGTAACTGTGAGGTAAATCAGATTGCCTACGAGCTGACAATAAAGAGTGGTATTATCGATTAAAGTACCATCCTGAGGAGTAAACCGAACATTGGTTTCCAGAGGAGTGTATTCGATTTTACAATCAGTGAGATCTGCTCGAGAGACAAGATCGGAAGCATACTTAGCCCGTGAGAGAAATAAGCCATCACTAGAAGATAAAACTTCAAGCCCCAGAAAGTAACTTAACGGTCCAAGATCCTTCATCTCAAAGTGTTGACACAAGAACTGCTTAAGCTTAGTAATGCCAATAGAATCACTTCTGGTAATAATCATATCATCGACATAAAGAAGCAAGACCACGGTACCATTTTCAGTCTTCTGAGTAAAAAGAGCAGAATCATGAGCACTGGAAGAGAAACCCAACTGATTAATAGTTTTATGAAATTTAGCATACCAGGCCCGAGGTGCTTGCTTGAGGCCATAGAGAGCCTTTCGGAGACGAAAAACCTTGTTCGTCATACAGGTATATCCTTGATGAAGACGCATATAAACCCATTCTTCTAACTCTCCACTAAGGAAGGTATTCTTAACATCCATTTGTGTAAGTGACCATTTTCGAGTGGCTGCAATGGAGAGAAGAGTTCAAATGGAGGTGATGCGTGCAACAGGGGCAAATGTTTCTTCATAATCAATACCATACTCTTGAGTGAGCCCTTTTTCAACCAGACGAGCTTTGTATCGCTCAATAGAACTATCAGAATGAGTCTTGATTTTATATACCCACTATAACAACCTGATTTTTAATTACGTTGTTTAACCAATTAAAATATAATTAGTTATATTTTTATCTGAGTTCAATAAAATGATTTACATAAAATAAAATCATATTGCGCAACAGGGTGTCTCACCCACTTGAACCCTAAAAGAGGCTTACCAGAAGGTGGATCAACAAGGTCCCAAGTATGAGTGTTCTCTAGTGCATGTAACTCTCCTGCATAAGTTGCTGCCAGTGAGGGTCTGTAGAAGCTTCCTTATAGGATTGCGGTTCATGAAGGTGAATCATAGTAGAAAAATAATGGTAATCATGAAGGCAGGTGGGTGGATTTCTTACCCTAGGAGGACACTCAATGGTAGGAGGTGCTTGATCATCGGTCAGAATAACATCATCAGAAGCGGATGGAACATTGGAAGAGGCTGGAAGCTCACCGGAATAACCTGTATCTGTGTCACTAGGAAATAGATCAACATTGGGGTTAGTAAAAAGAGGAGTGGGGGTGGATGGAATTGACGTAAACTTGGACAAGGAAGAGAATTATATGTTCCCAGAAGACAACATGATGGGATATACGAATATGTTGAGATATTGGATCCCAACAACGTAACCTTTGTGTTCTATGCCATAACCAATGAAACAACAAAGACGGGCACGAGGCTCAAGTTTAGTGTATTTATGAGACTGGAGAAAAACAAAACAAGCACAACCAAAGACCTTAAGGGAGTTATAATCGAGTGTAGTATGGTAAAGATGCTCAAAAGGAGAAACATTACCAAGGACAGAGGAGGGGAGACGGTTGATGACATGGACAGTAGTAAGAGCGGCTTCACCCCAGGCACGTCCAGGACATGAGGCTGAGATAAACATAGCACAGATGGAGTCAAGAATGTGACGATGCTTTCTCTCAGCGCGACCATTCTGTTGAGAGGTATATGGACATGAGAACTCAGACACGGTACCCTGTTACCAAGAAATGATAAGAGTTTAGAATCATGATATTCCATAGCATTATCTCGATGAAAAACTTTAATGACTTTAGAAAATTGTGTTCGAATCATATTGGCAAAGTTAATGTAAATTTGAGGAAGTTCGTGATGATTTTAATCAAGTAAAGCCAAGTAAAGCGAGAATAATCATCAGTAAAAAAAATGAAATACCAAGAACCTCCCATAGTAGGTGTGGGGGCAGGGTCCCAAATATCAGAATGCACAAGATCAAAAGATGAAGCAGAAATAGAAGTACTATTATCAAACGACAAAGCCGATTGTTTATCAGTCTGACAAGCAGTACAATTAAGAGACTCGGTAGAAACAGATACTAACACACCCCGAGGCACAAGAGGACGGAGTTTACCAAGAGAAATATAGGCAAGACGTTGTTGCCAAAGATGAATGGTGGAGGCGGTGGAAGCAGCACAAATATTAGACACAGTGGGAACATGCAGATTAGTGAGCTCAAATAGCCTTCCGAACTTATGTCCAGTCCTGATGAGTTGTCCCGTCCGTGGATCCTGCACTCGACAACCAGAGGAAGAAAATGTGACTTCATAACCAAAATCACATAATTGGTCAACAGATATAAGGTTAAAATTTAGCTTAGGAATGAGATAAGTGTCGGGTAAACTGAAATTAGATACAGAGATAGAACCTTTATGACTTACATCCATCAGAGACTCATCAACAGTGTGAATAGAACGGGCAATATCATTTTAAGATAAAGATGAAAAGAGATGAGATGCAGAGGTCATGTGGTTACACCAAGCAGAGTCTAAATACCATTTAGTATTACATGTGGTGGAAAGGGCTGTAGAAGTATTACCATTAGGGGGCTGCTACCTACACCCCTACACATGGACATCCACCCCCACAAAACTTTTAAAATATTTTTTTATTACTAAATTACCCATAATAAACTTATCTACTCTAATTACTTGGTAAAAATCACCACTCACCCCCACTTCTATCTCATCTCCCTCCACCCCTTCTTCTTTCTCATCTCCCTCCACCACTATTTTCTTCTTTCTCTGCGCATGACCCTGGCCAATCTCTTCTTTTCTTCTTTCTTCTTCTTCTTTTCTTCTTTCTCCGTGTCACTTGTTTTTTTTTTCGTTTTTTTCGAGTCTTCCAGCATTTAATTGCCGGATTAAGAAACTATATTTCCAGGAAATTCTTAAAATTTAAAAAAATGTGTTTCGGGAAATTAGTTGCCGGAAGACAAGAAAACTATGCCTCCAGCAATTAGATGCTGAATGAACAAACAAGTAGCCTCTGACAACAATTTGATGGATTGTGGTTTTCAGTTTTTTGTTCTTCTGGTAACTAGTTGCCAGACACATAATAAAGTCTTCCAGTAACTAATTCCCGGTAGGTCAAAAATTTCTGAAAAAATATGTTCCGGCATTTAATTGTCGGAGGTACTATTTTTTTTTTGTCTTCCAGGTACAATAAAATGCCAGAATCATAATTTCTGAATCCGGCAATTAAATGCCGGAAGGCACGAAAAAATGAAAAAAAAAATGACGCGGAAGAAAAAGGGTTGTGATTGTCAGTTCGTACATTAAAATAAAAAGTGTGGGGGTGGATGCCAAATATGTGGAGTGTAGGTAGCAGTTCCAATCCAATTCGTTTGGAAATTGGAACTGACAAAGGGTGTTGCTTTTTACCCCCCACAAACTTTTCTAATACAACACAAATTTTTTTAAAAAAATTAAGAGCCTGATTGATTTGTTCTTTGTTTCTTGTTTTCATTTTCTATTTTTAGAAGTAATTACAACAAAAATATTATAAAACTATCACATTGTTTTCATTATATTTCTTATTTTCAAATACTTGTATAATGGGTTTTGGTTTAGTCCCCCCATGACCTTGTATTCTTTTTATCTTTTTTTAATAATATTTTGGCGTGCTGCAAATGATTGGTAGTGGTTTTCGTGCCAAACTAGTTGGGATGAATTCCACTACAGTGATGCTTTTGCATGCCATTTTCTTTTAAAAAAATTACTTGTATAAGACACAATGAAAATAAACAAAAACCAATCAGGCCCTAATATTTCCAAAATATCCCATTTGTCTGCTTCCCACTCCATATATTTTCTGAAATACAACTCTCCTTGCATTCTACTGGGATTGGGAGGCAACCTTGTTGACACTTGACTGTAAAGTGATGTCTCACTATCTCGTTATATTTAATAAAGAGAAATACTAATTCCTCCTAAAAGATCAGCCTAATAATGGTTCGAATTATCAAAAGAGAAGAAAAATGCTAAAATGGAGTTTTGAAACTGTTAACAGTATTAAATTCACATGCCCTTTTCGTCTTTTTATTCCTTGAGAAATTGAGCAGATTTTTAGGTTGATGGTTTATGAGGGTTTAGCATTTCTCTTGACTAATTGTTACTTACGATGTTTGTCATAATCAAGTGATCTTTCGACTGAAAATTAAAATGAATTTTGGTCGCAACTCACAATTATTATTTATCGGACATTGCAGGACCTGGAAGTTTAAATTCAAGTTCAAATAGTTATGGGGTGAGAAGCGAGAAGAGGGAAATAAGAATAAGATGAGGGTGGTGTATTTCAACATATATGAAAAAGGGGAAGGAGACAATAGTTTATTTTGGGGATATTAAACTTTTTTAAAAAAAATATTGTGGTGTAAAAAGCCATACCCACCGACAAATGTTTGAAAGCGTGCATTGGACTCGTCATGTCAAACGGGTTTACCTGGCTCGTCGTGACATTTTCATATTAATCCAATCCCTACACGGCTATTGATTTTTCCACCCCACAAATTACTATTTCCACCTCTCCATTCCCCTCCAATTTTATTTTGTTCCCTAAATAGCCTTAATCCCAACCATTTATCCCCTGACTCGTTTCACTCTTCCCTCACTCTTTCTGGGGATTCAGGAGAAGCAAAAGTCTTCATTGTGATACAAAGAAAAGCTGGATTTTCTCTTTAGCTTTCTCATGAAGCAACTCAACAAGTTCAGTGCCAAATCCAAAGAGAATGAGTTCCAACAAGCAGATATCTTCATGTTCTATCTTAAATATTTATCATGTACGAAAATCTTCTTCAATTAAGTGTTATGTCAATGGTCTTCGGATTAGTCCTGTCTTAAATGTACCAATTCCTTACATTTCTAAGGGAAGTGCAAGTCTCTTTGGGTTGGGTTTATTTTTATGTGTTGGTAAGGTTAAGAAGAGCAAGAACAGATTTGTTCATATGCTATCATGTCGTGGATGAATGATCGATCATTCTTTGCTTCTCACAATCACCATTACTTATCCTGATTAGATAAGAAAGAGAGAAATGATAGAGGTTAGCAAGGTTTTAAATTACGGTTGCGGTTGCATTACGTTTACCGCAATTTCGAACAATTGCTGCCAATGTGGTCATAATTACGGTCGTATATCGGGTTGACGACCTTCAAAACTAAAACGTTGCAGCCCTTATTGCGACCACATACCTTTATTTAAAACTTGGAGGTTAGTTAGCATGGTAACCAATGAAGCTGATTATATTATACCTAGAGAATGATTAGAAAAGAGACTAAAAGTGGTAATATTGTAAAATGAAGATAAATTACGGACGAAGATCCTGTGAGACCGAACAACGGAATCCAACTTTAATGCTTTGTCCCATCTTGTTTTCTTTTGTGATTACTCTTTAAAATTGAAGTTTGTACCCTTTGGTTCTTGTTTAGATTGCCCCTTGTTTATTTATGAAAACGCTCCCTTTCTTTGGTCGATTTTCTAGGGTGAAGCATTTGATATGTGTTCCAAGTAGTCAACCGATTCTCTCAATTTTTTCTATTATTCATTTTATAAATCCAATTCCTAGCCCCATCCCTGTCTCAACCATGCATCCCTATTTCACGTGCTCCACCTCCTCTTCCTCTCCCTATTGTTAGACCTTCAACCTCCTTCGAGCACAAATATTCACTTCGTCAGTGTCCTCTTATCAATACTCCTCATCATTTTCTTGCCGCAACTAATCACCAGCGCGTTCTAGTTTTTTTACTGTGACACTACCATCAAGTGATTCGTTTTTTGATGGGTTGATTTCCAAGCATCAAAATCAATTGATTATTTGGTATTTGTAATCGATTCATCGTGGTGAAGGACCAAATCCATTAACACCCGAAGAACTGGTAGGTAATAATCCTGAACGTTGATTAAAAAGTTACAATATTTGATGGTGACTTTTAATGCCTAACCGGTGTACCATTTCTTTGGTACCTCGGCGTAGACATTATCCCTCTATTCAACCAACACTATATGTGACACCCTTCTACCCCGCACGTTAATATAAAACATTTACTTAAAAGAGGAAATATAAAAACATGCATTTATTTGAATAAAATAAAAACTTGGATAAAAAGGTTTCACATCTCAACATAAACAATGCGGAATTAACATAGTTTTAAAAAGGTAAGCATAAACAAGACAGATAAAGAAAACTCAACCCCGATGTCACATATAGAGCTGGTATAATTGAAATCCGGATACATCACGGAAACAAACTGAAACTGAAACAACTATAACTACTGGAACAACTAAACAAACTAAGCATCCTAACTAGAGTTGCGGCTCCTTAAAGTCACTCCTCCACTGGCTGCTCACCGTCCTCTGCATAAAAGATACATGCAACAACAGAAATAGGAAAACAGGGACTAATAAATCATGTAAACACAACGGCACGGGAATAGGGAATAAGATGAACATACATCATATCAAGCATAGCGACATACATCATACATCATCATTTACATATTACGAGTCGACAGTCAAAATATGATATGTGGTGCAACACTACTCCGCTACTCTGTTATGCATGTGGATACAACTACCTCAGGAAGTCGACTTCGAAGTTACATATTCACATTGGCCATAAAAGCACCAACGCCGACAGTTCACAAAACCATGGGTGAACCCCTTGGATAGCCAACGTATCATAACCGAATACGCCACCTTGGGGGCGCACGGTTCACCCCTTGGATAGCCATCGTATCATAACCGGATACGCCACCTTGGGGGCGCACGGTTCACCAAACCTTGAACATCCCCCACTAATCAACTTCTGTGTTTGAATGCATGAGCACAGCAGCAAACAAGGAAACCACCTCCTCTTCTTGGGCCAAAAAGCACCCAAAACTTATAACCAACATCAACGTCAACATCAACACCTTAACTCATAGGGGTCTAGGCCCCCTTGGCCAAAAAGCACCAAGGTCCAACTCATCAACGCCTCGACCAAAAAGCGTCGAGGACACTTCGGCCAAAAAACACCAAAGCGTATCAACATGCGGTAACCCATAGGGCATCGGCTTAACCAACTTATCACTCTTTGTTATCTTAATTAGTCTTTAATTAAGTTATCTACTTGTTATCATTCGATTGGTGTATTATTTCATCATTTGGGGATAATTGGGGTGAACACCCCTTTAATTCATTAATCTCAGGTTCTGACCAGTAAGGGGAGCACGAGCATGCTTAACCCCCAGCACGGTCGTGCTGCCACTTAAGTGGAGCACGGTTGTGATCACTGTCCTGTACGACCATGCTCATGTGCGACCCGCCTTCAATAATTTAACTAGGAGCACGACCGTGCTCCTGGAGCGGGTCGTATAGTTTTGGGCAGATTCAATGATGTTGTTGGGGTTTTGCCTCCCTAACGCTCTCAAATCAGATCCTAGGGTCTACTCAAGGGCCATCAAACAGTAGCTCACCTCTCATTAACTGTTTCAACGTAACAATCACATCATCACTCAATCAACATCACATTCAGCCAACACATTCAACATAATCCATGTCATAACAACAACGTTCATAACATAGGCATTCATACCAATTCATCTAAAACTCACGGTATAAGACGATTTAATAGGCATGCCACATCATGAATAACTCAACGAATATAAAAAATGGGCATACCAATTAATCCAATTAAACATATAAACAATTTAATCATACCACCAGGCAGATCATGGCATCAATAACAATTAATAACAATATATAAGGGGCTATGGGAACCCCTCATCTTACGATACCCCCTAGCCTAGTGTATACACTATTCTTCTCCCATACCTGGATTGGAGATTCAACTTCAAGATGCTAAACAACGAACTTGCCACGTTCCCTTAAGTAGCTCAATTAACTCTCCAAGCCTTGGTCATTCAAGAACATCAACAAATTAGTTCCCAATTTCAAATAATAGAAAAGGAAACTCAAAGGGGAAGGAACTGTTACCTATAGCGATCAACACCGATGAACTAGACATTCCCACAGGTCTCCAAAACTCCAACAAAGCAATGGGTTTAGAGAAAATAGGGAAGAAAGGGGTTGCTGCCGCACTAGGGTGGCTGCTGTCGTCAAAATAGGGTTTATGACATAAACCCTCAATCACTGTTCTGCTTATAAAGGCACATACCCGAGCATGGTCGTTCTCCTCCTTGAGCACGGGCGTGCTTGACTTAGCACTTGCGAAGCGCATCCTACCATTGAGCGCGGGTGTGCTCAACTCAGTGTCCTCGAGACGCTTACTCACAACAAGCACGGTCGTGCTGCTTGACAAGCATGACCGTGCTTGTGACCCAGAAAGTCACAAGGCACAAGCCTAAGAGAAGGGATTTCAAGCCTAGAAGTCCAACTCAGCCCTCAAGCTAAGTCTTAAGGCTTAACTAACCAAACAAACATACAAAAGCACTTAACGGAACAACAGGGTGTTACACTATGTCTCTATTGGCAAAAAATATGATAAATAGAGGTGGTAGTCAAGCACAAACAAATCTTGATGAAACTTTTACTTTTTGGGAAATTTGTTGTCTGAGTTAGCTTGGTAAACTATTAACTTCACCTAATCATAGACCATCCTTTGATCTATATAATGGCATGCTATATATTCTTACAGTTGATGCATTTAACTTAGAAATATATTAAGCGGTCCTCATTAAGTGTTATTTATTTTATAACCAAAATTCGTTTCATAAAAATTGAAATTCCAATTGAACGTGATTTGATGCATCATAGAATGTAGGCTCCCAAAACACCTAATAGATTAGAAGTGGGCTCCTATCACTGCATCAATACTGTTCATAGCAATTTAAATTTTGAATTAATTTTGTTCATATCAGCAAGTCCAAAAAAGTACATTAAAAATGGTTCAGCTCTCCATGGATCAAATTTAATGAACTTAGAAATTTGGTTAAATTATACTTTTTTGCTATATCTGAAACACGTTTTCAACATGGTCTCTACGTAAGAAATATTTAGTTTAGTGTTCAACTATTTTAAGTTTGGTCATTGTCGTTTATTATTGATCAAAATATCACGTATTGAGATAAATAAAAAAAGTCATATATTTGATCCCTATATTTGTCATACATTTTTAATTTGGTGTTTATGTTTTATCTTCAAGAAATGATGTTATAATGACAATAAACAATGATTACTAAACTAAATTTTGTATATATGACTCCACAATTTTTTTCATAATTTTTTTTTTCAAAGATAAGCATCACTTGTAGAGATCAAAAGCATACTTTATAGCCTGAGACGTGTCCTAGACACCCATCCTCTATAACGTATAAGACCACAATAATAAGGCAAGATAGGTTTATTGGTCCTCTATGTTTTAGTTTTTATTTTTCACTTTGGTCCTATATATTTAATTTTTGGCATTTTGTCCTATACGTCACGTTCTATCACCCAATTAGTCGTAAAATTGACAGTGCCAATAAGGAATCGTCAGAAGGGACTAATATGGAGAATGAAACTTAACCTATAGGAACAAAATGAAAAAAAATAAATTTCTTATCCCTTTCGTTGTTCCTCATTATGGTCTTATATGTTTTGTTTCATTTTCCATGTTAGCTCTAGAATTGACGCCATCATATAAGGATTGATGGAAAGGACAAACTGGCCCGTCGCATTCCCAATTTTCCCCAATGGAGCATAACATATAGGACCTGTTTAAAAAAATAAAATTGCACGACAAGTGTTAAAAAGGAAAAAACATATGCAACATATCAACCTATTTTGCCTAATATTTATTACGGGTACTCAAAACTACAAAAATGATATCAACTCCATTAGAAAGAAAATATAGAAAAAAAGATTTATTTCTAATGCAAAATTTAAAAACAACAAACTTTTTCTCTTTGACAAAAAAACCAAAAACTCAAAACGAAGCTAGAAACACACTGTTAGAATCCTACAACCCAAATAAAAGGAAGTGTTGTGTTTTCCTTCTTTTTTATTTTTCTCTAAAAGTCTCTAGATGAAAGGATAAAAATCTTCCAATATATCTTGTGACAGCAGGTCACGAAAAGCACAGTTCACCGATTGAAACAAAATGAATATATCATCTAATATTTTGAAAACCTTATCAAAGAACTTCAATTTAACAGTTTTAAAACCTTATTAAAGAACTTTAATGCTGAAAAGGAAATACTCGGAAATGGATATCTTTAAAAGTCACATTTATTTCATTCAATAAAGGATAATTCATTAATTATAATAAAAGAAAATCAACTCACTAAAGGGAATGATTGAAGAAAATGAATTGTATTAAAGGGTGAATTTAAAACCTTTCAAATTTGAATTCAAATTAAATTATATTGAGATAGAGTTTCCAACAATCCCATATATTTTTAAATAATCTATGAAAAGAAATAATAACTATTTTTCCAAATAAATCTTTTTTCCATGCCTACACAATTCAGATAACAACATGAGCTGTTGCTGACGTGCCACTAGATTGAAGCACATGTGATAGGGTTGCAAACAGAGGGTACGAGTAACAACCAGCAACCATCTTATAAATTCACAAGTTAATTGTACCCCTCACCAAAGAGCCAATGATTCCACAACACAAAATAATTCCCTTATCGTCTCCAATGACCCATCTTCCATAGCATTCATTTGGCATTCACCTTTATTCATAGCATATTTGATTTCTTCTTGCCAACAAAATTCGATGTAGAATTGAAACAAAATTTTCATCATCATCATCATCTTTTCACCACGCCTACACATACTCCATACCTACTGAACTTGAGTTCATATTTTACTCTATGTAATTTTAGAGTTAAAAATAAGCTGGTTTGGAATTAATCGGAGATTAATTTTGCACCAATGATTTTCTTAGTAGATCAATTTAACTATCAATCTTTACTCTAATTTAAATTTTGAAAGTATATGTTTATCACTCATTATTTTTTTAGATCTAATGAGTAATATTATTTCTTTTCTCCCCCTCACTCTCTTCTTTCTTTTTTATTTTCTTCTTCTTCCTTCTTTTTCTCTCCCTCTTCGCTTCATCTTCCTCCACCTTCATCAACCACCCTCCACCGCCCCTGAGCGCGCCGTCGCCCCTGAGGTCACCGTCCGACCGCCGCTCGACGTGGGGGAGACGCCAGCACCGCGTCTAGCCGCCCCAGTTCATCGCTCCGCCTCTACCAGCCATTGTGACGTCGTGCGAACGAAGCTCCGTCGCGGTATGTAACACCCTAGTTTTTACACCTAGGATTAATTATTTTATTTGGATGTTTAAGTTTATTATTTTATGTGGTTTAGTCTGAGTAATTAAATTACTCTCTTCAACTTATTTTATTAGGTGCGTTAGCACTGACTTATTTCAGTGAATGCACGTTTAATAGACAATAATTTATGTTATTGTCACTATTATACCAGTAAAGAAAAATATTTTAAATAATATGATTAAGAGAAAAGCATTTTCATGTTCTCATTCTATTTAATTTTAGAGTTAAAAATATTTTGGTTTGACATTTATCGGAGATTAAATTTTGGACTGATTATTTTATTAGTTGATCAGTTCAACTATTAATCTTTACTTTAATTTCAATTTCGAAATCATAGCTTTATCAATCTTTATTTTTAGATTCTAAAAAGTAAAAACATGTTTATTTTAGACCTAATATTTATCACTCATTTTGTACCTATCACTAAGTAACTGGTTTAAAAACTCATTTTCTCTCTTTTCTCTCTCTCTTTCTCGACGATATCTCTCTCTTTTTCTCTTTTCTTCTCTGCAACTTCTTCTTCTTTCTTTCTTCCTTCTCTTTTCTTCTTCTTCCTTCCACCTCAACTTCATCTTCCTTCTTCCTCTTACCATAGCAGCGCCGCCACCCCACTAGGAAGGTCGCCGGCCGCCGCTCAACGTAGGGAGGAGGAGATGCGATGGCGCCACTGCCTGCACTGGTTGCTGTCGTCGCGCGATCGTCTCCACCGCGGTCAGCACCACGTGCCACCGCCTCCATGGTGGTTTCTCAACTCTCTTTGTTAGTTTAAGTTCTTTCCTTCATCTCTTAGCCTTATCTTCAAGTTTTGAGTACTTGGGTGTTACAGGAACACTGCAACCGCCACTGCCACCTCGCCGGAATCGCGTCCGCCGCCGCGAGGAGCACCACAGCGCCACCTTCAAGTTATCTTCTTCCTTGGGTGAGTCAAAACCCTCTCTTGTGTCTCAGATTCAAAACCCCAAATGGATTTTTGAAACCCTAACCCTTTGATTTCAGATTTTAATCTTGAAATTTAAGGTTGTTTTATGAAATTGTGACTGTGAATTTGTGTTTCCCTAAACTAATTTCATTATTCTGAGTTTTCCCCAAATCGTATTTAGGAGCCCTAAACCCCCAATTTGATTTTATTTGAATTTGGGTATGTTTTTGTGAAATTAATTATGATTTAGTGCAATTACGACTCTTAATGGATGATTTCCAAAGTTCTTTTTCATGATCTTTTAATCAAAACAAAGTTTCCTTAAAGGGTATTGGGAAGCGTGAGCTTCAAACATGATTTTCTTTAAAAATAACCTTGTTTGGTAATTAGATTAAGTGTTTAGATAAAGTTAGAATGTGTGTTTGATCATGTGAAATTGATTTCTTGATTTCTGGTTGTTGCGCGATGTTGGATATACTCTCTGAGACGTTTGGACACGGCTATGCTTGCTTGATGGAGTAGATATGAGCTAACGTGGGCATTAGGACGAGGATCCTTCACTTCTCTTCAAAGGTAAGGGGGGCTTGCCTGATGGATTTTTCTCAATAACCATTTGCGTGTTGTGTAGTTTGTATAATTGATGTGGTTGTGGTTATCTGATTATGTGGTTTATGTTGTGTTGTATATCTGAGTATCAGTGTCTGATCTGTTTTAAATTATTTGATTATTTGTATATGATTTTGCTATGGTGCATGATCTGTTTGGTGGTATAATTCTAATAATTGTTGTTGAATGTTGCTTGTGAGTGTTGTTTGAGAAGCCTGACTGTGGTTAGTGCATAACCGATTAATCAGATAAAAGCTTTAATAAGCTGTGTAAATTATATTCCAGGTTTTGTGGGAAACGTTGGAATATAATAGTGGTGGAAAGTATTATTTTGGAAAAATAAGGAGTTTGATGATGATGATTTATTAGTGTAAAAATAACTTGAGTCACAATGAGAGTGAAATTGTGAAAATGTTTCTGTACTGCTAATTTTTATGTAAGAAAGTTTGTAATATTATACAAAGTTATTTTATGAAATTAATTGTTGAAAAGAAGTTAATGATGATTTTAGAAAATTGTTTCCGTGGGAAAACTAAGTTTTGGCTTGAGAAACTTTAAAAGTGATAATTGATGATTGATTTGGAAAAGTATGATGATAGATTTGGAAAAGTATAGAAGGAAAGTATTTTGAAACGGCAGTACATATTTTAAGGAAGTTAAAACCTCAAGTGACTCACTTTTGTGAAAACCAAGTTTTATTATTTAAGGATTTTATTAATGAATTTCCAACTTTGGAAAAAGGATTTATGAAAGCAAAACTGATTTAGCGTTAAAAGTGGTGTGGAACTTAGTAACCGAGACGTCGGGGTACTAAGGTTCTGTGTTGTGATGGACTCAGTCATTTGGACTTTGAGGGCCTATATTGTATACATGAGGTATACTGTGTTGAAACATTGAAGATGTTTCTAGTGCCACGAACCTAAGACTGGTGCACCGGTCGAGAGGTGTCGTGATTGAGCACTCGGACTGTGAGGTCCTATGTTGTGATAAAAGTTTTATGGACAGTGAGGTCCTATGTTTTGATCAAAGTTTTATGGACAGTGAGGTCCTGTATTGTGATGAAAGTTTTAAAGGTGTTTTAAAACTATGTGAGTCGTAAGCCATTTTGAGCTTCGGCAAAGAAAGATTGAACACAAAGAAAAGATCAAAACAAAAGTGTTTTACATGCATTTTGCAGACGTGCCTGCGGTTTGTGGTTTGATGCATTAATTACCAGCGGCGAAAGGTAATTCCGATATGCATTTAATTCATGTGCCTAGTGAGGACATGGAGACCCCATCTTACTTGCTAGTGGTAGGCCACTGATTGTGGACATTAGCAATGTGTTTGGCAGTGTGCCTCGAGGAGCCACACCTTGTATGCCTGGCTGTGTATGCCTTTGAAGATGGGAAGAGGTTGCGCACCTGTTGGCAGTTGGCCAAGTTAGCCAGTGTGGCTATGGAGTCTGATCAACTCATATGATGTTGGGATATCTCATGAGATTAGGACGAAAATTAGATGATGAATAGAAGTGTCATGCATAAGAAAGTTTTCAAGAGTTAAAACGAAGATTGACTACTTCACCGGTATTGATACTACCTGATCCTCATGAACCTTTTGAGGTTTATTGTGATGCTTCACATCAAGGATTAGGATGTGTATTGATGCAAGACTGAAAAGTTGTGGCTTATGCTTCAAGACAGTTGAAGATTCATGAAAGGAATTATCCTACACATGACTTGGAGCTAGCAGCAGTGGTATTCGCTTAAAAAATCTGGAGACATTATTTGTATGGAGTGACTTTCAATGTTTTTAGCGACCATAAAAGTTTAAAATACCTGTATGATCAAAAGGAGCTTAACATGAGGCAGAGGCGTTGGTTGGAACTTCTAAAGGATTACGATTTTCAATTACAGTATCACCCTGGAAAAGCAAACGTAGTAGCGGATGCTTTGAGTAGGAAATCAATGCACATATCGACAATGATGGTTAAAGAGCAACAATTATTGGAACAATTCTGAGATATGCGATTGACGATTAAGACATTGCCAGAAAAATTGTGTCTGGGTATGATTACTGTTTCAAATGGACTGATGGAGCAAATTAAATAAAAACAAGAGAGTGATCAGTACCTACAAGGAAAAAGAGAATTAGTACGACAGGGAGCTGTGTCAGAATTTAAAGAAGGAAATGATGGAATATTAAGGTTTGGTGAAAGAATTTGCGTACCAAATGTTGTCGAGCTGAGAAAGTTAATTCTTGAAGAAGCTCATAGGAGTAAGTTAAGTTTGCATCCCGGAGCAACTAAGATGTATCAAGATCTCAAGAAATTGTATTGGTGGTATGGCATGAAGAAAGTTGTAATGGAGTTTGTAGCTGCGTGTTTAACTTGTCAAAAGGTTAAAGTGGAACATCAAAGACCAGCCGGAATGCTACAATCCTTAGACATTCTAGAATGGAAATGGGATGGTATTGCGATGGATTTTCACTACAAAAAAAAGGTCATTTAGCGACCGAAAATAGTGATCGAATTTTTAGGTTCCTTTTTGCGACCGAAATAGAGATCGATTGTAGGATCTACATGAAACACTGGTTAGAGTTGATTCTGCGATCGAAACAGCGACCGAAATAGAGCGTAGCAGAGATATCGGTCGCTACTTCGGTCGCTAAACAAAGGAAAGTAAAACTCAGAAATTTATGAATTGTTAGCGACCGAAATAGCGACCGAATTAAATGCAACGGTCAAACTGTGTTTATATTAGCGACCGATTTATAAATCTGTCGCTAAATTTATGAATCCACACTTTTAACTTTATTTATATTTGCGACCGATATTAATTCGGTCGCTAAATGGCGCGTTGAAAAAATAAAATTGCGCATGTTAGCGACCGAAATTTAATTCGGTCGCTATAATTACAAATTCAAATTAAAACTAACCATATTAGCGACCGAATTAGCGACCGAATTAATTCGGTCGCTAAAACTGAAATCCCTAAATTCGACAGAACCTCCTTCTTCCTCATTTTTTCCGTCGTTTTCTCTCTCCCACCCACTGTTTCTCTCTTCAACGGCGCGCGCTCCGGCCACCTCAACACCCCAAGACACCTCCGGTCGTCACCACCGTCATCTCCCCTCTGCTCAGGTAAGCTCTCCTTTACTCCATCTCTCTGTCTCATTGTCTCACTATGTCACTGTCTATCATTTCCCCCCTCATTTCAGGGCTCATTCTGGTCACATTGCTCACACCACCACCACCACAACGCCCTCCCTCACACTGACCGAGGTAATTGCTTCTCTCGTTGTCTTTCTCTACATTGTTGTTTCTGTTGTGTGTTGTGTGTACATTGGTGTTGTGTGTGTGTTTGTTGTGTTGTGTGTGTGTGTGTTGTGAGTGTGTGTTTGTTGTGTGTTCTGTGTCCTAAAGTTTGTGTGTTCAATTGGATTGTAATCATAGGGTAGGTGTGTCTCACCGTGTTTGATGTGTGTGTTTGATGTGTATTGTGCATTTGGGGTGCTCTGTGTGTGTGTCTGTTTGGGATGTTTGTGTGTGTGTGTGTGCAGAGATGTGTGTTTAGTGTATGTGCGTGTGTCTGTTTGGGATGTTTGTGTGTGTGTGTGTGTGTGTGTGTGTGTGTGTGTGCAGAGATGTGTGTTTAGTGTATGTGTGTGTGTTTAGTGTATGTGTGTGAGTTTAGGGATGTGTGTTTTTGTTACTCATCATTTTCATTTTTTCATCCAACACATTTCTCTCTTTTCTCTTAGTTTCTCAAGGTGTCTTGATTTCTTACTCAAGGATCATCACTTAGAGGTAATTTTCCTCCAACCTTTCTTCATTACAATTGATGTTGAGTTGATTAGCTTCATGCTTGTTCTTAATTTTGTTCAAAAAGAATTAAGCTTGAAAATGGTAGAAAAATCATAACTCTTTGTACCCATTGATTTAAGTCTTGAAACTTAATATTGGTGCTTCTATAATCATACTCTTCATGCTTGCCAAATGATTTGATGAACAAAATTTTCTCCCCTATTTTCCCCCACTTGGTCGAACCATACCCTTTTATTTTACTCTTGGATTTCAAAAATTTGTAACTCTTTGCATAAAGGGAAACAAATCTCCAAATTTGATATCTGTGCTTGTCTAGTGATCAATGATCATCCTTCCTTTCTCTTCATGTTTTTCATTCAAATCACTAAGTTGCTACAACTTTCCATATTCCTTGATTTTTATGATTTAAATTCTAGAAAATCATAGAAATGGAATTTGTGAGTTATGACAATTTTTCCCTACAAACTAAGACCCTAACATCTTGTCTATCTAGGATGGACTATTAGATCATATAATTAATATAGTTAATTAGTGGTTAGTTACAAATCAGTTGCTTTATCTTACATATAATATAAGTCACTTTTATATATGACTTGATGTAATAAACTTTCTCATTCAATCAATTACACCTTTCATTTTTCTCTCTATTATTTTCTATTTTAATGGGCACTGTCATGTTTACTAACATGAACATTGAACAACATGGAAAATCTTCTCTTTGATAGAAAGAAATTCTAGCATTATCCACATTTTTTTTATGGTACTGGATATGTAATATATTGATTCGATTTGTGTAAACAGTTAGGCCCGATTTAAGGATAATTTTAAAAAAAAAAGTCGAAATCAAAATAAATTGACCTTCAGCTCTCCAATCTTATTATTTTTTATGCTTCATTGATTATTTTTTCGTGAGCACATGCTTTAACACTAGATATTCATGAGATAAATTATTTAGGTATAACAATTTAACATAATAGAATAGTGATTTAAGTTGAAATGAATAATTTCATTTATGCACGATAGGTCCTTGTTGTCATATTCTTCTACCGGCTCCTCCACTTATCCTTGCTCAGTTGTGTTTTCTCTCTCAGGTCAGTTCTCTGAACACTCAGTGTAATGTATTATGTGAATTATCGTCTTGTTTGGTAGTGGAGAGCTGAGCTCAATAGGATGTGATCTTGTCTGATTATATGCTGATAATTAATTTAATGTTTATGCATGTGTTTGTCAATATGTGTTGTTTGTTAGTGGAGAGCGGATCTCAATAGGAAGTGATCTTGTATGATTGTATGCTGATAATTTAATGTTTATGCATGTGTTTGTCAATATGTGTTGTTTGTTAGTGGAGAGCGGAGCTCAATAGGATGTGATCCTGTCCGAAAGGCTGGATACTGGTTGTGTGCTGATAATTTAGAAATTATGCATGTGTTTGACAATTAACTGCTACTTGTTAGTGGAGAGCGGAGCTCAATAGGATGTTTGCTACAATATTTAATCTAAGTTTGAATTGATTTACGCTGCAATTTATATAAACTCAACAATGTTGCAATATTTATAGGTTAATGGTTTTATTTTCTGTTAGAGTTAATAATTAATTTACGAAAGCCTTAGTTTCCTATTTGAGATTCAATATTAATGAGCATGCGTAACTTATCAAGGAATGCATGCTCATTGTATTGAATCTTGAATTGTCCAAGTGGGACAGTTTGGGAAAAAACCTTTTTCACACTCGTACAATAGTCATTTCAATGTTCAAATGCCTTATATACTTGTTGAAATCTCGATTCCGATGCATTTCCTTTTGTTCTCCTGGTGCATACTTGATCGCGGTGATTCTGACCGTGCTCGAGTCGTGTAACTTGGAGACCGATGGGAAATGCTGTCGAAATTTTGTCAAGTATAAGGTATTTGAATATGGGAATAACTATTAGTAGCTGAGTGTGACAAAGGTTTCTTCTCTAATGGGATAGGTTCATACCTTGTCATAAGAACGAGATTGATGGAGTTATTGGAATGCACCGTAATATATAAGTGTTATTGTAGGATTGGTCAGGCATTTAATTGCCAGCAATGGATATTTCGGAGAATCGAAAATGGATGTATCGTAGGTTGGATCGGAATAAACGTCTTAGGGAAGAGTATAGAGTTGGAGTGGGTGAGTTTATAGAGTTTGTTGTTAGCCAGGAGAGATTTATACGGCTGGGCGGTGATCAATTGAGGTGTCCTTGCAAAAGATGCAAGTGTCAATCTTTCAAAAGTGTGGATGGAGTTGTAACCGATCTTTATGAGAAGGGCTTCATGCCTGATTACTATTGGTGGAGTAACCATGGTGAGACGTTGCCTGACTTAAACCCCATTGTGGCTGAAGGTTCGTACTATGGAAGTGGTGACGGGAGGGAAGAATTGAATCCATACGAGCAGATGATAATGGATCATGCTGGACCATCGGTTGGTGTTGTACTAGAAGAAGATGGGGGAGAAGATGGTGGAATGGGTTCCCAATACATGGAGGAGAATCCGAATCCCAAAGCTCAAAGATTCTATGATATGCTGAGTGCTGCACGATCTCCATTGTGGGAAGGATGTCAGGAGTACACGGAGTTGTCGATGTGCATGGAATGGTTGAGTATCAAATCTGACTACAATATGCAATAAGGCTGTTTTAATCGCCTCAGCAGGTCAGTGTCCAAGGCGTTGCCAGAAGGCAATCGGATGCCTACATGTTTTTGATGTCATGCATACTGAGAGGAATGTGTTTTTGAATGTGTTTGACACTGTGATGGACATCAAGGGGAGGACAAAGGATACAAATAAAGCCCGATTGGACCTGGCTGACATTTGTAATCGGAAGGAGCTTGAGTTGCAAGACGGTGGTCGTGGCAGACTTATCAAACCGAAGGCAAGTTATACACTAAGCAAAGCACAGAAATTGGCCGTCTGTAAGTGGGTTAAAGAACTAAAGTTACCAGATGGGTATGCTTCCAATCTGGGTAGATGTGTTGACATTAAGGAAGCAAAGTTACATGGAATGAAGAGTCATGATTGCCACGTGTTCATGCAACGGTTGCTTCCAATTGCGTTCGACGCATTACCGAAGCAAATTTGGAACCCACTTGTTGAGCTTAGCCACTTTTTCAGGGAGCTTACATCGACAACACTAAATGTGAATCAATTAAAGGATATGGAAGTCAAGATACCCGTTTTGTTATGTAAGCTGGAGCAAATCTTCCCGCCGAGTTTCTTTGATTCCATGGAACACCTGCCAGTTCATCTACCTTACGAAGCAAGAGTTGGTGGCCCAGTCCAATACCGCTGGATGTATCCATTTGAGAGGTAAACAACATCAACTATTTTACTTAATACATATGAAATTCACGAACATGAGAGCGTAGTTTAACTTTCCCTAAAACTAGTAATTATTTGTATGTATCCCTCTTTAATAGGTTCCTGCACTCCCTTAAACACAAAGTCAAGAACAAGGCACGAGTGGAGGGTTCCATTTGTGAAGCATACTTAGTAGAGGAGACTTCCACTTTTGCCTCTTATTACTATCCGGACGAAGTTAACACGAGAAGGACAAGGATGCCTAGAAACGTTGATTCGGGCGAAGGATGTTCAACCAGTCCTCCTATATCAATATTCAACTATCCGGGCAGATTTAGTGGCAAATCAAAAGGATATTTCTTGGAGCAGCGTGACATTAATGCTGCTCATCTGTATATCCTTCAAAATTGTGAAGAGGTGGCGCCATATTTAGAGTAAGTTTCTACAACGTCTTTAATAAGTTCAATTGACATTTATTATTATGAATCGTCCTGCTGTTAATCTCCCATATGTAGGATGTACGGCAATTTTCTAAGGGATCTCCAACCTGACATTTCAAATGATCAGGTTGATCGAGAAATTACTTCTAACTTTGCTACGTGGTTCAGTAAATATGTAGGTTAAGCATCTTCATTTTTTGAAGCATACATTTTATCTCCTTAAATATATAGCATGTATAAGAATAATATAATATTTGATTGTTTAGGTACTAGATCCAGAAAACAATGTTCAAAATCCATTGTTGACAAATTTGGCATGGGGGCCTAACAGATGGGTTGCATCATGGAATACTTATATTGTAAATGGATATAAATTTAACACAAAAACATGGAATGAAGGAATGCTGACGTGTAACTATGGTGTTTGTGTGCGAGCCACTGATGGCAATGTAGAGGATGATTTCTATGGGGTTCTAACTGACATCCTTGAACTCGATTATACCGGTTTCCCCGTGATGAAATTAGTTATCTTCAACTGTGATTGGTTTGATCCTAGTCTTGACGTAGGGACAAAAATAGATAAAAATTATGGTATTGTTCAAGTTAGGCTGTCTCGAAGGTATAATAAGGCGTACGACCCATTCATTTTTTCACAACAGGCAGAGCAGGTTTATTACTCGCCATATCCCGAAGGACATCATGGCTGGTTGGGTGTTATTAAGATAAAGGCTCGCAGTCTAATTACTGATAATGTAATCAATCAGCCTGAAAAAGATGCTCCGTACCAAGATGATGAGTTTTCAAGACCCCACGTACCGTTGCAAATTACGTCGGACATTATTGTTAATTCTCTGGCGGACATTTCCGGAAATGGGGAAGAAGTTGAAAGAGAGTTAATGGATCAATCTGAGTTGGACACATCTAGCGAAGGTACATTCCGATCAAGTGATACTGATGAGACTGAGGGTGAATTTAGTGACGGAGATTCTACTTAGGTAATTTATTTATGTCATAATTCATTGTGTGAATGTCATTCAACTTATTAGGTAATTTATTTTTGTATTATTTACACTGTTGTGTAATCATATTTTCATTTTTTTTCACGGATGGCAGATTCCTCCAGAGGTAGGGGTCGTCGTGGAGGTCGTACTGCGAGAGTCCCTTCGCCGGCCGACCCACAGCCTTCAGATCGAGACCATCCTACCAGCACCTCTGTTGACGGGACACCTCAGGGTGATGGAGTTGCACCCCCCACCCATCCTCATGTGGTCGGGACACAGGCTGCACCCTCATCATCCACACCTACGACGATAGGACCATCATCATCATCGGGACAGGAGAGTCGTGGTCCATCCGACAGGAGGATTCTTCTTATCCCCAGGGGGGATAACGAGTATGCTAATTTAATTTTTTAATATATATAAAGTATCGTTAATTTATATTTACTTGTTTTTAAAATTTAATTATAACATTTATTAATGCTCTAATTTTGCTGCAGCTTTCTGCCCGCGAAGGGCCCTTCTGATTCGATATCGAAGATCCTGCGCCGCAAGTTTGATGGTCCATGGCCTACACGGAAGGCCATCCCACTGGACCATAGGGATCAGTTGTTTCTAGAGTTTAAGGTAACAATTTATTAAGTTTTTTAAATTAAATTTACATTATATATATGTACACACGAATTTCCTAACAACTGTAAGTTGCAAAAAGAGTATAGGTGGGACTTAGCTTTAGAGGCTCTCGTCAGGGACATATTTGAGCATAAAGGCTCACTGGTTATGAAGAATCTGATGAACAAGCTGAGGAAGGGGCAGAATAAGGGGAGGTGGGTGGATCCTGAGATCAAGAGGCAGCTGGACCAAGATCTTGGGCACTCGAGAAGTTCCAGGAGATCCAGGCCACAGCTCGGCATAATCGAGCTTCTGATGGTGGCGCATGTGCTTGGACCGGTGGGTCTAAATCAGCCGCCGCCCACTACGACGAGCTGGTAATAAATTAAACTTTTGACTTAATATACTATTTAATTAATTAGTTTTCATTTTTAATTATTCTTATGAATTTAATATTATATTATTCCATGCGCAGAAAGCACGAAACAATGGCCCCGATCGCTATGGAGTTGGTGGAGAGGACGAAGAAGTTGAAGTCGGGGACATGGGTCAACGACAAGGCCCGTAACTATGCTGTAAGCAAAAAAATAATTTAGTGTTTCCTTGTAATTTATTATAAATGATTTGTTAATATTGGATATAATTATTTTAACTAAATCTATTCAACTATACTTTGTAGGCGGGCTTCAACGAGAAGAAGGACGATGCCATATCACGTGCCTCACAGTCACAAGATGAGGCTTTGACTGGTGATGGCTGCTCTCCTGTCTCCGTCGACGATAATGCCATTTATTTGGAGGTCGTCGGGGGCAGGAACAAGAAGGGGCACGTGTATGGCCTCGGACACCTGGGAGTCGAGTTCATCGCTTCATCGTCCGGCACGCCTGCTCCTTGCTGCGCCGATACCGTCCCTCAGGAGCAGTTCCACCAAATGCAGGACACCATCACGCAGCTGAACGCGGAGCTTCGGGAGAAGAGCGAGAGAGAGCAGCAGATGGCGGACCAGATTACCTGATTGACTCGGGCACACCAAAGCGGTGATGCAAAGCGAGCATCGAGCGAGGGCGACATGCTAGGCTGGTGGTGTTAGAGCAGATGAGGATCCAGACTCGCTTGCTCGAGATGATGCTCGAGCGGTTGTGCGCTCGCTGCCGCTCCTCGATTCCGCCGCCGGCTACGATGTCGCTACTGCAGAGGACGATCAGCTAGCTGACGTCGGTGGTACGGACGCTGAGGATGATTGGATTCCTCCATCTCCCCCTCATCATGACTGATTTTTTCTCTCCATATTTTTGACTTTAAACGATTCTTGTACGACATTTTGGATTATTCTTTTTATATATATTTATTATTTTTTATGATTGTACATTTCATAAGTTATTTGGTGTGTTTTATTAGTAATTTTTTTAACGTTTAAAGAAAATCAGAAAAAAAATATTATAAAAATTAAAATAAAAAAAAATTAATAATAACCAGTTTAGCGACCGAATTAGAAACCAATAATTCGGTCGCTAAACTTTATTTAAGATTTACAGATGATGTTTAGCGACCGAAAATCCGTCGCTAATATAGGTTAACAGTAACCAAAATTAGCGACCGAATTAGCAACCGATTATCGGTCGCTAAAAATGGTTACCCAAAAAATGCGACCAACCTAATAGTGACCGATTATTATTATATAGCGACCGAATTTACAGTCGCTAATTAGCGACCGAAATAATAATTCGGTAGCTAAAACCTTAGCGACCAGGTATTCAGCTACCATCATAAATCGGTCTCTGATTCGGTCGCTAAACCAAATAGCGACCGATTTACATGGTTTAGCGACCGAAAATTACGGTCGCTAAACAATTGTTTTTTTGTAGTGTTTGTGTCAGGTTTACCAAAGATTCGGAAAGGGTATGACTGTATATGGGTAATAGTTGATCGACTGACAAAATCAGCTCACTTTTTACCAGTAAATATGAAATACTCACTGGAAGGACTAACCCAGTTATACATTGATGAAATTGTTAGATTACATGGAGTACCTTTGAGTATTATCTCAGATCGTGATCCGAGATTTACGTCAAGATTTTGGCAAAGTCTGCAAGATTCGTTGGGAACGAAACTCAGATTAAGTTCTGTGTATCATCCTCAAACGGATGGACAATCGGAGAGGACTATTCAGTCTCTTGAAGATTTATTGAGAGCCTGTGTACTAGAAAATGCTGGAAGTTGGGATGAATATCTATCATTGATAGAATTCACTTACAATAATAGTTTTCATTCGAGCATAGGAATGGCACCATATGAAGCCTTGTATGGTGACAGTGCAAAACGCCTTTATGTTTGTACCAGGATGGTGCAAATTTGATGGTAGGACCAGATATCGTGCAACAAACGACGGAAAAGGTGAAAATGATCCAAGAGAAAATGCGGACAACTCAGAGTCGACAGAAAAGTTATGCTGACAAGAGACGACGACCTCTTGAGTTTGAGGAAGGTGAGCATGTGTTTTTGAGAGTCACGCCAACGATTGGGGTTGGCAGGGTAATTAAATCCAGGAAACTCATTCCAAAATTCATTGGACCTTACCAAATTCTTTGTCGAGTAGGTCCAGTAGCTTATAAAATTTCTTTAACCCCTTTTCTATCCAATCTTCATGATGTTTTTCATGTTTCACAATTGAGGAAATATATTCCTGATCCATCTCACGTAATTGAACCTGATTTAGTACAACTAAAAGAAAACTTGTCTTATGAGACTTTACCTATACCAATCGCGGATAAGATGGCAAAGCAGCTCAGAGATAAACAAATCTCATTGGTCAAAGTTATTTGGGATGACGTGACTGGAGAAGCAACGTGGGAAGTAGAAGACAAAATGAAGTTACAGTATCCTGATCTATTTACAGGTACGCAAATTCGAGGACGAAATTTTTTTTTAGTAGGGTAGTAATGTAACACCCTGTATTTCACTGTTTTAAATAACAGTAATACATATAAATATGTGAGACACCCCGCTGTGCCCATTTGTGACATTTAGTTTAAAACCACAATTATTAGTTCCTTAAGCACACGTTTAGCGTTAGAGATTTTCACAAATCATTTTCGAAATGTCCCCTTTAAAAATTGGAGATTTGTATGATGTCGGAAAAACACCTGATAGACATTTCTATAACCTCAAAACTTAATCCAACCATAAATGGTCTCTGGTCTTACATCAACTGCCAGGAGCGGAAATAAATACACAAACTCCAGTTGTGATAAAGAATTAGGAGATAAATAGATACAGTAATCCCAAATTGGTTTTCATACACATACACAGTTTTCATTAATAACATAAAATATTCGCAAGATTATAATATATAAATACCCCAAGTTTATCTATTACATTACCAAAACACTGTTGAGGGTATCCTCTCGGTAGGAGCCCTCACAGGCATAGACTTAGACAAAAATACTAAACAACTGAAAACATCTAAAACGTCTCACAAGACGCACTGGCCATATACTACCTGGACCCTAATCACCATGGGTCAAGACTCGAGCTCTGGCATTCGGCTCATAGGGAATCCCGTCCAATCCCTCATCATTAAGTTTGTCCACCAAGTCTTCTGGTACGATTTCAATATAAAACAAATACAACATGCAGAGAGATGCAGGGGATAAGAAACAGTTCTATCATCATAAGTGGAAAAGATTCATAGCATATAATACAATAAAGGTCACAAACATGCATCACTCACAATTTACAATCATCCATACTTTATAACATCATCCTCTACCCTTCAACTCATGCAACTAGACCTTTATGCTGACGTGGCCACTACTGCTCCTGTCACACATCCCTCGTTAGGGATGCCAGTCAGTCGTCCAAGTGACACGTTCCCCACGCCGGTGCACATTCACATCCATGGTGTACATCCATGGTGAGAATGCTCATGCAAAGCAATGACACTATAGCTACACAGTACCGTCAGTGCACACCCTGATTCTCTCTCTCAACTCTATCAAGGGTGCTCATGCAAAGCAATGACACTATAGTGGCACAACTTAAATTCTAATTTGGAACGGTCTACAAGAACTTTGGACCTCGTGTATCTCAAATACACGGTTATGAACAACAATGCAACACATGATTCTCATTGACTTTTATCAATAACAACCTAGTACCTCAAGCTTTTCCTCATAACCTCCACTTACACTCTATATCACATCACTTCACTTCTATAAAATAATAGCGAGGCACTTCTAATTCATATTCAAAACTCTCACCCAAACAAAATACCTCCGAGCAATATATATCTTTCCTTAAAATTATCTACGCATAGAATTAAACCCAGGCAGATCATGCATAACACATTAATCAACAAAATATTCAAACATCTCAATCTCATATAAGTCAATTTATCACAACCAAATCATAATAGTTCAACCAAATAAATAACAAAGTCAGATTCTGTCACGGCCTGGCCGTGATAGCCATCACGGCCGTGACAGACAACAAAGGCAAGAATTCTACAAAACAGAACCTGTCACGGCCTGGCCATGACAACCATCACGGCCGTGACAGACAACAAACATCCTCAATATCATAAATGTTCAAACACCGAAACAATACATCACATGCAGATGGAATACCTCAACCAGCGTATCATAAACAGTCAAAAATAAATAATTCAAACATCCTCAAATATGAATAATTAACCTAAGGCGATAAACCCACAATTCCCAAATCGTCATTGGTATTACGGAAAAGTTTCCAATACGATTTTGGTATTGTCAATTACTCGACCACTAGTAGGGTTTAGGTCGCCCTACACCATTATTATAAATTATATACTACTTATCGGTTCCGACGATGGAATGGTTCTTTCCCCCACCTTTTAATGCGTTCGGAGGTTTTTCTGGAACTTCACAGCCATGCAATCAGCTCCAATGAGTTCCCAAAAAGGAAATTCATACTTCTCCAAAGCAAGCAAGAACATAAAAAGCATCCCAGAGAGACGATCCAAGCATCGAAACAACCAGACAAAAACACTAAATTAATTTCTCAACAATCAAAATATAAATATAATTCAATAATATATTTAATTTCCCAAAAACATCAATCATTTAAAATTAAAACAGATTTGAGGTTTTTAGGCTCAAGGTGAAAATTGAGAAAAATCAGTTTAACAAGAGATTGACCAAATTGATTTAGGGAGACACTTATTCATGCTCCCAATTTCAGAAAACACCAATTAATTTCAGATTTTGAGAATTTAAAATCAAAACCTAGGGCTAGGGTTTCAAAATCAATTTGGGGTTTTGAATCTGAGCAAAGGAAGTGAGGAAACCACTTACCCAAGGAAGAAGGCAAGCTTATGGTGGTGCTGTGGTGGTTGACGCGGCGGCGGACGGTGGCCGTGGCGGCGGTTCATTTTCTGTGAACACCAAAAATAGAGAGATAGAGTAAGACCAAGAAGAAGGAGAAGGAAGAGCTTAAGGTAACTCACATGGTGGAAACCACCATGTAGAGCGGCGGTTCGCGGTTCTCACGCGTTGGAGACACGAAATCGCACGGCGGAGCTCGGCCAGATCGCGCGTTCGGAGCTCGGCTGGCGGCGGTTGTTGTGCAGAGTGGAGGAGATGAGACTTTGGTTTTTGAAGTTGTGGAGAGTAGAAGAGAAAAGAAGGGTGTTATGTTGAGGAAGAAGAAAAAGAAAGAAGAAAAAAGAAAAGAAAGAGAGAAGAAGAAGGCAGCAGCAGAGAAAGAAAGAACGAGAAAAGAAAGAAGAAGAAAAAGAAAGAAAGAGAAAAGGAGAAAAGAAGAAAGAGGAAAAAAAAAGAAAAGAAAGAAAGAGAAACAGAGAGAAAGAGAGAGTTACGGTCTAATGAGAGAAAGGAAGAGAGAGTTTTTATGTTTTAACTTAACATTTAGTGATAGGTACACAAATGAGTGATAAAATATTAAGCCTAAAATAAACATGTTTTTACTTTTTGGAATCTAAAAATAAAGATTGATAAATACATAATTTCGAAATTCAAATTAGAGTAAAGATTAATAGTTGAACTGATCCACTAAGAAAATACTCAGCCCAAAATTTAATTTCCGATTAAGGTCAAACCAAAATATTTTTAACTCTAAAATTAAATAGGATGAGAATATGAAAATGCTTTTCTATTAATCATATTATGAAAAATATTTTTCTGTACTGGTATATTAGTGACAATAACGTAATTATTGTCTAGTAAGCGTGCATTCACTGAATTGAGTCAGTGCTAACGCACCCAATAAAATAATTTGAAGAGAGTAATTGAATTACTCAAACTAAACCACATAACATAATAAATTTAAACATCCAAATAAAATAATTAATCATAGGTGTAAAAACTAGGGTGTTACAATATGTTTATAGGTTTATTGGAGTTTTAGAAAATTATTTTAAATAAACGGAGTTTATCACTCAATTCTACTTGAATGTATGAAGCTACGATTAAAATTTAGGTTGGAAAGTCAGGTGAAACTCGGCCCGCAAATTCCATTGACAGTATTATAATACTGCTCAAAAGACCTAATTTTAATTCGTGAACGAAAGACTTAAGGTTTTTATTTTATTTCCTACAATTCTGCATTTTTAGAATTATTTCAGAAAAAAATAAAATAATTTACGTTTTACGGACGAAATACGTAATTGGGTGAGCGTCATAATGGATTTCGGAGTTTCCAAGAGCAGAAAAAGAGGTTACCTTAGAATTTTGAGATGATTCATGGGGGATGAATCACACTTTTGAGTCTAGAGGATTCTACAAGGTTAAAGTGGCAATTTATGGATTTTGCACTTTAGTCCTTGAACTTTCTACTAATTGCACTTTGGTCCCTAAGTTAGTTTCTATGTTTTTCTAAGTGAATTGGGCCGGAATTTTTGTTCCAAAACCATTAGTGGACCGTGGTCATGAAGCCCAAATTCCTTGTTCATGGATTAAATTTCATGAAGCCATTAGAAATCATGTATGTTTCTTATGTCATGTTTAAGCTTTAAGCTTTTTTGGTGGGCCCCACAAAAATAAATTCAAGCCCAAGTTTTCAAGGCCCATGCGCAATCCCAAGAAGGAGTGGGGGGCTGCTTTGATTTGGGAAGAGTCAAGTTGATTCTTGAAGCTTCCACCATGTTCCACAATGTTCCACCATGTTCTCCTAAGTTCTACACTTTTCTAGCAAGATCCAACGTGTTCTAGGTTCTTCCCAATTAGTCTCAAGAAAATTCAACAAAGATGAGTCACATGTGAACACAATAGATGTTGCACATGGCCATCATTTCAAACTATTGGTAGTCAAGCTATTAGTATGTATGCTTAATAAATCCAAGTTGGTTTATCAAACTAAAAACCCTAGCCCCATGAACATGTTAAGACCGAATCTTAGTATATGAGAGTTAGGAAGTTTTGAGCTTTAAATTTATTTGTTTAGTCACTAATGCACGGTCTTCGTAGATTAAGGGCCATTAATCCATGACTTAATCATGATTAGGAATTTTAGTCACTCAAAACCCCTAGAGGCCGTGACCATGTATAAGGGTTTAGAATGTTTTTAGTTTCTTGATTTGTAATTATTTGATTGTAATGGTTGAAGGTTGAGTGAGTGTGACGAATACGCGATAATCCGGACTTCCGAAGAATTCACAAATTCACGAGAAACTCTACTAAAGGTAAGAGGGGAATACCTGAGGAATATATTCGATGGCTATATGATATCCTGTGTTGGTTTGTAATTATTTGTCTGTTAGTATTTATTTAAGTTGTTTAAGTTATGGTATCTGTATCTGTGTGGTTTTAATTGCGCTTAATTGTTTATCTGCAATTATATTATGCTACTGTGATGCATGATCAGCCTGGGTAATTATATTATGCTACTGTGATGCATGATCTTCCTGGAAATACCTCTGTGATATTATTGTTGGTTGATGTTTGAGAAGCCTGACAGTGGTCAGTGCCCAATTAAATTAATGGGATAAAAGCTTTAAGAAGCTTCGTAAATTATATTCAATGTTTTAACGATAAAATATTGATATATAATATTAATGGAAATTTTTAATTGGGAAAAACAAGGAATTTTGGAAAATATTATTATTTTAATAATTTATTACTGTAAGAGTGTATTATGAGTCACAATGAGTGCGAAACCGTGAAAATATTTTTGCACTAATAATTTTTACGTAAGAAAATCCGGAATATTATAAAATATTATTTTATGAAATTAATTGGTGAAAATAAGTTAATTATGATTTTTGAAAATTGATTAAGTGGAAAAAGTTAAATTTTGGCTTAAAAAGCTTTAAAAATGAAAATTGACGGCAAATTTGGAAAAACGTAGACGGCAAGTATTTTGAAACGGCAGTGTATATTTTGAGTAAGTTAAACCTCAAGTGACTCATATTTTTATAAACACTAATCTTTATTATTTAAAGATTTTATTGATGAATTTCCAATTTTAAAAGATTTTCTGAAAATAAAAATTAATTCAACCGTGTTGAAAGTGATGTTGAACTTAGTAACCGAGATGTCGGGGTACTAAGGTTCTATGTTGTTATGGACTTGGGATCCTTTGGACTTTGAGGTCCTGTACTGTATACGTGGTGTATACCGTATTTAAACATTTAAGATGTTTTATTACCATGAACCTATGACTGGTGCATCGGTCGAGAGGTGTCGTGATTGAGCACTCGGACTGTGAGGTACTGTGTTGTAATGAAAGTTTTAAAGATGTTTAAAACTATGTGAGTCGTAAGCCATTTTGAGCTTCGGCAAAGAAAGATTGAACACAAAGGAAAGAGTTATGAGCAAAAGTGTTTTGCATGCATTTGGCAGACGTGCCCGCGGTTCTATGTATCATTTACCTTGCAGCGTCAGGTATTTCATACTATGTTTTCCTCATTGTGCCCGGGTTGGACAATGAGACCCCATCGACGTTGCTATCACTGATGCCCTGGGTGTGGACAGTGTGCGATGGATTTTGGCTGTGTGCCTGTGGCTGTGTGCCTGTTTGCCTAGTGTGGCAATGGAGCCTGATCAACTCATCATGTGTTGGGATATCTCATGAGATTAGGACGAAATTAGATGACAGATATGAAGTGTTCATGCATAATTTTCACACGATGATGTTTGGAGTGTTGAACCCATTGATAAACTATTTGCTTATGAATACTTGTGTTTGGTAAATATGTATGTGTTTTATGTGGTGTTTAGCATGTAGTTGTCGAGTAAAATCCATGTATTGGTTTCTCACTCTTACGTGTTTAGATGGAACCGGATATACCACTGGTACATTCGAGGATCCGCTCGATTACGTTTGATCGAGTGCAGTTTGTGGTGCCTGGGAGGTTAACCCTGGGGCACTCAGCGTCACCTATCATGGCCCCAGCAGAGAAGTCATTGGCACAGTAGAATAAGGGCCACAGCAAAGGATACATGTGGTTGAGACTGTTGAGGTACCTCTACCTCCAGTATGGCTATACCTACAGTATTTGGATGAGCACGGGTTACTTGATCTGCCCCCTCAGCCGCATCCGCTTTAGATAGAAGGACCAGAAATACCTCCTGCTTAGGTAGGGTTGGATGAGGGCGAGGAAGACCCCGAGGAGTACGTTGAGGATGATCTCGAGTTTCACCCTCCTGCTGTTGATGATGATGATTCTTCCGACGACGTAGTGGGAGCGGAGGCATCTTCATCTGACACATCTGTTGTATGTGGGGTTGATCATCATGATCTCCCCAATGGATTTCATTAGCTTGGCCAGCTATAGGTATAGTTCTGGGGTAGCGAGTCTCGTTAGTTTTTAATCTGGCTACTAAGAGCCATGAGTTTTTGGTATGGTTCTAGACTACTCGTTGCTTATATGTATATGTCTTTCTTTTCTTTGCTTAGTTTGATGGAGAATAGCCTATACTTATGAGGACTCTTTTGTTATCTCCTATTAGGTATATGGTGTATTTAAAAGGTGATGTCTATATATATATATATATATATATATAGATATACCTATATGTTTGTTTATGTTTACAATGGTTCAATGTTAAAGAAAAAAAAATTCACCACTATTTTCGTAAGGGACGTTTACCTAAAAGAATATTTTCCAAAAGTAACCAGCATTTAATAATTTAATTTTTCTATATTCGGGTAACTATGTGATGGCCCTAGAAGGGGTGTCGCACCCAATAGTTCTAGTGGACCTTCTTTGGAACATTGGTTTGAGGTGGTATATCAGGCTGTGGTGGTTGTGGAAGAGTGAATGGAGTTGTATTTGGAATGTCAGGTTGAGGTAATGGCAGCACAGTGTTTGGGAAAAGGTCAGGTAAGGCTGAGAGAGATTGCACACTATGGAATGGAAAGGTGTCCTCATGGAAATGAACATCCCGAGATATAAAGAAGGTCCTGGTTTGAAGATTTTATAGTTTGTAGCCTTTGTAACCAATAGGGTATCCCATAAAGGCGGAAGGGATGGCTCTAGGACTAAATTTGTTCGTAGTTGATGGCAATGTGGAAGCAAAAGCCAAGCATCCAAAGACTCTAAGGTCAAGATATGGAGGATCTTTCTGAAATAGAAGTTGATAAGGAGACTTGCTATGAAGCCTTGGGGTAGGAGTCTTGTTAATAAGAAAGACAACAGTCTTTATGCATTCACCCCAGAAGCTAAATGCAACTCTGGACTGGAAATATAGTGATCTAGCAACATTAAGAAGGTGCTGGTGTTTGCGTTCAACAACAGAATTTTGTTGTGGTCTCTCTACACAACTAAATTGATGGATGGTTCCCTTTTCTGCTAGAAACTCATGCAGACAGTTCTTTTGCATTATCTGATCTAAACTGCTTTATAACTTTCTGAAATTGGGTTTCAACCAGGGCAAAAAACTGCTTGATCAAGCTAGGGGCATCAGACTTATGTTTCATCGGGAATATCCATGTAAACCGAATGTGATCATCTACTAAAGTGAGGAAATATCGATTGCCATCATAGGTCCTTGTATGGAATGGTCCCCAAATGTCGCAATGGATCAAATCAAAGGAAGATAAAGCAAAATGATTATTAGAAATGAATGGTAAATGTTTTTGTTTAGATAAGGGACAAATATCACAGAAATGCTTGGAATTAAAAGGAATATGGAAATCTTTATTCAATAGTTGCATACAATTGGAAGATGCATGTCCTAGCCTAGCATGCCAAATATGTGTAGGCACTACTGTTTTGAGTGAGGTAGTTGATGCAGTGTGTAAACATACAGACCTTGCACCAAATTACCCTTGCCAATCCTCTTCAAGAGATGGTGATCCTGAATTGAGAAAGAATTGGCAGTGAAATTATTAGAGATATGTGCATTAGTTAAAAGTGCACTAACTGATATTAAATTCATATGAAAGCTTGGAATATAAAGAACATTACTCAAGATCAATTCATAATCTAATTGAACAGTTCAAATTGAATGAACAGGTACAATGGACTTATCAGGTAAGGTAACAGAGTTATTGACAACAAGAACACGATGGATAAGCTGTTGAAGGGTGCAAGCAATATGGCTTGTAGCCCCTGAGTCAAGTATCCAACTATCATTAAAGCTAGGAACAGCTAAATAAATAGGAATGAAAGATATACCTGCAGGGTCAAATGTAGTGGAAGAAGAAGGTTCTGGTTTGGAAGCTTGTCACAATTGGGAAGACAACAAGGATATCAGTTGCTTGTAGTGATCCATAGTCAATTGTGCAGGGAATTCTTGAGAAACATCAGATGAAGCACTGACTTGGTGAGCAGATGCAGAAGCAGTCTTTGGTTTAGACTTCAGATAGCCAGGAGGATAACCATGTAATTTGAAGCATTTGTTAGTTGTGTGGCCCAAGATTCCACGATGAGTGCATGTGGGTCGATCCTTCTTGCCAGTCTTGGAACGATTATCTTGTTGAGATCTCTGAAAGTTAGGTTTCACAACAAATGCTATCTGAGAATCAGTGTCGACAGAGGAGAACTCCACCTCCCTGTGCTTCTCATCTTGAACAACCAGAGAAAACACTTTGGTGATGGGATGGAGAGGCTCCATGATAAGCCTATGGCTTATCTAGTTTTATGGCTAGTATGACCAGGGTTTTGTGCTAATTATATCTCATTTTCACCCAAATTAGATTAGATTGTCCTCAAGCAAGGTTTTGAGTCTCTAAAGTAGTTTTAGGTTAATTTAGCCAGTTTTGAGTCAAATAAAGCACTTATGGCTATTTTATTGTTTTCAGGTTAAGTTAGAAGTCAAGGGAATAAAGAAACAGAGGAAATTTCAAGTCTGGAGGTGTTCGCCTCGCGAGAGTCTTCTCGCCTCACGAACCTGAAAGCCAGCTGAACAGTAAAAATGTCATCCTCTCTGGTTCGCCCCGCGAACAACACCTCGCCTCGCGACCCTGATAGCTGACTGTCCCAGAGAAATGCAACCCGTTCTGTGTCGCCTCGCGGATCCATGTCTCGCATCGCGAGAATGAAGACCAGAAGCCATGACTTTTCCATTCCTCGCCACGCGAGCCGAACTTCGCCCCGCGAGAAGACCAAACGTTGCAGACTCTTCAGGATATTCGCCTCGCGAGTGAGGGTTCACCTCGCGAGTGGGCTCAGTTTCTGAATAGTATAAATTGCTGTTCTGGACAGATTGGAAGAACTTTTGGATTCTCCCTTGTTTTTACATATTTTCTGTGTGTTTCGTTTTTCCATGGAGAACTAATTTCCTTAGATTAGTATATTGTAATCGATTTCCACTACACTTGAGGTTCTTGTAATTCTTGTTTTGTATGCTTTTCCCTTTTCAATGCTATGCTATATATTTCTGTTTGCTTAATTCAGGAGTGTATAGTGTTGTGTTGATTTATTTCGGTGATGTTATGTTCCTATATATAATCGCGTTTTCTTAATTCGCGTGTGTTCAATTCGTGTTCGCTTAGTTCACGAAGGGCTTAACCCCGTTTGCTTAATTCGGGAATAGGAACATATATCTGTAGTAGTGATTTCGCTTGTTAATTGTTGCTACAACCGGGAGGGGATTAGAATCTGCTTAGGGCTTGGAATTTATATGAACCGATGATAGTTGGGAAATCAAGAACAGTAGATTAATCGTCTTTAGTTATTGATAATCTTTTAAACTGCCTTGTTTTCATTGCTCTGTTTATGCTTTGTTTTCAATTTGAATTTCAATCCAAACCCCCCCCAAAAAAAAAATTGATTTTTGTGGTAAATAACAATTCAAGGGTCCTTGTGAGACGATATCTGAGTTGTCGCCCTAAACTACATTTTTTTACAACCCGCTCGCTTTTTGGCACGTACGCGACAGCGCGACCAAAAATTGGCACCGTTGCCGGGGACTCTTGTTTGTTATTTTCGCATTTTTTCTTCTTTGTCTTTTATTTTTGTTTTTGTTTTGAATTGGTCTGGCTACTAGGTCTACTTGCCCTGAATTGTGTGATTTTGATCCTGAAATTGAAAGAACACTGCACACACGCCGTAGAGAAATTCGGGCTAGCACTAGTAGTGATTCTAATTCTAAAACTGTTTTTGATAACATGGGTGACCAACGGACATTAAGACAGCTTGCTGCCCCTGATGTTAACTATAATGGATTGTGTATTGAATATTAAGTGTGTCATTACTCCTTTTGAATTAAAATCTGGTCTAATCCATTTGTTGCCAAGGTTTAGTGGTCTTGCAGGTGAGGATCCACACAAGCATTTGAAGGAATTCCAGGTTGTCTGCTCCACAACCTTGAGACCAGAGGGAGTAACTGAGGATCACATCAAACTGAAAGCCTTTCCGTTTTCACTACAGGGCGCTGCAAAGGATTGGCTGTTATATCTTGAGCCAAACTCTATTACTACCTAGAACGATTTGAAGAAGCTCTTCCTAGAGAAATATTTTCCTGCCTCCAGAGCTGCATCAATCTGGAAGGAAATATGTGGCATCAGACAAGGAAATTAGTCATTGGTTGAATATTGGGAGAGATTCAAGCAGTTGATATCCAGTTGCTCCCAGCATCAGATTTCTGAACAGCTTCTTATCCAGTATTTTTATGAAGGGTTATTGCCGATGGATAGAAATATTGTGGATGCTGCTAGTGGGGGAGCGCTTGTTGATAAGACTCCAGCTGCTGCCAAGCAATTAATTGAAAATATGTCACTGAACTCCCAGCAGTTTACTACCAGAAGAAATTCTGTTGAGACAAGAGGTGTGCATGAGGTCCACAGTTCTTCTTCCAACCAGGACCGTGATGATAGAATTGATAGGCTCACTTATTTGGTGGAGAAATTGGCAATGGATAAGGTTCAGTCGGCGATGTTGTGTGGCATGTGTAACTCTCCTGAGCACCCGTTTGATGCATGCCCCATTCTGAGAGAAGGGGTCACCACCAATTGTCCCCAGGCTTATGCAGTCCATCCTTACAATCAAGGAAATAGTCAGAACCGGTACATCACTCCTGACCTCTCCACAAATAGGTACCACCCCAATTGGAGGAATCATCCTATTCTTCGGTATGGGAACTCATCCCAACAACAACCGATGGCAGCACCACAGAATCCTCCTCAAGTGACCACTTCTGCACCTTCCGAACCTTCCCTAGAGGACATGGTCAAGCAATTGGCTGCAAATAATCTCCAGTTTCAGCAGCAAGCACAGACTAGTATTCAGACTTTGAACACACAGATTGGGCCAGATTGGGCGAGTTTCAAAGGCGGACGGATGCTACCATTCAAGCCTTGCAGACACAGATTGGGCAGCTTGCCACTTCCATAAACAACATACAACAAGCTCAAGGATCCAGTCAACTGCCGGCACAAACAGTGATAAATCCCAATGTCTCCAATCCTAATGTGAGTTCCATTTCTCTGAGATCTGGAAAAGTTGTTGAGGCCACCTCTGGAAAAGATGAAGAAACTGTTGAGGTAACTCCTGAGCCTATTGTTGATGTTGAAGCTGAGAAAGTGTACATACCACCGATCCCCTTCCCACAGAGTGCAGAGAAATAAGAAGATTGGTGGGGAATACAAGGAGAGGGAAATTTTAGATGTGTTCAGAAAGGTGGCGGTAAATATTCCCTTCTAGATGTGATCAAGCAGGTTCCTAAGTATGCTAAATTTCTGAAGGATTTATGCACCAACAAGTGAAGGTTGAAGAGTGATGAGAGAGTTAATTTGGGAAGAAATGTTTCAGCTCTCATCCAGTCTAAGCCTGCACCAGAAAGAGTTACTGTTTCAGTCCCCCACTCAGGCATTATCACAGAAGTGCAAGGATCCAGGCACTTTTACTATTCCATGCATTATTGGGGACGGAAAATTTGAAAATTGCATGTTGGATTTGGGAGCTTCCATAAATGTCATGCCCACCTCTATTTTCAATAACCTTGATCTTGGTCCCTTGCAGTATACAGGTCTCACTATCCAGTTGGCCAACATGACCAGTGCCCGCCCCATGGGAATGGTAGAAGATGTGATGGTACAAGTTAATGAGTTAATTTTCCCTACTGACTTCTACATCCTAGACATGGCAGGAGAGACAAATTCAAGTAGATCACCAATAATCTTGGGCGGACCATTCATGAAGACAGCTAAGACTAAGATTGATGTTAATGATGGGACCATGTCTAAGGAGTTTGGTGATATTGTGGCAAAGTTTAACATCTTTGATGCTATGAAGCATCCATTGGAAGAGCACTCTGTTTTCCAATTAGAGTTGCTTTCTGAGATTATTGATGACACCCATGAGGACCTTATTTCTGATTTTCCATTTATTTCTGGTTTTGATGATTTATATTCATGTCTTGTTGTCATCGACACTAACTTTGTGTCTTTGTTTGTGCTGAGTTTCTTGATTCAACTTTGCAGGGTGATAGTGTGAGTGAAGCTGTCTGTTCATCCGACGTTTTTGACATCATGGCTACTCCAAATGTACCATCCATTGAGCAGCCACCCTCCTTAGAGCTCAAGCCACTTCCTGGGAACCTGAAGTATGCTTACCTGGAGACGAATGAAAAACTTCCAGTCATTATTTCCTCCAGCCTTGACTCTGACCAGGAAGCAAAACTATTAGAGGTTCTGAAGAAGCACAAGAAGGCGATTGGGTGGACCTTGGCTGACATCCCAGGAATTACCCCCTCCAGATGTATGCATAGAATTCTATTGGAGGATGGGGCTAAACCAGTTAGGCAGGCCCAAAGGCGGCTTAATCCATTGATTCTGGATGTGGTGAAGAAAGAGGTGACTAAACTTCTACAGGAAGGTATCATATACCACATCTCTGATAGTACTTGGGTTAGTCCAGTGCAAGTTGTACCCAAGAAGTCTGGCCTCACAGTGGTAAGAAATGATAATAATGAGCTTGTACCTACTAAAGTCTAGAATAGCTGGCGAGTCTGTATAAATTATAGGAAGTTGGACCAGGCCACCAGAAAGGATCACTTTCCTTTGCCGTTCATAGATCAGATGCTGGAACGGCTGGCTGGTAAATCTCATTACTGCTTTCTTGATGGCTTTTCCGGGTATTTCCATATCCATATTGCCCCAGAGGATCAGGAAAAGACCACTTTCACGTGCCCCTTCGGCACGTTTGCCTATAGGAGGATGCCATTTGGCCTTTGTAATGCTCCTGGCACTTTCCAAAGATGCATGCTTAGCATTTTTACTGAATTTATTGAAAATTTCATGGAGGTGTTCATGGATGACTTCACTGTATATGGCTCCTCATTTGATGCATGTCTGCATAGTCTGAGTTTAGTTCTAGAAAGATGCATTGAGACTGATCTGATTTTGAACTATGAAAAATGTCACTTTATGGTAGAACAGGGGATTGTTTTGGGTCATGTTATTTCTAAAGAGGGTATTTCAGTAGATCCTGCAAAAATTGATGTGATTTCTTCATTGCCTTATCCATCTTGCGTACGCGAGATCCGTTCTTTTCTTGGCCATGCAGGTTTCTACAGGCGCTTCATTAAGGACTTCAGCAAGATAGCTCTGCCATTGTCAAACTTGCTGAAGAATGATGCCATGTTCCATTTTGATGACAACTGCAAGAAGGCATTTGACTACCTGAAAAGAGCATTGACCTCTACCCCCGTCATCCAGCCCCCTGACTGGACCCTCCCTTTTGAACTCATGTGTGATGCTTCTAATTATGCTGTGGGAGCGGTTCTGGCACAAAGGGTGGGCAAGGCTGCCCATGTCATTCATTATGCTTCTAGGACATTAGATGCTGCACAATCAAATTACACCACCACTGAAAAGGAACTGCTAGCTGTTGTGTTTGCACTTGATAAATTTAGGTCATATTTGCTAGGTTCCAGGGTTATTGTTTTCACTGACCATGCAGCTCTGAAGTACCTGTTAAAGAAACCAGAAGCGAAGCCAAGACTGATTCGGTGGATGCTTTTGCTCCAAGAGTTCAATGTGGAGATAAAAGACAGGAGTGGAGCTGAAAATTTGGTAGCCGATCACTTGAGCCGAATAGCAAGGGATGAGGATCCTTCTCCCATCCAAGATGATTTTCCGGATGAACAGCTTCTACATCTGCATGGGGTAACGCCATGGTTTGCTGACATTGTTAACTTTCTTGTTGCTGGTGTTGTTCCTGCAGGTACAAGTAGATCCAAGATCCACAAGCTCAAGAGTGATTCAAAGTACTATGTGTGGGATGATCCGTACCTTTGGAAGTTTTGCAGTGATCAGGTGATTTGGAGGTGTGTCCCCGATTATGAGACAGAGTCCATCCTGCACTTTTCTTATGCCTCTCAAGTAAGGGGACACTTTGGACCACAGAGGACGGCAAGAAAAGTCCTAGATTCTGGGTTCTACTGGCCCACAATTTTTAGAGATGCCTATGAGGTCTACCGGAATTGTAAGGAGTGTCAAACAACAGGCCCTACCATCACTCGTAGGAGTGAGATGCCTCAACAGCCCATGCTTTTTTGTGAGGTTTTTGATGTGTGGGGAATCGACTTTATGGGTCATTTCCCTGCTTCTTTTGGTTTTCTGTACATTCTTTTGGCTGTTGACTATGTTTCAAAGTGGGTGGAAGCAATCCCCACTAGGACTAACGATGCTAAAGTTGTTTCAAAATTTGTTAGGTCCAACATTTTTTTGCAGGTTTGGCATACCTCGGGCTATTATCAATGACCAGGGCACTCACTTCTGCAACCGCACCATGGAAGCCTTACTCAAGAAATATGGAGTTGTGCATAGAGTTTCCACTGCTTATCATCCCCAGACCAATGGCCAGGCTGAGATATCAAACAGGGAGATCAAGCAGATTTTAGAGAAAATGGTGCAGCCGAATAGGAAGGACTGGAGCCGCCGTCTGGAAGACGCACTGTGGGCTCAGAGGCCGCTTTCAAGACACCAATAGGGATGTCCCCCTTTCGGCTTGTATTTGGTAAGCCATGTCACCTCCCTGTGGAAGTTGAGCACCGTGCATATTGGGCAGTCAATTGCTGTAACTTGGAAATGAAGAAAGCTGGTATTGAAAGGAAACTCCAGTTGCAGCAGCTTGAGGAGCTTAGGCTAGAAGCCTATGAAAGCTCCCGGATTTATAAAGAGAAAACAAAACATTTTCATGATAGGATGATTGCTAGGAAAGAATTTTCTGTGGGCCAGCAAGTCTTACTGTTTAATTCCCGCCTGAAATTGATGGCTGGGAAACTTAGGTCCAAATGGGATGGCCCCTTTGTTGTTACTAACGTTTTTCCTTATGGTGCAGTAGAGATTAAAAGTGCAGGTACCAACAAGTCCTTCAAGGTTAACGGGCAGAGGCTGAAGCCATTCCATGGTGTGGCTGCTGGTGTTCCTGCGGATGCTAATGTTGAGGAGCTCTCCTTGGAAGCTCCCACCTATACTGCCACTTGATCAGGGAGTACCCTTTCCTTTCCCTCACTCTGATTTTATAGTTATGTTGTTTCATTGGGGACAATGTATGTTTTAAGTGTGGGGGAGGGAACTAATTGTAGCTTTGTTTTGTGTTTGGTTGGTCTTGTGTTTGAATAAATTGTGTGAGTCTTTGGTCGGTGAGCTTGATTGATTTTGATTGATTTTGCACAGATTGATTGCATGATATTGATGATTCCTCCTAGGTTGAAATTTTTTTTCAAAAGTGATCCCCATGTGATTAAAAACTGAACTTTGAGAGATTTTGTTGTGATGGCATGATTTATGATAAGTTTGGGGTGATAGGAAGCACACACTAGGGATAGAATCTCTGTCAAACAATTTGCAAAAATGTCCAGGAAAGGATTTGAGCCTCCAACATGTTTTAAACTGTGTCAAATCACTTTTAAGTTGCACTTTCCCGAATTTGCTTGAATCTCTTTATGGTTTGCACGTTTACGTGTTTGCTTCAAATGATTTAGGCATTTTCTTTGTAAATAACTACTTAGCCTAAAAGAACCAATTCCTAATGCAAGTTCCCTAGTTAGCCCCTTTGAGCCTAATTAGCCTGTTAATTCTTGTTAACCTATGTTACAAGCTAAAATCTGAAAAAAAAAACCATGTTAACCCGATCTTAGGATTAGGAGAGCATGGAATCTTGACAAGAGAATGTTTGCAAGAAACTAAGTTTGGGGTGGCTACAAGGTGTAATGTGTTGTTTTGGATTGAGAAAAAGAAAAAAAAATATAATAAAAAGGTTGGAGCCAAAGGCAAGAAAAAAAAAAGAAAAAAGAAAAAAAAAGAGAAATAAAAAGTACAGAAAATGTCCAAAAAGGCTATTTGAATAAAAAGGCTGTAGTCACCCAAGGCAAATGAAAAAATGAAAAAAGGAAATTGAGTTTAAATTCAAAGTGTAAAAAGTTCATGCTCTCTTAGTTCCTAGGGTCTTCAGCCTAGTACCCTTGTATATCCTACCCTTAGCCAGGCCCCATTACAACCCATAAAAGCCCTTTTGATGTTGCATGCATGTTTTCTGTGGGAATCATTTTGAGATGAAAATCAAATTCATGGGAAGTGCTCTTAAAAGTGAAATTGAGTGAAATGTTGATAACCTAGACAAAAACTGAGCAATTGAGTGAAACACTAAACTCCCTTGTGAGGAAGGCAGTTGTTTGAATTTGGTGATCTCCCTCTTGTGGGTAACTTGGATCCCTTGCTTAGATTACTGATTGTTTGAATGACTAATTTCTCAATTGTTCAGAATAAATGATTGTGGGGATTGCTTTGTTTGTAAAGGGGGGAACATTGTAGAAAACAGTTTTGATGTATTGCTTGAAATTTGTGCAAGGTTGATTGAATCTTTTAAGCTTGCCATGTCTTGAGTCTTTTTGATTTTTGAGTTGTAGTTTGCTTGGGGACAAGCAAAGTTTAAGTTTGGTGTATTTTGATAAGCCTCTGGCTTATCTAGTTTTATGGCTAGTATGACCAGGGTTTTGTGCTAATTATATCTCATTTTCACCCAAATTAGATTAGATTGCCCTCAAGCAAGGTTTTGAGTCTCTAAAGTAGTTTTAGGTTAATTTAGCCAGTTTTGAGTCAAATAAAGCACTTATTACTATTTTATTGTTTTCAGGTTAAGTTAGAAGTCAAGGGAATAAAGAAACAGAGGAAATTTCAAGTCTGGAGGTGTTCGCCTCGCGAACCTGAAAGCCAGCTGAACAGTAAAAATGTCATCCTCTCTGGTTCGCCCCGCGAACAACACCTCGCCTCGCGACCCTGATAGCTGACTGTCCCAGAGAAATGCAACCCGTTCTGTGTCGCCTCGCGGATCCATGTCTCGCCTCGCGAGAATGAAGACCAGAAGCCATGACTTTTCCATTCCTCGCCACGCGAGCCGAACTTCGCCCCGCGAGAAGACCAAACGTTGCAGACTCTTCAGGATATTCGCCTCGCGAGTGAGGGTTCGCCTCGCGAGTGGGCTCAGTTTCTGAATAGTATAAATTGCTGTTCTGGACAGATTGGAAGAACTTTTGGATTCTCCCTTGTTTTTACATATTTTCTGTGTGTTTCGTTTTTCCATGGAGAACTAATTTCCTTAGATTAGTCTATTGTAATCGATTTCCACTACACTTGAGGTTCTTGTAATTCTTGTTTTGTATGCTTTTCCCTTTTCAATGCTATGCTATATATTTCTGTTTGCTTAATTCAGGAGTGTATAGTGTTGTGTTGATTTATTTCGGTGATGTTATGTTCCTATATATAATCGCGTTTGCTTAATTCGCGTGTGTTCAATTCGTGTTCGCTTAGTTCACGAAGGGCTTAACCCCATTTGCTTAATTCGGGAATAGGAACATATATCTATAGTAGTGATTTCGCTTGTTAATTGTTGCTACAACCGGGAGGGGATTAGAATCTGCTTAGGGCTTGGAATTTACATGAACCGATGATAGTTGGGAAATCAAGAACAGTAGATTAGTCGTCTTTAGTTATTGATAATCTTTTAAACTGCCTTGTTTTCATTGCTCTATTTATGGTTTGTTTTCAATTTGAATTTCAATCCAAACCCCCCCAAAAAAAAAAAATGATTTTTGTGGTAAATAACAATTCAAGAGTCCTTGTGAGACGATATCCGAGTTGTCGCCCTAAACTACATTTTTTTGCAACCCACTCGCTTTTTGGCGCGTACGCGACAGCGCGACCACTCCATCAATAGAATTTGGTGCCTAACATGAGAAAATTGGTCATTAAGACCCATCAAGAATGCATAGACATACTCTGTCTAAGCATAATCTATTAAGGGTTGTGCACCACCACAAGTGCAAGTGTTAGACGGATGGAATTCTCGTAACTCCTCCCAGAGACCTGCGAGCTTAGTAAAGTATTGTGTAACTGATAAAGAACCTTGCTGCAAGCCAGAGATGTGCTTGCATAATTGAAATGATCTGGGGCCATTGTGTTGCTGAAAACTATCACGGAGATTCTTCCAAATCGCAACTGCTGAGTGATTATACACAATGGAAGGAACCAATTCTTTGGAGACAGAATTGAGAAGCCAAGAACACACCACACTTTCAACTCGATCCCAATGAGCCAAGATTGAAGCTTCAGAATCAGGTGGTGGTCGTCGGAAAGAACCATCAACAAAACCAAGTGTATTCTTGGAGAAGAGAGCCAATTGGATTGAACGGCTCCAAAAATTGTAATTGTCGCTTGTGAGAGGCTGAGAAACAAGGATCACACCTGAGCTATCCGATGGATGCAGGAAATATGGGTTGAGAACCTCATTATGGTTGGCTGGGAATGCCATTGAAGCACCTCGGAACTATCTCTAGTGAATGTGCGACTTGATTTTTCTCAATAGAAGGTGCCAATTTGCAAGTAAACTAAAGTTTAGAGAGTGTATATGCACTTTTTCCTTTAATTTTTATGCACTGTCAATATATATATATATATATATATATATATATATATATTATTAACAGTCAATAATATCTTAACAATTCAATATTATTATTATTATTATTATTATTTCTCTGTCTTAGTTATTAAAATAAAAGCACATATGGGAAGAGTTCAACTTGTCAAATCTGTGGTTATTGGGATGATGATGTATAGCTTCCAGGTTTATTCATGGCCTATAGGCTTGCTGAAATTAGTTGATAGCTGGCTGAGGAACTTTATCTGGTCTGGTAATACATATATCAAGAAAACAGTGACAGTTGCTTGGCATAAATTGTGCAAACCTGAGGCTGAGGGAGGTCTTGGAGTTAGATCTTTAAGAGCTGTTAACAATGCTTCTATGCTAAAATTGTGCTGGGATTTCATCTCTTCCTCTGAGCAGTGGGCTTGTCTTTTACGAGCAAGAGTTTTGAGGAATAATTCAGTTGTGCAATATTCTATCTCCTCTTCAATTTGGCCACGAATCAAACCTCACTTGAATTCAGTTCTTGAAAACTCTTCATGGTTGCTTGGAGATGGCTCTGACATAAACTTTTGGAATGATGTATGATTATCTAAGCCTTTGAACTCCTTGTTATCTTTACCAGCACACTTACATTCTTCCTTAAATGCAAAGGTTAAAGATTTCCTGCATAATAACTCTTGGTTCATACCAAGTATTATTCTCCAAAACTGCCCAGCTATAGCTGAAGAGCTCAAGCATATCACCATCCCTTCCTTTCCTAGTAAAGACATCCGTGTGTGGTGCAGAAATGAATCGGGCTCTCTAACTCTGAAGGATGCTTTTCAGTTTCTTAACAGCAATGGCCAAGCTGTTCCTTGGGCCAACTTCCTTTGGAATAAATGTGTTCCTCCCTCCAAGTCTTTCCTGGTTTGGAGGATCCTGCATAACCGCATGCCTACTGATGATAACCTATGGGCCAACGGCTGCATTGTTGTCTCTAGATGTAATTTATGTGGTTGTAGTTATGAAACAACTGCTCATCTTTTCCTTCAATGCGCCTTTGCTAAGGATTTATGGTCTTGGCTGAGCAACACAGTTAGCATGACAATTGATACTTCTTCAATGCTTTATGTTTTCTCAATCTGTGATCATCGATGGTGCTCTCAAGTTAAGGATCTTCTGATTGCTGCCATAACTAGCATCATCTGGGCAATTTGGCACTGTATAAATAAATCCAGGTTTGAAGACATGTTTATTCCTTTGCAGGTTGCTAAAAATCTTATCCTTGCTAATGTTAGCCTTGCGGGTAACCTAAGTAAAGGCACAACTTCATCATCTATACAGGACTTTATGTTATTAAAGGCTTTTAGGGTCAGCTGCCATCCCAACCGAGCTCCTCAAATCATAGAAGTCATATGGCATCCTCCTCCCTGTTACTGGGTCAAGTGCAACACTGATGGGGCAGCTAAAAGTGCACCGGGTCCTTCTGCTTGTGGTGGCATTTTTCGTGATCATAGTGCTACCACTCTTGGTTGCTTTGCAGCCAACCTTGGAGTCACTTCTGATTTTTATGCTGAGCTAATGGGTGCAATCTTGGCAATTGAAATTGCCCATAAGAAAGGTTGGTCATTATGGCTTGAATGTGACTCAAAGCTTGTCATCTCTGCAATCTCCTCTCCCTCCATGGTTCCTTGGAAACTTAGGAATAGATGGAATAATTGCATGGCCTTTACTAAGGAAATGCGTTTTGGTTACTCTCATATTTTTCGTGAGGGCAATAACTGTGCAGATAAAATTGCCAATCACGGACTATTTATTCATGGATTCTTTTGGTGGGACTTAATCCCTAATTTTATTAGGAATGATTTTTATAATAATAGGGTAGGACTCCCTAATTTTCGTTTTAGGTGATTTCATGGGTAAGGTTCATGTCCCCCCATGCTCTTGTATTGTTTTTGTTTTCTTTTTTCAATAAATTGGGGTGTGCTGCATATGATAGATAGTGGCTAAGGTGCCAACCTAGTTGGGATGTTAGTCTCTATTGTGATGCCTTTGCACGCCTCCTTTGCTTAAAAAATAAATAAAAATAAAAGCACATATATCGAATGTTAATGCATGTATGTGTAAAAATATTTTACACTAACAATACAAACTACATTAATCCTAATTATTGATTTATTAATAGAGTTTCAATGTTTTCTTTATTTATTTATGTCAGCTAGGTTGGAACGTATTGAGTATATTAACCGTAATTATTAATTTATGAGACAACATAGTTAAATTATTTAAAATACTGTCATTTAAAATATAATATATAATTCTTCGTATAATTTTAAATTATTTGTTTAATAACTTTAGTAACATAATATAAGTTTTGAATTTTGATACATCGATAATATTAAAAAATTTACATGGTTAAATGTTGAAAAATTTTTTTTTATAGACTAAACGATGATAATTTTGTCTTCAGCTCCTCCCCGGCTTCACTGATTGGTTTGATCCTACTCTTAACCTAGGGACAAAAATAGATAAAAAAAAAAGGGCATTGTTGAAGTTAGGTAATCTCGTGGATATAATAAGGTGCACGGCCCATTCATTTTTGCACAACAAACAGAACATGTTTATTATACGCCATATCCGTAGGGACATCAAGGATGGTTTTGTGTCATTAAGATAAAAGGCTCATAGTATAATTAGTGATAACATAATCAATCAGTCTGAGAAAGAAGCTCGTTACCAAGATGATGAGTTTTCAGGCCCCTATGCATCGTTGGATATTATGCCCGATATAATTGTTAATTCTCTGGCAGACGTTTCTGGCGGTGGGGAAGAGCAAGAATGAACACCCTCACACACGAGTATAAGCTGTTCAAAATGAAGCAAGGAGAACCTATCTCTGAAATGCAAAAGAGATTCACTCACATTGTCAACCAACTTGCTGGTCTTGGAAAATCTATATCAAATGAGGATCAAATTAACAAAGTAATGAGATGCTTTAGCAGGGAATGGCAGCCTAAAGTCACAGCAATCTCAGAATCTAGAGATCTCTCATCAATGACCATTGCCACATTGTTTGGAAAATTGCAAGAACAGGAATTGGAGTTGAACAGATTGAATGAGAATGAAGAAATTGACAAAAAGAAAAAGGGATTCGATCTGAAATCACAAGTCAGAGAAGTAGAAGACAGTGATGAAGATGATTCAGCACAGGAGGCAGAATCTGAAGAAGAGATGGGAATGCTAGTTAGAAAATTCAAGAACTTCCTAAAGAAGAAAGGCAAGTTAAAAAGAAAGCCATCCCTTTTCCTAAAAGAAATTTCAGCAAAGGTGACAACTCTTCCAACAACATCACATGCTATGAATGTGGAAAGATTGGCCACATGAAGCTTGAATGTCCAAAACTGCAAAAGAAGGACAAAACAGAAAAGTTTGACTCAAAGGACAAGAAGTGGATAAAGCCAAGAAAGGCCTACATTTCTTGAGATGACAATGATCTAGAATCCACTGAAGAATCTGAATCTGAGGAGGCAAACTTGTGCTTGATGGCCAGCAATCATAGTGTTTCATAAAGTGAAGTAAGTTCCTTCTTATGATGAATTGCAAAATGCTTTTGAAGAACTTCATTAAGAATCCATTAGACTTGCTAGATTGCTAATTAAGTCTAAGAAAACCATCACATGCCTAGAAGAGAAAAATTCTGTTTTAAACAAAGAGCTAGATGAATTAAAAACAGAAAATTATGCTGTAAAAGAAAGATTACCTACTGTTTTGGAACCACCTATATGCTCTAATTGTTCTAAGTGTTGTACATTCACTAAAGAAGTTGAAAAACTGAAAAATGACTTAGCCAAGTTCACAAATGGTAGAGATAACTTGAATGCTTTATTAGGACAACAAAAGTGTGTTTATGATAAGGCTGGAATAAGCTATAAACCTAAGATACATGAGAAATCTTTCAAGAAATTTTTTGCTGCACCTAAGACATCAAACACACCATTTGTTAAATGCAATTTTTGTGCTAGAAAAGGTCACACAGCTTCTACATGTCATTACAGAAAATATGCTTATAATAAGTCTAAGTATGTGTGGGTTACTAAAGGAACTTTTGACGGAACTAACCAAAAGGACCCAAACATATTTGGGTACCTATAGCAAAAACATGAAATTCTGTTTTGTAGGTGTGGTGGAAGGTCAAGAGCAAAAATTGGAATCATGACATGATTCCAAATGGGTAACAATAAAGAAAGAATATTGATTGAATATGTTTTCTAATTATCATTATTAATGTATGATTGTGAATATTTATGTGTTGACTTATCTATCATTGTACAATATTTCTACATTGATCTATTAAAGTTATTTGATCAATCTTGGAATAATCATATGTCTTTTGTTTCACAAATTAAATCTAAGAAAATTGATGAAGCCTTGAATGATTTGTTTTTGTTGCTATGCAAAAATTAACTTTGAACATGATCTCTATCATAATAACTTTTATTCAAAGTAAAGAAATTGAGATTGAATATGTTGATACAACTAAACAACTTGCTGATATTTTTACCAAGCTCTTGAACAAGGAAAGCTTCTTTTTCATTAGAAGAGAATTGGGCATAATTGATCAATCATATATCTAATCTCTAAGGAAACAAAAGAAAATCAAAAAGGGGGAGGAAAAAGAACTTAATTTTTTGAAAGGTAAAATGCCTTAGTTTGTAATTTTTACTGATGGTTTCTGTTCTTTTTGATTTGTCCCTGTACCTATCTCTCTATCATGAACAATTTTATATGCTATGTTTGAATGTTTAAATGCTTGCCTTCTCTATTGCTTTGAATGTTTCTTTTCTTTACCTTTTTGATAATGCCATAAGGGAGAGGAAAAAGTATGATATAGAGAAAGGGGATAATAACAAATTATACATGCATATGTCGAGGGGGAGTAAATCAAATTCTGCTATGATAATAATTTTTTTTGCTCTGATATACTTCTGCTCTGATACCATGATAAAAATCTGTCAAAAACACTTAGCGTCTGCTACACTTATACTCTAATCTTAAAATTTGTTAAAAGATTTGTCATAATAAAAAAGGGGGAGTTTGTTAGACACAATGACTTAGAGATTTTGATATATGACAAATACAATTTAATGTGTGTGCAAGTGTTTTAGTATTAAATTGCAAAGACAGGTATCAAGCAGTGATCAACAAGTTCATTAAGAAAATTCAAGGAAAATATTCAAGGAAGAACTTGAAGAAATCAAAAGAGCTACATGGAGGAATCAAAGAGCAAAGACAAAGATCAAGGATTCATCAAGACAAAAGATTAAAGGAGAAATAGATTTAAGTCTTAGATGATTTGTGAGAGAAAGAAATCTCTTAGTCACAAAATAGCACAATTAAAAAGATGGATGAAGAAAATCAGTTTTCATAACATGCATTAAAAGGAATACGTTTTCGTTAATGAAAATGATTTTTGGAAATAAGAAGTGCTCGTCCACTAAAGTGATAGAAGCGCTCATCCACTAAAGTGACAGAAGTGCTCGTCCACTAAAATGACAGAAGTGCTCGTCCACTAAAGTGATAGAAGCACTCGTCCACTAAAGTGATACAAGCGCTCGTCCACTAAAGTGACACAAGCACTCGTCCACTAAAGCGACAGAAGTGCTCGTCCACACAAATCTTTGGACTTGCTATAAAGGAGTGTCTGTCCAATGAAGTGGCATATGGAGCTCGTCTACTATCAACTACGAGCCCTGAGGATTGAAGATGACACCAATGCAGAATCTTATTTCAAGAACAAGAATCAAGAAAACAGATTCTGTTATCAGACCCAAATCTATTTTAATTGATCCCAACGACTATAACTTGTTTTCTATATAAAGAGGGATCAAAGGAACACTTTCAATATATCAAAACATATTATTGAACACAATCGTAAAGTTTTACAAAATCAATTTGAGAAATCAATTGTGAAAATCATTCATCATCTTTCTTGAGCTTATTGTGAAAAGAGTGTTTCATTCTCATAAATGCTTCAATTTGTTTATCTGACTATTGAGAGTTAGGAATCAATTTTTTGTTTTATTTGATTGTAAAGAGAGAGGGAGTCTCTCTGAGTGATTAGGGTGAGCTATCCCTAAGGAAGAATGCAACACCCCCTTTTCAGGGTATCACATTTAAGTAACTTGTTGTGGAAATACACTCAATAAAATGTTGCTAGTTGCTTTCGGAAAATATAATTTTCTAGTTACTTATCCCTTTCAAAATTAGTGATAAATTTTATTTGTTTTCTTTCACTCCTTATACAACCCAACACCATTAACATAATATAAATAGGTATCATAAGAGTTTTACATTTAGACCTTCACATAATAGGTCATCTCCAAAGTCATAACATAAGAAAATAAAGATGTCACTAGTGCAGAAAAGGGATTCCACATCGATTATTTTTGGCTTTTCACATCGGTTTTCAAATTGATGTTGAAACGACTGATGTTATTTATTGATACTTTTCACATCGGTTTTAAAACCGATGTCTAAAGTACACTTTTAACATCGGTTTTCTATATAACCGATGTGGAAAGTTCATTTTTCACATGGGTTATCACAAAACCGATGTGGAAATATCACTTTCCACATCGGTTTTAAATATAACCCATGTGAAAAGTGAACTTTCCACATTGGTTTTTACCAAAACCGATGTGGAAAACCGATGTGGAAAGTTCACTTTCCACATCGGTTTTTTAATAACCCTTGTGAAAAGTGAACTTTCCATATCGGTTTTTGTATAACCGATGTGAAAAGTCTCATATTTTTTTATAAAAAAACTCTTTTGACATTTCTATCATTCCTTTCCCCTCTTTCAGTAATCTAGATCAATACCAGTATAACATATTCTAAATATTCTCAACACAATCACTTTTGTACAACAAAAACACACTAAATTAATATATACTGAATTTATTACGAACAATATACATGTTCAATTACATTCAGACAACAAAGATAATTAGAAACCAAAAAGCTACATGATATATTATAGATTTCATATCAAAATATATATCAGTCAAAAGTACATTATAGCTAGTACATGATAAGTTTTTAAACTAACTACATACAAACTATGGTTGGTACACTTCAAGAAAGAAAGTTGTCCAACGCCTCCTTATGCTATTGATGTCGGCATCAGATAATGGAGTCGGATTGTTGAATATCTGCAAGTTTAATTGGAAAAAAGATTATATATTTTAAGTAATAAACTAACATAAAACATATAACAAATCTATAACTGTTACTTCTAATTGTTACCAATTAACATTTACCTTGTGCCATCTTTCAGTGATCCTGGAGGAGATAATTTCGACCATCCACTTCATCACATAGTATCCACATTCCCATGATCCATGTTGTATACGGGACTACGTACAAATGAAACCCAATTAGAATTTGTGGAATTAAATAGAAATCAATAATTATACCCACTGCATTTGAAGCGTTTGAACTAATAAATATCTTACGTTAGAAGTAATCCATCTAATAGCCCGACGCCTTTCACCACGTAACATGTGGTTTGCATTAATAGAACTATCATGACAAAATAAACATTAATTAAAGTATATCTAATAGATTTCAGATAATTAAAACAACTGCATTACTGATTATACAGTATTTTAATTAATGCTTACGTTTCCATGATCATCTTCAGTTCATTCGTCGGCTTATTTCCCACTGAGCAGAAGAAGACCACGACATTCATCTGAGGGTACAAGATCAACAGTTGCCAATGCTTGTTGTATTTGTGGAGCAATTAGTGACTAAGTCATATATAGTTATAATTAAATAACTGGTACTTACTCATTGAGATAAGGCACAAGGTAGAATTGATGATCGTCTCGGGCAAGTATATCACATATGGTGGTGACCGGGTCTTCTGATGCTAGGAGAACATCACCATGAATGAACATGGGGTCAATGAACCCATAAAGGGTGAGGTTACCCTAATCAACTAACATACGATGCAGATACCTAATATATTGAAAAAACATGTTATTTATTATAGTATTTAAAATTTAATTACTTAACATATAAATAAAATGTACTTACGTGCACCATAACGATAGGTGTGCAGAACTAGCCATTTCTTTATCGAGTACAATCTCCATAAGTTCCTTCTTTGGGATATACAGTTCATCACCTGGACTGGCATCATGTTCCAACCTTACCAAAGTTGCGTCATTCTCCATGATCACAACCTGTATAGCCATAAGTTTAAAAACATCACCAGGTGACCCTTTGTCGATCCCCTAAACAACAAAGATATATATTAGTAATCACAGATAAGTTATTTCATTCGTAATTAATTAAATGGTCAAATGAATACCTTGGCAGGAGCAGACATCTCTGGTCTTCCTGGATCCGACCTTTTAGGCAGACTATCATTTCCAACATCCTAAAACAAATAAAAATAAAGCATTATATTTAAACAATAATAAATAATTTCAACTATGAATATAGAAAAACATAACTAACTGAATACCTCAGATGCAACAAGAAAGCTGACCATTCTTCTTGGCTAGGGGATGAAGTTACCAGTGGCCTGGCCCACTGTTTGAACCTCCTCAGTGGGCACAGGGACTCGAGCATCAGCATCTCGAATAATCTCAACAACGACCCTTAACTGATCATTCGGTAATAAACGATGGTGTATGGTATTACCGAAGTTATTATGTGCCCTCCCCAATGCCACTAAGCGGCAATCATGATGATCATCAACATACAGCTCACACCTATCAGGGTCGTCATCATCATCATCATCATCATCATCATCATCATCATCATCATCATCATCATCACCATCATTATCATTTTCAGGATGATGAGGAGGATCACATGAGCCCTTAGTGCTCACATGGACAGAGGGTTGGACAGAGGGTTGGACACCTGTCATCTGCTGGGACATAAAAGTCAATATTGCCAGCTGCTGGGCAAACTGCTCGGCCATCTCCTGTCTAAGCTCAGCTGCAATCTCCTGTTTTAGCCGTGCTCTATCTGCATCAACATCCCTGTGGCATTGGTGTGAAGATGAACCATGGTATTGGCGAATGCCGACGCCCCATCCAACACCAATGACACGGCCTGGGTGGTCTGGTTTATCGATGGCAGCAGCTAAGATATCATCGCGTCCTCTAGGAACAAAGGTCCCTTGGGTTACCTACTCATCCAAGGCATCTTATAACATATAAAATATCAGGTCACATTACAATTCGGTAACAACGTTAAAATGACAATTACAATTCAAAATATACTTACAATATTCTCAGCTACTTGGCGGGCCTCCTCAGATGTATATTGTCCCGTATTTCTTTATCGGGCCCTCTTCCATTTACGATGGCGTGGGGATGGAGGTGGATCAACAACTTCTGGATGATTTTCAGCGTTAGGATCCGCCTGAGATGTTGCTTCCTGAAATGCTTTCTTTTCCTCTTCCACCATTATTTGACCAAGTTTTTTATATCCCCCACGAGACAGTACATGGGGGTAGACATTCTTGCTTTGGTTTTCTGTTGACGAATCTAGGCAAGTATACCTAGTCGTACAAGTAATCCGGTGGTGAGATCGATATCGTTCCCACGAGGATCAGTTGCCAATTACCAATTCACAAGTTTAACAACTATCTAGACGATTGTTTGGAAGGAAGGGAGCTCTTAACGTGTAACAAAACAAACAAGAATAAAATGTTTTTGGTCTTTTAGGAATTTTAACAAACACTTAACAAGCAAACAGAGATGTGGTTAACAAATGAATAAAATTGTCAGGGTTAGACTACACTAATCCTCCCTTAATTGCAATGAAATGGTTACTAACACAAGTCCTAATTCATTTATGACAATCAAATCTTCTAAAATACTCAAACCCTAATTCCTTAGGTGGAATGAGCCTAAAACCCCAAATTAAACCCTAATGTCTTAGGTGGATTAACATGAGATTTTTCATAAGGAGCCAAGACTTATAAGATTGCAAGCACCCCAAGACCTATTCCTAGATTCATGAACTACTCGGCATTTGATTCATGAGCATGCCTTAACATCAATTTTCCAATTGTCTATCAAAGCAACAAATCATTCCATGGGTGGCCAAGCCAAGAAAAGCATTAAGCATAGAATCAAATACTCATAAAGAAATAGGAACTTGCATTAAAACCAAGCCAAGAGACAACCAAGTTCAGAAAAGCAAACATCTAACCCCAACAAGAAGGGGGAATTTAGCTACTCCTAATCATAGAGAAAACCAAAACCAAAACAATAGGAACGAAGGAGATCAGGAACTCCATGGAAGGTTTCCACAGCCGTCACCGCAGCCCCTTGTTCAGAGAACGTCCTTTTAGGGTTAGCCGTCGCCCCCTAGGGTGAAGGTCTCCAAAAGTCCCCCCTTTTCTGTTCTGCCCAGATGCCTATTTATAGATTAGGCATGCGTCACGGCCGTGATGGCCATCACGGCCAAGCCGTGACGGGTTCTACTATGGGTGCGCTTTCAAATTTTGGTTGATCACGGCCGTGATCAGTTCTGCCTGATAAGGGTCTGGTTCAGCTGACCTATCACGGTCGTGACAGGCATCACGGCTAGGCCGTGATGAACTCTGACTTTTGCCTTCTTTCTTTCCAGCTCTGCTTGATCATGGCCGTGATGGGCTCCGTTTGGCTCATTTTCTTCACTTTTCAGACTCTATCTTCATCCAAGCTTCTTCATGGCTCATCTTGGGCATTTAATCCTTAATTTCTGCAAAACAACACCACAAAACCGCCTTACCTGTTCCAAGATAAAAACTAACTAAAAATCAAATTAAATATGCCTAAAATATATGAAAATTCATGCAAAATGTACATGAAATATGAGGTGGAATCACACTCATCAAACTACCCCAAGCTTAAGACTTTGCTTGTCCTTAAGCAATCACCAAGGACAGAAGATATAAATAATCAGAGCATGGATAGTGAACTAAGAACCCGAGTAAGTAATCCAAGTAACAGGCATATTCAATAAGTATCCAAGAGACAATCAATTTCAAGTCCAATTAGAAGCTTAGGTTTCCTAGATTCATATTCTCACTGATTCGGGCACTCTTTCTCACCTCACTCAAGTGTTTAAGGATATATGACAATTCGCTCAGTTTCCTCAAGGAATGAATCCTACCATAAGCTTGACTATTAACCAAATCTCTACTTTATTAATGAAAACAATTAAGAATCAAGAAGTCTTTTACTTTGGTTGTAACGGGGCCATGGGATTAATCGTTAGGTGGGGAAATCAAGAAAAGGAAATTCAAGAAGGCTAAACAAAATATCAAGCATTGCAAAGCATGACACCTTCTAAAATACCTTTTTTGGTTTTGATTCATTTTTTCACCTTTCTTTCTTTTTATTTATTTCTCACTTCCTTTTGTCCCCTTCTCTATACTCATTTCTTTTTTTTTTCTTTTTTTTTTTATGGAGAATGGGAGATTTTCAATTCAAGAAAAATATTTTTATGACTTTCTCATCCCATACTTTTTCAACTACCTTTCTACCCTTTTTAAAATACTTTAAAAGGTGCCCTACCAAGCATTATTCATCAAAGTAATTCAAGGTACCAAGAAAAGTATTTTATTCTTTTAGGCTCAAAATCGGGTAACTAAGGGGTAGCATTTAGTCAATCAAAGCTCAGAAGGCCGGAAAAATACCTAGTGCCTTAATTATTTTCAAAAATGTTTTAAAAATTTTTTAAGCTTCAAAACGGTTTCATGTCAAGTTCTAGAGAATACAACCCAAGAGGAATAAAACACTCTATCACAAAGAATGGGGTAGATTTAGTGAGTACCCTTTTTTGGCTCAAAAATCTCACATTTAGTAGTTCAAAAATCAATGAGAAACACAAATCTACGGAACCACATGATAATTATCAACTATCAAAGATCATCTCAAGAATTTTTATTTGTAGCCTTATCACAAGAATAAAAAAAATTGGTTTCAAAAATTCACTATCTCAATTTAATTGGCACTAAGTTCTCACAATTGGATGCATAATCTAAGCAAGGGGCAATCTAATCATGTGATCATGCAAACTATGCCTATATGAATGCAACATGAAAAATGCAAAAATTCAAAAATTACCCCTACCCCAAGCTTAAAAACTTACATTGTCCCCAATGTAAATAGTCAAGTCGGAGAGAGGAGAAAAAAATGGAACAACTCACCGAGGTGGTAGCGGGTGTTGGCTCACATGCCTAGTCAAAGAGAGGCTGGAAAATGTGTCACGGCCGTGATGCTCATCACGGGCAGGCCGTGATCAATTCTGGTCCATAGGAGCTGGCCTGTCACGGCCGTGACCTCCATCACGGCTAGGCCGTGACCTCCATCACGGCTAGGCCGTGATGCTCTCTGATCTTCAGGGTCCTCTCATCACGCCCGTGATGGGTATCACGACTGGGCCGTGATCCTTTCTGATCTTCATGGCTGGCTCATCACGGCCGTGACCAGTGTCACGGCCTGGGCGTGATGGCTTCTGACTTTGTTTGTCCTTGCCCTTTTTGCTCTTCCTTCCTTTAGAACCTGAAAACACTTGACAAAACTATTAATTTATGATTATTTACTCTTGATCTTCTCAAATTATTCAAGAGCTACATTCAAAAACAAATGGAAAAAGGAAAATAAAACTTGGGTTGCCTCCCAAGAAGCGCTTCTTTAACGTCACTAGCTTGACGGGTCGGTGATCTCAAGGATCACGACGCTTCCACCCGGATCCCATTGCTTGTAGCATAGGGTCCAAGAGATAGACAAAGAATGGAAGCTTATTCCAGGGTCCCATAACTTGCAGCATAGATATGAAAGTGAGTGCTCGAAAGTCATGTTGACTTCTTCAAGCGTGAAAAACTTTTCAACCCCTCTCGGGTCAAAGATGACCTCTTTATCAACAAAGTCTTCCCAACACAAATGGGGTTCAACCGCTTGGACTGACCATAGTGCCTTCATAATTAAAGGTGCAAAGTCCAATATCTCAGGTAGAGGCTTGAAATCCATCGTTGGTTGCGTCACAATGGGAGGTGACAAACAAGTGGAGAGGATCACTGGTGCTGCTTTGACTTCTGCACAATCTTCACTCACTGCATTACCAAATCCATCACCTTCCATATATGCAGTAATCTCAGCACAAACCACACAAGTATTTCTCCCATCACAATCAACACATGCATAGGAACCAATAGAATCACCTAATTCCAAAAGTTCTTCATCATCCTCTAGCATGGTGAACTGGATGTCCTCCAAATGCCTCTTCATCTCAATCTCTTTAGTCAAGGGTTCAATGGGAGATGGTGCAACTATGTTCTCACAAACAAGTTCTTCTCTTCTTGACTCGGTTGCTCCCACCTCTTTTCACTTCCTTTTCATCCATTATTCCATCATCTTCATCATGCTCCATCAAGGTCCCATTTGACATTTCGGATAGTTGGTTGGAGATTTTCTCAATACTTACCCCGAAACTTCGAATGGTAGATTCTCGATTTTTAAACTTTCCATTGTTGTTGCCATGAAGTTCTCCAAAACAACCTCCAAGTGAGACAGACCATCTGGAATAGGTTGCTCAAAATTGACTGTGGTTGTGGATGTGAAGTTCTCCATAGCAACTTCCATGGGTGATGGCCTATCATACCATTGAGATGGTTGTGGTTGATATGAAGGTGTGGAAGATTCCCAATGTTCCTCTTGATCGATCCAAGTATTGTTTGGAGGATTCCCCCGCCAAGGAGTGTAGGTGTTGGGATATTGGTTTCCCCATTCAAAATCACCTACCAATGGTGAAGGAGAGACTTTTACCTAGGGTAGTGCATTGCTCACTTGTCGGATGATTGTGGACAATTGTAGCATATCTGACCGCAGCTGCAGCTCAAACATCTCAATTTCTTCATCAGATGGATAATAATAATTGTAATCCATGATCCTGTCAATTCAAAATCCACCTCACAAACAAACAAAACCCAAGATTAAAGAAACACAAGTTCAAAAACTGCAACAAATTAATGAAAAAAAACTAACAAAAGAAAAGAAATCAAATATATACAAAAAAATTAAAATTCCTAAATTAGTTGTCTCATTTGTTACTAATGATATCGGTAAAACTAATCCCCGGCAACAGTGCCATAAACTTGTTGACGAATCTAGGCAAGTATACCTAGTCGTACAAGTAATCCGGTGGAGAGACCGATATCGTTCCCACGAGGATCAGTTGCCAATTACCAATTCACAAGTTTAACAACTATCTAGACGATCGTTTGAAGGAAGGGAGCTCTTAACGTGTAACAAAACAAACAAGAATAAAATGTTTTTGGTCTTTTAGGAATTTTAACAAACACTTAACAAGCAAACAGAGATGTGGTTAACAAATGAATAAAATTGTCAGGGTTAGACTACACTAATCCTCCCTTAATTGCAATGAAATGGTTACTAACACAAGTCCTAATTCATTTATGACAATCAAATCTTCTAAAATACTCAAACCCTAATTCATTAGGTGGAATGAGCCTAAAACCCCAAATTAAACCCTAATGTCTTAGGTGGATTAACATGAGATTTTTCATAAGGAGCCAAGACTTATAAGATTGCAAGCACCCCAAGACCTATTCCTAGATTCATGAACTACTTGGCATTTGATTCATGAGCTTGCCTTAACATCAATTTTCCAATTGTCTATCAAAGCAACAAATCATTCCATGGGTGGCCAAGCCAAGAAAAGCATTAAGCATAGAATCAAATACTCATAAAGAAATAGGAACTTGCATTAAAACCAAGTCAAGAGACAACCAAGTTCAGAAAAGCAAACATCTAACCCCAACAAGAAGGGAAATTTAGCTACTCCTAATCATAGAGAAAACCAAAACCAAAACAATAGGAACTAAGGAGAGAAGGAACTCCATGGAAGGTTTCCACAGCCGTCACCGCAGCCCCTTGTTTAGAGAACGTCCTTTTAGTGTTAGCCGTCGCCCCCTAGGGTGAAGGTCTCCAAAAGTCCCCCCTTTTCTGTTCTGCCCAGATGCCTATTTATAGATTAGACACGCTTCACGGCCGTGATGGCCATCACGGCCAGGCCGTGACGGGTTCTACTATGGGCGCGCTTTCAAATTTTGGTTGATCACGGCCGTGATGCTCATCACAGCTAGGCCGTGATCAGTTCTGCCTGATGAGGGTCTGGTTCAACTGACCTATCACGGCCGTGATGAACTCTGACTTTTGCCTTCTTTCTTTCCAGCTCTGCTTGATCATGGCCGTGATGGTCATCACGGCTAGGCCGTGATGGTCATCACGGCTAGGCCGTGATGGTCATCACGGCTAGCTCTGTTTGGCTCATTTTCTTCACTTTTTAGGCTCTATCTTCATCCAAGCTCCTTCATGGCTCATCTTGGGCATTTAATCCTTAATTTATGCAAAACAACACCACAAAACCGCCTTACCTGTTCCATGATAAAAACTAACTAAAAATCAAATTATATATGCCAAAACTATATGAAAATGCATGCAAAATGTACATGAAATATGAGGTGGAATCACACTCATCATTTTCCCGCCCCTTTTTTCTCTTCTCCTGTTATAAATAGAAGACAATTAAATTACGTAAGTAAATAAAATTAATGAAATTACATAAATTTAGATACAAATCAAATAAGTTAACCTGAAAGCTGGGATCATGTCGGCTCTGAACAAAGCGATCCCACGTCACCTGGTCAAGAAACGGGTACACCTCAAGTGGGTTCTTTTCACATGTTGGATTGAATACATAGTATCTGCCCAGGTCGACCTTAAAAGCCCTCCAACGCTCACCAGCATACTTTATCAAACGCTTCTTCATATCCGTCGTATCCGGTATGTCAAAGGTGAGCTACATTAACACCAAAAGAATCAACGAATTACTGTATGATATTAATAAGATTAAAATAAAGTAGATACAGACAAACACAGGATGTAAAAGTATAGATACCAGAATGCTCTCCCATATCTGATCCTTCACGTCCGCCGGTACATCTTTCCAATTATCAATAAGTATACTAGGCTTGCTTCTAGCAAGGGTCGCCACAAAACTGTTAAACTGCTCTGCCATTTGCCCAATAGGATTGAGGTTATTATCAAAGTCGATTCTTATCCTTTGATTTGAACCATGGTTGGCAGTCAAATTCCTCATTCGTGTGGCACGTCTACCCTTTCTACCCGTAGACGGGGTCTCTGACCCGCTGCTTGAATGAGGGATATCCTCAGGATCAGCCATGTATACCTGTTTAAACAAAAAAAAAACTTGTTAGTATGTCAGGATAAATATCAAACATAACTTATAAATATCGATCAATGTACGTACACATAACTTATAACACTAGTGCAATAAGTGCTTTTTACGTCAGTTAAAATTGATTTTTTACGTCAGAATACTGACTGACGTAAATACAGCTGACGTTAAAAGTTAAACTTTTAACGTCAGTTGAGAACTGACGTTAAATATAACACTATTAACGTCGGTTCTTTAACACAACTGACGTTAATTTTGTCAAAATTAACGTCAGTTTTTAAAAAAAAACTCACGTTAATTTTGTTAAAACTAACGTCAATTGTTATCAAGAACTGACGTTAAAGGTCTTAATTTTAACGTCAGTTGTAATAAACAACTGACGTTAATAGTGTACTGTATATTTTATAAAATACTATTAACGTCAGTTGTATGATAAAACTGACGTTAATAGTAAATTTTTTTTTTTTAAGTTCAGTTTTAAAATATCACTCCCCTCAGCCATCCCTGCATTCAGTAAATATCCCAGTAACACAGAATATCACACACATTACAGAATTGGAAAGGAAAAATGGAATAATGATCCATATGTATTCAGAAACAATATATATTTATTAACATAGGTTATAACTAAAAATAAATACATAAATAAAAATAAAAATAAATGTATACTAAGTTATACTACTGATGAGCCTCTGTTTGACTGGTTTTATAACTAGTAAAGACCTTGGCTTTGTGCTTATTTTATATCATTTTCACCCAAATTAGACTTGATTGTCCTTAAGTAATATTTTGAGTCTGTAAAGTGTTTTTAAGTTAATTTAGTTGATTTAGAGTGAATAAAGTATTTACTTTTATTTTTCTATTTTCAGGTTAATAAAAAGCAATAAATCTGGAGTTTCTCGCCCCGCGAGAAGGCTGTTCGCCCCGCGAACCAAAAGGTGACTGTTCCTGAAAATTGCAAAACTTTCTGTCTCGCCCCGCGAAGACTGGACTCGCCTCGCGAGTAATGCTACCTTGGAAAAGTCAGAGACGATCACGGCTTGCCCGTGTGGAAGGTCACGGGCGTTGCAGTTTGGGAATTTGAAGAGTTCGCCTCGCGAAGATATTCTCGCCTCGCGAGAAGACCAAGAGTTGCAGACCTTTCGCATAATTCGCCTCGCGAGCAGTGCTTCGCCTCGCGAGGACTTGGATTCCAGAAACGTGTATATAAAACAGTCTTAGGCAGAACTGAAGGGTGGTCAGAATTAGCCAGTTTTGGCTAGTTCCTGAGCTTGTTAATCTTTTGTTTTTCTCTTAGTTTAATGTTTATTTCTGTAATGGAGAATTAGTCTCCTAGATTAATCTACTGTGATTGGTTTCCAGAACCACACTTGAGGTTCTGTGATTCTGTTTCATTTGCTTTTCTCTTTTCAATGCCATGTTATATGTTTCTGTTTGTTATTTCAGTAATGTATAGTGTGGTATTGATTGATTTCGGTGATATAATGTTCCTATATATAATCGCGTTTGTTATTTCGCGTGTGTTCATTCATGTTCGTTTGTTCATGAGAGCTTAACCCCGTTTGTTATTTCGGGAATAGGAACATACATCTGTAGTAGCGGTTTTCGTTTGTTAATTGTTGCTACAACCGGGAGGGGATTAGTATCTGCTTAGTAGAATATGCATGAACCGATGATAGTGGGAAACCGAGAACAGTAGGTTAATCGTCTTTTGTTTATTTGTTATTCTCTTTAACTACTTTGTTTTCATTATTTTGTTTCCTTTATTTTATTTTAATCTCAAAACCCCCCATTTCTAACTTTTACTAATTTTCTGTTAATAATAACAACAACTAAAGAGTCCTTGAGAGACGATCCGAGTTGTCGCACTATACTGCATTATTTTATAATCGCTCGTTCTTTTTGGCACGTGGCGACAGCGCGGTCAACTACCTATATCAATATCCCTTCGTGATGATCATCACGAGTGGCATGTACATCGTCCACCTGTGTCTCCTCGATTATAGTAGGCATGTTTGTTGAAAAAGAAGGAGTCTCAGGAATATCAAGATTTGAATCTTCATTTTCATCACTACCATTATACATGCTTTTTCCTTGGAAAACCACGGGCAACCTTTTGTTAGAAGGATCAGTGATGTAGAACACTTGTTTTGCTTTGGAAGCCATTATGAAAGGCTCATTTATATGACTGATGAGCCTCTGTTTGACTGGTTTTATAACTAGTAAAGACCTTGGCTTTGTGCTAATTTTATATCATTTTCACCCAAATTAGACTTGATTGTCCTTAAGTAGTATTTTGAGTCTATAAAGTATTTTTAGGTTAATTTAGCCAATTTTGAATCAAATAAAGCTTATGGCTATTTTGTTGTTTTCAGGATAATAAGAAGAGCAAGTAAGGAAGTGTATCTGAAGCAGAGGCCATCACGCCTAGGCCGTGACACTGGTCACGGCCGTGATGAGAAGATTATGAAAGTCAGAAAGGATCATGGCCTGCCCGTGATAAGCATCACGGCCGTGACGGACCAGAATGTGGAAGGATACCCTTGGCAGAAGCGATCACGGCCTGGCCGTGATGACCATCACGGCCGTGACAAGAGAGAAACCAAAAGCCTATTTGAAGGCAGAACTGAGGGAAAGCTAAAAGGAATCCAAACAACTTTCATGAAGAACTCAGACGCTTAATTGGATGTATAATGGGTCACATTGGGCCTTGAAGTTAGAACATAATTGCTGTCACTGGAACCTGAACTGGTCATGAAGATTGGGCCATAACTTGGGCTGTAGATGTCGGTTTGAACTGAAACCGGTGGCAAATGAAAGATCAAACAAAGAGCTTTAACTCTCATGAAGACCATTATTCCAAACAGAGCCGTTTTGAAGGGCTTTAATCCATGTGAAGTCAGAGGCGTTTCAACTGCCCTATGAGTTGAATGTGGACATAACTCCCTCATCTTAACTCATAATTAAGCAAATTAAGTGGCTTTGGAAAGCTAAGAGGCAGAGGTTTAAGTGAATTGAAGGATTATTCAGATATGGAGAGGATATCTTGAGAGAATTTATATAAATAGTGAGTCATAGTTAGTCAGCAGTTAGCCAGTTTTGGCTAGTCTGTAGGAGTGAGTAGGAGTAGTGGTAGTTTCAATAGTTTATTTTCCTTTTCTTTTCTTTTCTTCTTATGTCTGTAATGGAGAATTAGTCTCCTAGATTAATCTACTGGGATTGGTTTTCTATCCATACTTGAGGTTCTTGTATTTCTTGTTCTCATTTCCTTTTCTCTTTTCAATGCCATGCTTTATATTTCTGTTTGCTTAATTCAGGAGTATATTGTGTTGTGTTGGTTTATCTCGGTGATATCATGTTCCTATATATAATCGCGTTTGCTTAATTCGCGTGTGTACGTTTCGTGTTCGCTTAGTTCACGAAGTGCTTAACCCCGTTTGCTTAATTCGGGAATAGGGACATATATCTGTAGTAGTGGTCCCGCTTGTGAATTATTGCTACAACCGGGAGGGGATTAGAATTTGCTTAGGGCTTGGATTTATATGAACCAATGATAGTGGGAAACCAAGAACAGTAGGTTAATCGTCTTTAGTTTATTTGCTACTCTCTTTAACTGCTTTGTTTTCTTTTCTATTTTCTTTATTTAGTTTTCAATCTCAAAACCCCCCATTTCTAACTTTTACTAATTTTCTGTTAATAACAACAACAACTAAAGAGTCCTTGAGAGACGATCCGAGTTGTCGCTCTATACTACATTATTTTAATAATCGCTCGTTCTTTTTGGCGCGTGGCGACAGCGCGGTCAATGACCTAACTTGTTGAGGTCTACCAATGTGAACCCCAATTCGTCGGTTTGTACACCACCGTTACTATCAACCCATTTACATTTAAATACCGGCACCGTGAGCTTAGTGTAATCGAGCACCCAAATATCTTCAATATATCCAAAGTAAGGTCTCGGTGTTGTAACGGGTTTTGTGTCCTTTGCACTAGAGAAGTGCATTGCTTCGGCCACGATCATAACCCCACTATTTTGCATGGTACTCTTGTTATCTTGTTCCTTTGTATAAAAGGAAAAGTTGTTTATGTCGTATCCGCTCCAACATATGACGTTGAAGTTAGGCCCACGTGCTAGCCATTTTACGTCATCAGAAGCAGTACTACCATCCTTAAGCATTTCTTCCTTGAACCATGGTAAGAAAGTCTTGTTATGCTTGTTCAACAACCACCTTTCGCTCATTCGAGGGTTTTCTTGATTGACTTTTCTTTTATGTTCAAATAAGAAAGGCTGAACACATTCGATGTTGTTCAATACATACAAATGTGCTTGAAGCACTTCCTCCCGATCCTTCCTATTAATTCTTAAGCCATGTGTACCCTTACCTTGACATCTGATCTCATTATGCCGAGGCTTAGGAACCCCTATAGGATCCGTGTTATGAAGGTAGTCCGAACAAAACTCAATAGCTTCTTCTGCAACATACCTTTCAACAATAGATGCTTCCGGACGATGAGGATTCTTCACGTACCCTTTCAAGATCTTCATGTAGCGCTCAACTGGGTACATCCATCTTAGAAAAAACGGCCCACATAATCTAATCTCCCTCACCAAATGAACAATTAAGTGAACCATTATGTCGAAAAAGGAAGGAGGAAAATACATCCCCAATTGGCACAAGATTGTAGCAGCCTCAACTTCCAAGTCATCCAACATACGGGGGTCAACGACTTTGCTACATATAGAATTTAAGAATGAGCACAACCGAGTAATGGCATGTCTCACATTTTTTGTAGCAATACCACGAATAGCAACGGGCAGAAGTTGTTGCATCAAGATGTGACAATCATGAGACTTCAAGCCAACCAATTTAAGATCACTAGAGACAAGCCTCTTCATATTTGAAGAGTAACCATGTGGAACTTTGATGCCCCTCAAGACACCCTTGAAACTTTGTCTCTTTTTTTTTGACAAAGTATGACATGCTGGCGGCAAATAAGTTCGCTTACCATCCTCAACAACTGGAGCTAAATGCTCTCGTATACCCATAGCAACGAGGTCGAGACGAGCATTCACACCATCCTTTGTCTTGCCCTGAATGTTGAGAAGCGTCCCGATCACACTATCACACACATTTTTCTCCACATGCATCACATCAATGCAATGTATCGACATCAAGCTTGCGCCATATGGATGGAAGATCAAAGAATATCGACCTCTTCTTCCATATGTTTTTCTCAACAGCTTTACCTTTCTTTTTGGACTTGCCAAATATAACATCGATGTCCTTTACCCTCTCGATAAACCTGCTCTCCAATTAAGGCGCGGCGCTTCGTCTGTCTCTTGGCATCCATTAAAAGCTTTTTTCATCTTACGATATGGGTGATCACGTCTAAGAAATCTCCGATGGCCAAGGTAAACCGTCTTCTTTCCATGATGCAACTGAGTGTAGCATGTGCCTTCTTCACATATAGGGCATGCTTTATGCCCCTTGACACTGCATGCCGGACAAGTTTCAGAGTATCTTTGGAAAGTCGTTGATGGTGCAAAATAACATGGCACGAAGCTTGAAAGTCTCATGAGAATACCCATCAACTACATCAACACCTTTCACCCATAGCGTTTTCAAGTCTTCAATCAAGGGACCTAGATAAACATCTAAGTCATTTCCCGGTTGCTTTGGGCCCGAAATCATCATAGACAACATCATGTATTTGCGCTTCATGCACAACCAAGGGGGCATGTTGTAAATTACCAACAGAACAGGCCATGAACTATGAATACTACTCATGTTACCATAAGGATTCATTCCATACGTAGCAAGTCCAAGCCTTAGGTTTCTTGGCTCATCGGCGAAATCCGGAAACATAGTATCTATATTCTTCCATTGAATAGAATCAGCAGGATGACGAACCTTTCCATCACGTTTCCTCTCATCATTATGCCATCTAAGATTCTTCGCATCTTTCGCATTGGTAAACAATCGCTTGAACCTTGGAATTATTGGAAGATACCACAACACCTTCGCAGGAGGACCCTTTTTTCTCACATCATCAAGATCATCATCATCATCACCACCCTTCACTTTGTATCGTGATAACCCACATTTGGGGCAATCGTGATTGTCTTCATGAACACCGGTGTACAATATGCAATCATTGGGGGATGCGTGTATCTTCTTATACTCCATACCCATAGGACACAATACCTTCTTGGCCTCATAGTTACGGTCAGGCAATGTGTTGTCCTCCGGAAGCAAGTCTTTCAACACTTCAAGCAATTCCGTGAAGCTTTTATCGGTCCAACCATTTCTCGCCTTCACACAAACCAATTTTAGCACCGCCGACAACCGTGTATGAGTAGTACACCCTGGATATAAAGGCTTATCCGCATCACCGCACAACCTATCATACACATGAGCTCGATGAAAAGATTCTTGTCCCATATCACGGATCATGTCCTCTACTCGATCATCCTCCATATCTACGTCAACGTCCTCACTTTGGGAGACACTCGCCGTACTACTCAATAACACATCACCATGCCATATCCATCTTGTATAACTCAAGCAAATCCCTTCACAAATCAAATGAGTACGTATATCCTTCACCGTACATTTCCTCATATTCAAACACTTGACACAAGGACAACGGAACATTCCATTACTATTAGGAACATTCCTTTGAGCAAATTCTATAAATTCTCCCACCCCCTTCAAATACTCAGCACTAGTACGCTTACAAACCATCCAACTACGATCCATAACTAGATAGGTCCTGTAGATATACAAAACATATATCCAATATAAGGACAATACGGGAGATTGAAAACTATAGTTTTTGAAGATTGCCAAGCACTGGTCACGGCATGGCAGTGATGTCCATCACGGCCGTAACGTGCCAACTGAACCAGACCATGCCATCACAGGCAGAACTGATCACGGCCTAGCCGTGATGAGCATCATGGCCATGACAGATCAACCAGCAGAGCAACATGCACTCAAAACCAAAAATAGAGACGTACATTCCAAACAACTCAAACTCACGGTTTCAAGTTTCAACTACTGAGACTACAGTTTCAACATACACTCAAAACCAAAAATACAAAAATGTGCCCTAAATACTCACCAGAAATAGGTGCTCGCGTGGTGGTTGGGAGGAATCGCTCGAGTGGTGGCCAACGTTCGATGTGGTTACTGAGAGCAGAGGGATAAGGAGAGTTAGTGTGCGGGAAGGGGAAAGAGAGATGTCAAGTTATTGCAAAGAATGAATGGAAAGACAGAGTTAGAGTTAATAGTGTACCTCACGGTGGTGGCGAAGAAGCCCTCGCGGTGGTTGCGGTGGAGATGAGCTCGCGATTAGGGTTCTGTGCTGGGTGAGAGTGAGAGTGAGGGTTGAGAGTGATCTAGGGTTGAGCGTGATGAAAATAGAAAAGAGACGTACGTACAGAGCGAAGTGCAGAAGGCGCGCGGGTGTAAACTTTATAATCAAAAAACAAAAAATAAAACAACATTTAACGTCAGTTTTATTAAACAACTGACGTTAAAAGTAATTTCACAAAATGGCTCTGAGACCTGTGTTAAGAGTGACAACAGGGCATATAGGGACATAGGATTATTTACGTCAGCTATTTATTTAACTGAAGTAAAAATCACACTTTTAACGTCAATTGTATAAACAACTGACGTTAAAAATAAATATTTTTTATTTTAAAAACACTTTTAACGTCAGTTTTATTCAACAACTGACGTTAAAAGTGTATAAGTTTCTGCAAAAGCATTCATTCCTTTGACTACTCTGATACTAAATTACCCATTACTGTTGTGCTACTTACCCATGCACATAAAGGTCTATTTCTTCCTATTCCTTCGGGCGTTTTCTTTTCTGCACGTTTATAATATATGATTGCCAACTCCCAATGCGCCTTGGAACCTAATGCTCTTAATGATCAATTTAATTTTTTAGCAACTTACGACGCCTAGTAACTTCATCCCCTACTCCTATAAATAGCTTCCTTCCTTCCTTTAATTTTTCTGCTTCACAATATGGCTCTGCCATGGAAATTAACTTCATCACTCTTTCTTCCTATACCTAGACTTAAAGGTCTCTGTCTTAATGGTCAAACAACTTCTGAGTTTGAGTAAATCACATTACATGGGTGATAAGGGTGTGTAAATCGCATTATGTGAATTGCACACACCATCATCCTTCTGGAGAATCAGCAGCTACAGTTCCAAAACCTCAGCTTTGGAACCAAGTGGCTGTTCCAAGAATATTGCTGAAACAGATCGAGTGCACCCTTCACTCTGCTTTGGCTCCAAATTGACTGTGGATTCAGATGGAGCATCAAGGACTTCAAGTAAGGGAGGAGATGCATTCAATATTGGAGTTTCTGAGGACAGGACTGAGAAGAAAATGATGTTGAAGCAGAAACTTTTTTATATTTTAGTGCTATCTTGCCGAAATTTTTTATCTTTTAATCATGTAATTGTAACTTATGAATCGCTTCAATGAGATACGATTTGATTATACATATATAACTTGTTTTATGTTAAGTGTTTATTTATTTTAATTTGCACAAGAATTTGTTTACTAAAGAGTGATGATCTGCGTTAAGAGTGACAACAGGGAGATGACAACGAAAGAAAGATAGGAATGAGTTGTTTATTTACATCAGTTATTTATTTAACTGAAGTAAAAAATCACACTTCTAACGTCAGTTTTATAAACAACTGACGTTAAAAGTGTTAATAATTCTTGCAAAACACTTTTAACGTCAGTTCATTAAACAACTGACGCAAATAGTGATTTAATATTTACAAAACTGCCACCGCCTCATTTTTAACGTCAAACATATGGTCAACTAACGTAAAACGTTGCCGTATATTACATTATTTCCACTAGTGTGAATATCAACGTAAACATATAATATGACTTTAAACATAACTCAAACTAAACTTACATTGTGGTCAATTAGTAAAGTTCTCCCATAACCCTTCTTGGTGATCATTACGAGTAGCATGTACATCATCCACTTCATTTTCCTCATTAAAATTAGGCACCCGTGTTGAGAAAGAAGAAGTATCATAAATATCAAGAGTTGAATCTTGATTTCCCTCACTACCATTATACATGTTTTTTCCCTGGAGAACCACTGACAACCTTTTGTTAGAAGGATTATGGATATAAAATACTTGTTTTGCTTGGGATGCCATGATGAAAGGCTATTATTTATTACCTACCTTATTAAGGTCCACCAATTTGAATTCTTACTCATCGGTTTGCACACCATTGTTACTGTCGACCCACTGACATTTAAAAACAGGTACTCTAAACTTCGTGAAATCAACCTCCCATTTCTCTTCAATGATTCCAAAGTATGAAACGGATGCCATAACAGGGTTTTTATCTTTCGAACTAGAGAAATGCATGGACTCAGCGACGACCATAACCCCACTATTTTGCATAGTACTTTTGTCATCCTGGGACTTTGTATAGAAGGAAAACTTATTGATATCGTACCCACTCTAGCATATGACATCAAAGTTAGGTCCCCGTGCTAGCCATTTTAATGTATTAGAAGCAACATCATCCTTTGCAATTTTTTCTTTAAACCAGTTCAAGAAAGTCTTGTTATGCTTGTTCAAACACCATTTTTCATTCATTCTAGGTTAAGTTCATTGATGATGCTTTTGTGCTTACATAAGTATGGTTCAACCTCATCAGTGTTATTCAATATATACAAATGTGCTTGAAGCACTTCTGCAACATACCTTTCAACAATAGATGCTTCGGGACGGTGTGGATTCTTCATATATCCTTTCAAGATCTTCGTGTATCGCTCAACCGGGTACATCCACCTTAAATAAACGGGGCCGCACAATCTAATCTCCCTCACTAGATGAACAATCAAATGAACCATGATGTCAAAAAATGAATTTGGAAAATACATCTCCAATTGGCACAAGGTAATGGCTGCCTCATTTTCCAAGTCATCCAACTTTTTAGTGTCAATGACCTTGCTACATATAGCATTGAAGAATAAGCATAACCTAGTAATGGCATGTCTGACTTTTTTAGGCAAGATGTCACGAATGGCCACCGGTAGTAGTTGTTGCATAAAGACATGACAATCATGAGACTTTAAGCCAACTAATTTGAGATCTTTCATTGAGACAAGTCTTTTGATATTTGAAGAGTAACCCTGTGGCACTTTGACTCCCCGTAGACATTCACAGAAACTTCTTTTCTCTTTTTTTGATAAAGTATGACATGCTGGGGGCAAATAAGTCTTCTTATCCCCCACTTTATGTGGAGCTAACTGCTCTCGTATACCCATCGCAACTAGATCCAGATGAGCATTCACACCATCCTTTGTCTTGCCTTGAATGTTGAGAGCGCGCCCGATTAAACTGTCACACACATTTTTCTCCACATGCATCACATCAATACAATGTCTTACATCAAGCTTGCACCAGTATGGAAGATCAAAGAAGATCGACCTCTTCTTCCATATTTTCTTCCCGGTAGCCTTCTTCTGGGTCTTCCCATAGATAACATTAGTGTTGTTCAGCCTTACATAAACTTGCTCTCCAGTCAAGGCCACTGAGCAATTTCATTATCCTAAAGTCCATTGAAAGCTTTTCTCAATCCACGATAAGGATGATTACGTTGGAAAAATCTCCGATGCCCAAGGTAATCTATCTTCCTTCCATGTTGCATTTGATTGTAACATGTGCCTTCTTCACATATTGGACATGCTTTATACCCTTTAACACTATACCCACATAGGTTCCCGTATGCTGGGAAGTCATTGATGGTGCAAAATAACATGGCACGCAATCTGAATGTCTCACGGCAATAGCTGTCGATCACATCAACGCCTTCATCCGACAACATTCTCAAGTCTTCAATCAAGGGACTCAGATAAACATCAATATCATTTCCTGGTTGTTTAGGACCCAAAATCATCATACTTAACATAATGTATTTGCGCTTCATGCACAACCAAGGAGACAGGTTGTAAATTACTAGGAGAACAGGCCATGAACTATGAATACTACTTAAGTTTCCATATGGATTCATTTCATCGATAGCAAGTCCAAGCCTGAGGTTTTTGGGCTCATTGCCGAAATCCGAAAACAAACTATCAATTCTCTTCCGTTGCAAAGAATCGGCCGGATGGCGAAGCTGTCCATCACACTTCCTCTCATCTGCATGCCGTCTAATGTTCTTTGCGTCATTTACATTAGCAAACAATCGCTTGAACCGCGGAATCACGGGAAGATACCATAACACCTTCGCAGGAGGACCTTTGGTGACCACATCACAACTAGAATCACCATCCTTCACTTTGTAGCGTGATACCCTACACCTAGGGCACTCGTGCATCTCTTCAAACTCTTTCCTGTACAATATTCAACCATTGGGGCAAGCGTGTATTTTCTTATACTCCATACCCATCGGACACAATATCTTCTTCGCCTCATAGTTTCTGGATGGCAATGTGTTACCTTCTGGAAGCATGTCTTTCAACAACTCAAGCAATTCGGTAAAGCTTTTATCGCTCCACCCATTTCTCGCCTTCACATTGAACAATCTTAACACCGCTGACAACCGTGTGAAATTAGTACACCCCGGATACAAAGCCACTTCCGCATCACTGTACAAAGTATCATACACATGTGAGCGCCGAAAAGACTCTTGCCCAACATCACGGATCATGTCCTCTAATCCATCGTCCATATCCACGTCATCAACTTCCTCTCTATCCGACACCCTCGGCCTGTCTAACGATTCACCATGACATATCCATGTTGTATAACTCTTGCAAATCCCCTCACAAATAAGATGATCACGTATCTCCTCAGCTTCAAGTCGTCTCTCATTCAAACAGTTAACACAAGGACAATAAAACCTTCCGTTACCACTATCAAGAGCATTTGTTTTTGAAAACTGTAGAAAATCTTTCACTCCATTCTCATACTCATCACTTGTCCGTCTAGCATTCATCCAACCGAGATCCATGACTAAAACCAATAACTTCGTACTTAGTCCAACATATTCATCAACCACTTCTTATGACAGGGTATGGCCCTATCCCATTCGAGAAGAAAATTTTTCAACATTCAGTTAACAGTTAGTCCTTAACTCTCATGCTCATACTCGATGAAATTTCGGTAACATTTCCCTTTGGTCTCCGACGTACACGACTTGAACGCGATGACATCCACCACGATAAAGTATGCACCCGTAGAACGAATGGAAATGTATCAATCCGAACTTTCATCAAGTATATAACATTAGAATCAATGAATAACTATTTTAACTGAATGAAGAAAAAGTTTTTTTCCCAAACTGTCCAACTTTGGACAATTCAAGATGCAATACAATGAGCGGTACATTAAGAACGTACACGTGTGCTCATTAGTATTGCATCTCAAACGGGAAACTAAGGCTTTACTAATTATTGTGGGCATATTCTCGGATCAAATAAATTTTCAAGCAAATACATTAAAACTCCAATGAAAGCTTTTCAGCCAAAACGATGGAAATCAAACCTTACTTTGTAATTTTCCAATGCAAAGCAGCTATCTGCTGGTATAACTCCTTTCTTGTATTTTCCTGTCAGCTCACCACATGCAAGTGGACTCCAAGTGGTCAAACCCAAGCCATAGTTACAGGTTTGATTTGGATCTGAAAAAATTACATTGCCTCATCATAAACCAAATGACTTGACAAAACCCGTGAAAGTATAATCTTAAATGCTTGTCTCCATGAATCTCAACTCTCAATTTCTCAGCATCCATACACAAGATGATATAAAATACAAAATTGGTAAAACTACTGTGGGAAAGAAGCTCTTACCTTTTGTATCCAAGGATTGTGCCCCTCACGTAGAGTCTAAAATCAAAGCATGAAAAATACAATGTTAGCTTATTTAAGACCAAAAGATCATATAAGAAAATGGGTAGCGAAGAGCTATGGCTATTCAGGCAGGAAGCATAGAACATGAAGAAAAAAACTAAATCCATCAGGCCATCATATATATTCAATCAAAAACTATATATATCCTTTATTGTCCTTAAGAAAACACAAAGTTTCCCTTCCTGCCATGTATTTTTGGTGCATATTGCAGTTGAAACAGAGCTTCTAAAAAGGCAAGTAAAATGTAAACGACCAACTTCTACAATAGACCAGAAACTCTTAAGAGCTACCAAATTATAAAATAATCTCTTTGAACCCCCGAAGTCTCTAGTGCTTAAGAGATCGCCACACAGACAAATATCTTGCTACAACAAAGTATCGTAGCATCTGAATAACAAGCAAGCAAAACATTACCAGTAAAATAAATTTAAAACCAAAACAGAAAGCAAGAAATATTACCAGTAATAATTTCAAACATTTCATTAAAGAAACAAAACATAGAGGCCTCAAAATACTAGAACTGCTTAGATCCAAACCACAAGACCTCAAAGTAAAAAGGGACAAAACACTAACAAGTAGTAATACCCGAACCCAAGTTCTCAACATCTCATAGTAACAACAACAAAACAAAAAGTAGGGTTTTGTCAAATATTACACATCGGTTGTCCAAAAACCAATGTGGTTAGTCATATTTCACATTGGTTCTCAAGTAACCGATGTAGAAACTTATAATGTAATTTAAAATTTCATATTTTTTTTAATTTATGACATCGGTTATATTTAAACTGATGTGGTTAATATATATTAGACATCGGTTCAATAGGAACCGATGTGGAAAGATAAATGCACAATTTCTATATCATCATCGGTACCACTGAGTAGTTCCCAATGTCGTATAGACATTGTCCGTTACTCGCTCTCGTGTAGGGTTTAGGTCGCCCGACACCATTATCTAATTAAATGTAACTACGCCGTTTCCGACATTAAAAAGTTTCTTTCCCCCACCTGAGATGTCTTAGGCTAGCTCTGGAGTAACGAAACGGACACTCCCTATACTCCCTCAAATCTGCCACACACAGTTCTACACCCTCCGGGGCTCCAAAAATTCACCTGAACACATCATTGTGAAGCACATGTTACGTATAATCCAAATCCGAAGACGGAATTGGAAACCGATAAATGAATTGAAAGATAACCTCAATACCGTCGCCGACGGCATTTAGGCATAAGAGGACCTAGGCTTACCATAGCCTAATCAAGAAAAGAAAGATAGGGTAATGAAGTCGACGTCGCGAGGATCACAACGGTATAATTGGTTTCTCGATAGGACGAATGGATTTATTGGAATCGACTCCGAAAGTTTCACTCTCTTTCACGGCCCTTCTCTCTCTCTTTCTCTCTATACCTTATTTTCTTTCTATTCTACGATCCCTCTCTATCCTTCTATTTTATCTTTCTTATTCTTTCTTCCTTATGTGTCAAGTACTATATATGGATAAGAAAAAGAAATCTCTCACAAAATCCAGCAGGTGCGTGGTTTGATATTGGTCAAAGAAAATGGCATGAAGAAAAATGGCAAGCAGGAGGTGGCTCACTTAAAAATGGCCAGAATTATTATGATAATAATGAACAAGTTAAATATTGAAATGAAATATAAGTAGGAGGTGTTTCATCATTAACATGCGGCAAAAATTGAAGGTGGAGGTGTCAGGAGTTTATAAAATTGCCGTGTACCACTAATCACAAGCCAAAAATTATTTAGTTAATTCAATTAGGTTGAAACTTGTAACTAGGGTATAATTAATTAAGACTAGTGCTAATTAATCATAATGAGTAAAACTTGAGTAAATTAATTATAATCATCTAGCTATGGTTAAGATTTATATCTATGACTAGTTATCTTGTAATTTTGTTAATGGTAAACCACCTTACTTAAGGATTTAAATTGAGGTGCTTGCCTATTGAAAATTTTGAGCTGCTTGAATTTTATTTTGAACTTGCATATGTATTTGGATTCTTAAATAATTTTAGATTTATCTAACCCTCACTCCCATCTAATTAAAATATCTAATTTTATTTTTTTACGAAAGATAGGATGTTACATTACTACCCTCCTTAAAAGAAATTTCGTCCTCGGAATTTACCTACCTCAGAAAAGATGTGGATACTGTTGCTGTATATCCGCCTTACGCTCCCATGTAGCATCTCCAGTAATCTCATCCCAAATGACCTTAACCAAAGGAATCTGTCTACCACGAAGTTCTTTAATCCTTCTATCTGCGATCTTAACCGGTAAAGCATCATATTCTAGATTCTCTCTGAGTTGTATAGACTCAGGGTCAAGTACATGAGAAGGATTAGGGTAATATTTTCTCAACTAGGAAACATGGAAGACATCGTGAAGGTTGGAAAGGTAAGGCGGTAAGGCTATCTGGTAAGCTACTAGACCAATTCGTCAAAGAATCTGAAATGGTCCAATGAATCGGGGAGTGAGCTTTCTAGACTTTATAGCTCTGCCAATTCCGGCCTTCGGAGCGACTCTCAAGAACACATGATCACCTTCTTGGAACTCTAAGGGTCCCCTCCTCTTGTTACCGTAGCTTCTCTGTCGATCCTGGGCTTCCTTCATTTTCTCTCTTATTTTCCTAACTTGTTCTATTGTTTGTTATACCACATCAGGACCCAACACTTGGATCTCGCCAGTCTCATACCAACATAATGGAGTCCTACACTTTCTCCCATACAAAGCCTCATACGGTGCCATCCCGATGCTACTGTGGAAACTTTTATTGTATGTGAACTCAATCAATGGTAGGAATTCATCCCAACTGGCAACATGTTCCAACACACAAGCTCTTAAAAGATCCTCCAATGATTGAATTGTTCTCTCAGACTGTCCATCCGTCTAAGGATGATAAGTAGAACTCATCCTCAACTTTGTTCACAAAGCATCGTGTAACTGTCTCCAAAATCTAGATGTAAATCTAGGATCTCGGTCGGAGACAATACTCGACGGCACACTGTGCAACCTCACTACTTCCTTGATATAGATCTGGGTCAACCTTTCAAGACTATAACTTTCACCAATAGGTAAGAAGTGAGCACACTTCGTCAATCTATCAATGATAACCCAAATCGCATCAAACCTCTTTAGAGTTCGTGGTATTCCAACCACAAAGTCCATCGCTATACTATCCCATTTCCACTATGGGATATCCAAGGACTGCAACAACCCAGCAGGCTTTTGATGCTATCTTAGCTTTCTTACATACCAAACATGATAGAACATATTCCGCCACTTCTTTCTTCATCCTTGGCCACCAAAACATTTTCTTCAAGTCTTGGTACATCTTGGTGGCTCCTGGGTGGAAACTCAGCTTACTTTTGTGTGCCTCCTCTAAGATCATCTTCCCAATCTCTAAGTTCTCTGGCACACATATCTGATCCTTAAACCTTAACACTCCATCTGATCCTCTCCTAAACTCTGAAACTTTACCCTCATCTATACCTCGATTCACATCCACCAAATATTCATCCTGACCCTGCTTAATTTTAAGGTCTCTCAAAAACTCACTACTGATGGTGATCATACCTAAGCATATTCTATCCTCAATCAAATCCATACCTAGGTTCAAATCACTAAACTGTTCAAGCAACTCCATCTCTTTCACCATCATTGTGGATACGTGCAAGGATTTCCGACTTAGTGCATCTGCCACAACATTAGCCTTCCCTGGATGGTATTGAAGATCAAACTCATAGTCCTTAATGAATTCCATCCATCTACGTTGCCTCATGTTCAGCTCCTTCTGATCAAACAAATACTTTAAACTCTTGTGATCACTGAACACATTAAACTTAACTCCATAGAGATAGTGTCGCCATATCTTCAATACGAACACTATGGCTGCTAACTCCAGATCATGGGTTGGGTAATTCCTTTCATGAACTCTCAATTGTCAGGAAGCATAAGCCACAACCCTTCCCTCTTGCATCAAAACACAACCCAATCCTTGATACGACGCGTCACAATATACGTTAAACTGTCCTAATGGATCTGGTAGCATCAGCACAGGAGATGTAGTCAACTTCTCCTTTAGCTTCTGAAAGCTCTCTTCACACTTCTCTGTCCAAACAAATGTTGTACCATTTCTCGTTAACTGCGTCATAGGCAACGCAATCTTTGAGAAACCCTCGATGAACTTCCTGTAATACCCGGCTAATCCTAGGAAACTCTTCACCTCACTCACTGACTTAGGCCTCTCCCATTTAATCATGGCCTCTACCTTAACTGGATCAACATCTATCCCTTTCTTGTTGATTACATGCCCTAGAAACTGTACTTCCTCTAACCAAAATTCACACTTGGATAGCTTAGCATACAACCAAAATTCTCAGGTGTTCCTCGTGTTCTTCCCGACTACGGGAGTATATAAGAATATCATCTATAAACACCACAACAAACTTGTCATGGAACGGTCTAAAGATCCTGTTCATGTAATCCATGAACACCGCTGGAGCATTAGTTACACCAAAAGGCATAACTAGGTACTCGTAGTGTCCATACCTTGTCCTAAAAGCGATCTTAGGTATATCCTCCTTCTTCACCCTAATCTGATGGTATCCCGATCTTAAGTCTATCTTGGAAAAAACCGAAGCTCCCTTCAACCGATCCATCTGATCATCTATCCTAGGCAACGTATATTTGTTCTTGATTGTAACTTTATTCAACTGCCTATAATCCGTGCACAACCTAGAACTTCCGTCCTTTTTCTTGACAAACAATACCGGTGCTCCCCAAGGTGAAACACTCGGTCTGATGAATTCCTTCTTCATCATGTCATCCAGTTGTTTCTTCAACTCTGCCAACTCCACTGGTGAGATCCTAGAAGGAGCTACTGAAATAGGTCCAGCCCCTGGTATGAGATCTATAGTGAACTCCACCTCCCTCTCTGGTGGCAAACCTGGAACGTCAGGAGGGAAAACCTCAGGAAACTCTCTCACAATAGGCAGAGAATTTATACTCGAAGTCTCCTTAGCTTCCAAAGAGAAAAGCATCACATACTGTTGAGAACCGCAACCCCTCATAGTTTCTCCTTCATTGGCAGATACTTTGCTAGAAGGCTCAATAAAAGATAAAGTCTTTCGGGCACAGTCTAGCACTACATGGTTAGCCGAAAGCCAATCCATGCCAAGAATAACGTCTATCTGCTGCATAGCAAACAGATGAGATCTACAAGGAATGCCCTATTTTCAACAACTATAGGACACTTTAAGCAAACGGACATAGTGATCAAAGGATCACTGGTAGGGGTGGACACTGTCAAGGTATATGGTAGCTGAGAAACGGGAAAATGTAAATGATCTACGCACTCATGGGACACAAAAGAATGTGTAGCGCCTGAATCAAACAACATAGACGAGAGTCTGCCAGATATTAAACACATACCTTGAATAAGATATGCAGATTGAGAGGACTCAGATCCTCTCACTGTAAACACCCTCCCCGTGGCCTGAGGTCTGGCCGTCTGTCGTCCCGTTGCCGGAACCCCTATCCCAGCTCCTTCTCTGAAACCACTGGCTCCTCTGGAACTACCAGCTCCTCTGCCGACTGCTGGCTGCTGCTGTATCACTCTCTGTCGACAATCCCTAGCAAAATGACCTGGTTTGCCACAGATGTAGCAACCAGATCTATCTGTACAATCCCTGATATAATGTGGACCTCCGCATTTGAAACACACTAGGGCCCTCTGCTGTTGACCCACTCTGGTAACTGGTGCTGATGATACAGATGTCTGAGCGCTCTGTCCTGGTCTAACGTATGGTCCTCTCCTCCACTGAGAACCTCCATCACCTCTCCTCTGATGACCTGCTCTGATAGGACCCCCACTACACTGCTGTCTTTGCTCTGCAGCCTGCCTCCTGTCCATGCTCTCTATGGCACTACACCTCTCTACCAGCTCTGGGAAACTCAGGATATCCAAGGGCACTATAGCCCTCCTCAACTCATGCCGTAAACCCTCCTCGAATCTCCGGCACATCCATTCCTCATCTGGAAACCTCTGGTAGTACTCAGAAAACTGTATCAGGGCCTCGAATCTGGCTGGGTAGTCACCAACAGACCTGTCTCCCTGCTGGAGACTCATGAACTCTCTCTCCTTCTCACTTCCGACTAATAGCGAGAAGTACTTCTCAAAGAAACACTCTCTGAACATATACCATCTCTGCATCTCATAGTATCAAAGATCTTCTCGAGCTCCTGAATCCACCACTATGCTCGCTCTGGATCATACTCTCCACCAAACTATGGTGGCTTACCTTTGAGCAAGGTAGCCAATCCTGCATCCTCTGCATCGGAGGCTATCCTCCTATCATGCCGCTTCTGTAGCTCTGCCTCTCTCTGTACCCTCTGAGCATTTTGCTGCGCCTGCTGCATTAGAATGGATGCTAACTCGCGGATAGTCCGAAGAGTCTCGGCGGACTCTCCTTCACCTCTAATCCCTGCCTCTGGCTGATGAGGCTCATCCTCTACACCCCCCATCGCTCTACCAGCACCCTGTCTGCCACATCCTCGACCTCGGCCTCGAGCCATGATCCCGTTAAAAGAAATCATTAGCCCACATCAATATGACATATAATACTACATAAAACTGGAATATAAATACTACATGCCATAGAGATGTCACATCAGACTCACTATCCTACTTCTAAGCATAGTTGTTATCCGATATGGATTCAACTAAATGGCCAGTTCACCCTAATCATAGTGCTCACAGTCCGTTTCAGAACCGAACTGCTCTGATACCACTAAATGAGATGCCCTGACGTCCCATTAAAGAAAACCCAAAATATTAAGACCTAATTTCGTTATTGTCATTAAGCGAGTATATTAAAACAGCAAAAAATTTAAAACTTAAAATATACACAACATATATACATACATACATAACATATACACCTCAAGTCCTGATACAGTATAGTAGAGGGAATACCATCAGTCGGATCCCAAAGTGTACAAACTGATAATCAAACAGAAAATAAAAACAACATCCTAAAGAGACGAGATGCGCTGGCCATAGATTCTGTACTCAACTATGAGGATCCACTGCTTGTCCCCCAACATCTGGCGCATACGAGGTGCCATCAAGCTCCTCCATAGCTGGCTCCCCTGTAGAATCTTCTCATCATGATCACAAAAAAGAAACATATGCAATATAGAGAAGATAGGGATAAGAAACCATATAACATCAAAGGTGGAAATGGGTTGTGCAACATTTAATTAAATAACGGCACACTAAACATCCGTCTCCCAAGTATAAATATATGTAACACAATCACCCTCAATCCACATCTAGGATCTTTTCTCTACCCTCCATCATGATGCAATGCAAATGCTGTATGAATAATCTCCTCAGGTATCGGCCATATCCGGATATCACAACAATATAATCGACATGTCCCAGAGTCCCCGGCGCACACCCTCGTCCACGGCTGGATGGTGCCCATGCAAAGCAATGGCACTATAGCTACACAACCCGGTGCACACCTCTGGACCACAATCCAGGATGCTCATGCAATGCATGAACTATAGTTGCGACTAAAATGAAATCATCTCTGGACGGTCCGCCGTTAGTCTATCCCCGGGAATTTTCCCTCCGAGGCATAGACCCCAATCGACCATGTTTCAGGTCCACTTGACCATGTTTCAGGTCCCTCATATCACAGACCATGTTTCGAGTCACCCCCTAGTGCCCTAACCGGTCATCCTAATCTCATAGATAACCTCAAAATAATCTCATATCATTAATCTCAACCCCATCTCACGATAATTATCTCGGATGAGCACTGCTATCACATATCGTATGCAATCCCCAAATACATCCTCGTGTCTCAACATGACTTATGATTTACTCAATCCTCTAAGCACAATCATTACACTCATCCTATCATCATAATCGTCATCATGTTATCCAAAATCATCATCATATATCCTCATATCATAATATCATTACCGAACAATAAATACCGAAATATAATAATAATAATAATAATAATAATAATAATAATAATAATGAGAATAATGACAATAATAATAATAATACTCATAATAATAATAATCATAATAATAATAATCACAGTAGTAGTAGAAGTAGTAGTAATAATAACAATAATAATAATAATAATAATAATAATAATAATAATAATAATAATAATAATAAGTATAAACACTTCTAAAATAATTACCACACTCATGATATCATATATCAAGTATCAAGTTCACATCAACCAGTCAAACAGGCAATCATCACGTAATAAAATAATCTATGTATGTAGCGTAACGACGATAAACGTACAATTTCTATATCATCATCGGTACCACCGAGTAATTCCCAATGTGGTATAGACATTGTCCATTACTCGCTCTCGTGTAGGGTTTAGGTCGCCCTACGCCATTATCTAATTAAATGTAACCGCGCCGTTTTCGAAGTTAAATAGTTTATTTCCCCCACCTAAGATGTCTTAGGCTAGCTCTGGAGTAACGAAACGGACACTCCCTATACTCCCTCAAATCTGCCACGCACAGTTCTACACCCTTCGGGGCTCCAAAAATTTACCTGAACACATCATTGTGAAGCACACGTTACGTATAATCCAAATCTGAAGACGGAATTGGGAACCGATAAATGAATTGAAAGATAACCTCAATACCGTCACCGACGACATTTAGGCATAAAAAGGACCTAGGCTTACCTTAGCCTAGTCAAGAAAAGAAAGATAGGGTAACGAAGTAGACGTCGCGAGGATCACAACGGTATAATTGGTTTCTCGATAGGACGAATGGATTTATCGGAATCGACTTCGGAAGTTTCACTCTCTCTCACGGCCCTTCTCTCTCTTTCTCTCTCTATACCTTATTTTCTTTCTATTCTCTGCTCCCTCTCTATCCTTCTATTTTATCTTTCTTATTCTTTCTTCCTTATGTGTCAAGTACTATATATGGATAAGAAAAAGAAATCTGCTACAAAATCCAGCAGGTGCGTGGTTTGATATTGGTCATAGAAAACGGCATGAAGAAAAATGGCAAGCAGGAGGTGGCTCACTTATAATTGGCCAGAATTATTATGATAATAATGAACAAGTTAAATATTGAAATGAAATATAAGTAGGAGGTGTTTCATCATTAACATGCGGCAAAAATTGAAGGTGGAGGTGTCATGAGTTTATAAAATTGCCGTGTACCACTAATCACAAGCCAAAAATTATTTAGTTAATTCAATTAGGTTGAAACTTGTAACTAGGGTATAATTAATTAAGACTAGTGCTAATTAATCATAATGAGTAAAACTTGAGTAAATTAATTATAATCATCTAGCTATGGTTAAGATTTATATCTATGACTAATTATCTTGTAATTTTGTTAATGGTAAACCACCTTACTTAAGGATTTAAATTGAGGTGCTTGCCTATTGAAAAATTTGAGTTGCTTGAATTTTATTTTGAACTTGCATATGTGTTTGGATTCTTAAATAATTTTAGATTTATCTAACCCTCACTCCCATCTAATTAAAATATCTAAATTTTTTTTTCACGAAAGATAGGATGTTACAGTTGTAACAGCCTGATTTTTAATTACGTTGTTTAACCAGTTAAAATATAATTAATTATATTTTAATCTAAGATTTAGAAAGTGATTTTGAATAAAATAAAAATCATATTCACAGTCTCTCTTATGGTAGAATGTTACGGTGAAAATTTGGGTTGAAAATTCAGACGGAACCCAGTCTGTGTTTTCACTGACAGTAAGATTTTACCGAGCAGAAACCCTAATTTCGACTAGTGAACAAAACCATTAGGTTTTATATTTTGTTCCGGAGTATTTTCCATGTTTCTAAAAAATTTGTTAGGAACGAAATAATAATAATTTTATTCGGGCGTAATCTTTAAGAAAACACGTAAAACCTAAGTCGGGGGATAAGTCGGGTAAACGACGGAGTCGAATATGGAGCTAAGGTATTATGAGAGATTAATGTAGCAGAGAGGACAAGTAGTCCGACATTAAATTTTAGTAATCGGGAATTTTCAAGTTAAATGACCAAAATACCCCTAATCTTAACCTAACCGACGTTGAGTTAAATTTTAACCATGGTTAAGGAACCAAGGTCAATTATTGTGGACCAAAATCAGCCACACCCTTCATCAATTATTGTCCACTTGATTTTAACCATAGTTAGCAAAGTAACCCTGGTTAAGTTAATTATTAACCATAGTTAACTACTATATTATTTAATATTCACAAAACCCATTAATTTAAATCCTAAGAACCGAACAAATCCTAAGATCTACCCTATAAAATAACCCCAAAACCGCAGCCATTCCCTCCCCATTTTCTCTCTTCAGCTTCTTCATTTTCTTCATTTGCTTCACAAAAACACCATTGTTTCTTAAGAGCTAAGTTACCATTTTTGTTGAAGAACTTGCCATGATCATCATCCTTTCTTCATCTTCTTCACACTCTTGAGGTAACATGATCATCTCCTCTCTTTTTTTTAAGCTCTTGTTCTTCATATTTCATGGTTTTCCATTTCTAGATCTAGAAATTTAAATAATTCTAGAAAATTGTAGAAAAATCATAAAAATGTGAAACCAATTTCTATGATATAGTTATGATCTCTACTTTCATTATCCAAGAGCATGTAATCAAAAACATTTTTCCTTCCCTAATATCTATTGTTGGCAGAAAATGGGTTTGATGTTTTGTTTCTTTTTTTTGAAAGTCAGTACATGATTTAAGTTCTATAATACTTGTATAGCCTATATCCAAGAGCTTAAGCCCAACTAAATTCTCTAAACTATTTATTGTATTAAGGCCGAAACCCTAACAAGAAAGGGTTGAAAAGTTTTTGTTTGATTTGTGAAATCTATTGCTTGATTCATGCTCTCTAATACTCTAAGATCATTTGTAACATCTCGATTTCGACTTTCTAATATCGAAAATTAAATAGTATGTTTATATTTTTATCCGAGACTTGGAAAAATGATTTTGGGAAAACCAAAGTCATATTCATATTATACTTATTTTTATATGTATACGATGAAATTTTGGGTTTAACATTCTGACGGAAACCGGTCTGCGTTTTTACCGACAGTATAATTTTATACCGTCAGAAAACCCTAATTTGACCCGAAACTAAAATTTGTAGAATTTTTTATATTTTGTCCGTGAGGAATTCTACTTTTCAAATTTCTGATCAGAAATGAAAAATTATGTTTAATCTGATGAATTTTGGTAAAAGTTCAGACGAAAAACAGTCGGTGTTTTCACTGACAGTAAGATTTTAATGATCAAAAAACCTAATTTTGATTCGGGAACAAAATGGTTTATGTTTAAATCATGTTTCCAACGAGTTTGGATATTTTGAGAATTTTCAATCGAAAATCATAGAGAAACCCTAATCGGGTAATTGACGGAGCCGAGAACGGACGTGCAGAGACAAAAGCCGACATCAATGGATAAAGACAAGTGATGACTCATAGGGGTGAGTCATATAGGTGACTCACAAGTGTCATGATTGCTTTTGTGGTGAAATTACTATAATGTCCCTAAGTTGTTATTTTATCACCAAAATGCCATTATGTAAGATTACCAATTTGTCCTTCAAAATTCATGCTTGGACCTTTTTGCCTCTAGTTGGCACGACCAAACCCCTCCAAATGAGCCCATTATCACTTCTATTTAAGGTCTTCATCATCTTCATCATGAAGCTTTCACCATTTTTACAAAAACTCCAAGTTTCCATAAGCTTACTTTGTGAAACAACTTGTTGATTCCTTGCCCATTTTTCAATTCCAAGAGGTAAACCATGATCCTCATCATCATTTAACTATATGTTCTTCATATATTTTCATGATTCAATGCCTTATTCAAAATTTTCAATTCTTAGATCTAGAAGTTTGAAAATCCATAGAAAATCATAGAAAAATCCTAAAAATGTGAAACCAATTTCTATGATCTTGTATTCATGCCTATAGTATAGATCCAAGAGTTTGAATCAAACAAAAATTTCCTCCTCACTCTTCCTAAAGAGGCCGAAACCTTGTTTTTGGGTGGAGGAGATTTTGTTCATTTTCTTTAACAAGCGAACTTGATTTTCATCCTTCCATATCATGTATAAGATAGATCCAAAGTGTTGTATCAAAATAAATTCTCTAGCCTAATTTTCATGTCATGGCCGAAACCTCACTCTTTGTGGAGTTAGAGATTTTGTTTCACTTGTTGTGTTTTGATTCTTAATCAGGTGTCTTAAGTATTTAGGATCATTAATTCAATGACTTAAGAATTTTAGAAATTTTTAGCCACAAAAACCTTTTAAGGCCGTGACCTATCATTAGGGAATAGGTGATTTTATTTGCTTATTTGTAATTGGTTGATTGTGGTTGTTGAAGGTTAAGTGTATTGATTATACGTGAGTCGTGAAACCGGAGTTTGACGTACGTTCGAGGAAGGAGATCGGAAGATAAATTATTCAAGAGGTAAGAGGGGATTGCCTGAGGGATTTTTTCGATGGCTACATGTTATCTGTGTTGGTCTGTATGATTTATCTGTGGTTGTGGTGTTTGGTTTGTGGTTGTGGTATTTGATTAAAGTTGTGTTATTTATTTGTGTATGGTTATCTGCATTTTATTATTTATTTGGAGTTATATATTATGGTGTTGTGATGCATGATCTGCCTGGGAAAATTGTTATGATGTTGTGGATTGTTGTTTGAGAAGCCTGACATTGGTCAGCGCCCAATCCATTAATCAGATAAAAGCTTTGAGAAGACTTTACAAGGAATATTCAATAGTTAATTGAGAAATATAGGAAGATATTATGATTTAAATAATTATTTGAGAAAATAAGGATTATTTGAAAATATTATTATTTTAATGATTTATTATTGTAAAAGCAATTTATGAGTCAAGGTGAGGGTGTAACCGTGAAATTATTTTTGTACTGCTAGTTTTTATGTAAGAAATTCCGTAATATTATAAAAATATATTTTATGAAATTAATCTTCGAAAATAACTCAATTATGATTTTAGAAAATTATTTAAGTGGAAAGAGCTAAGATTTGGCTTAAATGACTTGAAAAATGTTTAACGACGGCAATTTGGGAAAGTATCGACGGCAGGTGTTTCTAAAACGGCAGCACGTATTTTAAACTAAGTTTGAGCCTCAAGTGACTCTCTTTTTGAATCATGAAGTTTTCAGAAAATATTTTAGTAACAGTTGATTTTACGAAAGAATTACCCAGTTGAAATGATTTTCCAAAATCAAGTTTTACGCAAACAGTGTAGGTAGTGATTTTGAACTTAGTAACCAAGACGTCAGAGTACTAGTGTTCTTGCGGTGTTTTGGGCTGCATGTCCTATGGACCTTGTGTCCTGATTTCGGTGTATTTTGGACGGGGTATCCTATGGACTTTGTGTCCTGATTTCGGTGTAAATAATGTTATCCAAAGTGTATATTGTTTTCTATTACGACAAACCTAATCCTGATGCATTGGTCAAGGGGTTTCGTGATTGAGCACTCGGACTTGAGGTCCTGTGTTATTAATGAAAGTTTTAAGATGTTTAAAACTATGGCTGGTCGTAAGCTTTTGAGCTTCGACAAGGAAAGATTGAACACCAAGAAAAATGACAAGAACAAAATGTTTTACATGCATGTTAGGCAGACTTGCCTATTTGTAAATCATAATATCATGGTGATATTCATGAATCGACGCATCATTGTGCCCTGGTAGGACAATGAAAATCCATATTCGGTAATCATTGCTCCTTAAATTGGACAGTGTGCTATGGTATCCATATTCAGTGATCACTATGCCTTGTGTTGTACAGTGTGCTATGGATTTGGCTTCATGCCTTTGCCTGCGTGGCTAATGAGCTTGGTCAACTCACCTCGTAGTTGGGATATCTCATGAGATTAAGTATGAAATTAGATGACGAATATGAAGTGTTCATGCATAGTTTTTCAAATAATGATGTTTGGGGTATGAAACCCACTGAGAAACTATTTGTCTTATTATGATTGTTTAAGTTGTTATTAACATGTATATGTATATATATTTTCTTTGGTGTCGTGCATGTAGTTATCGTGTTAAATCCATATATTGGTTTCTCACTCTTGAATTATTTCTGTTGTGCTCTATATTGGGGAAATCCAGATGAACCGCTCAAGGGATATGATGTATACAAGAAGAAGGTTCCTTAGTTCGGGACATGCCGATGTTATTTTGCTAATATTATGTCTGCCTTTTAGGTGCGACCAGCTTAGGTTTTGAATTATATTATGCTTTGGAAGAACCTATACTTAGTAAGGTCTTGATGTGTAAACAATTATGATGCAGTATAGTTACATGATGATATATTTACGTATCTATCCATATATGGTCATGTTTGCGTTGTTGTGGTAACCGTCAAAAAGAAAAAAGAAAAGGGAAAAATTTTGTCACCATTTTGAGGAATGTTAATGACTTAAGAAAATATTATTTTCTGAAAGCAACCAGCAAAATAAAGTTTTATTTTCCGCAACGAGTTAACGGGTAACCATATGATGACCCAAGTTAGGGCGTCACATCATGTATCTAAGAGATTAAGTTGATTTGAAAATCCTAGCCTATTTTCACTCATGAGGCCGAAACCCTAACCAAAGTGGTTAGAGGATTTTATTTCATATTTTTGAATGGTAACATTTAATCTATGCTAGTTAATACTATAGGAACTAGACTCCAAAAGATTGGAATGAGAAAAGAACCCTAACCCTATTTTGAATTAAGTGGCCGAACCTAGCTATTCTAGGATTAAGGGTGATTTTGTTGATTAATTTGTTATTATGCTGTTTGGTTGAAGGAGGAATTGGTAACGTGTGGTGTGATGACGAGGAACGTCGAATTCGGGATTCTAGTGATAACTCAGGTATAGGAAAGGATCACTCTGTCGTTGGAATCGATAAGTAGTATATTATATAGTAATTGTGTAGGGCGACCTAAACCCTACTAGTAGTCGAGTAATCGAAAAGACCAAAATCACATTGGAAACCTTTTCTGTAAAACCAATGGTGATTCGGGGATAGTAGGTTTATCGACATTAGGTTGATTTTAAGTATTTGATGATGTCTGAGTCTATGTTGTTGAATTTACTGTGATACATACACTGGTTGAGATATTCCATTGCATGTGACGTATTATTTTTGGTGTTTGAATATTTTCGGATATTGTATTATGAATGATCTACCTGGTTTTAATATTGTGTTAGTGGATTTTAGGCAAAGATATATGTTGTTTGGGAGATAATTGTTTGGGGGTGAGGATAAATTGTGACTTAGAGATGCCTAGCATAAACTAATTATTTCAAAGAGGAGTGGTGACATAGAACATGTGTTGAGGTTTTGATGGAAGGTTAAGGCACTAGGTTTTGGTGGAAAATGTAACCAACAGTTACCAACGGAAATATCCGTCGGAAACAAGGTTTTTTATTTTTATTTATTTTGTTTTATATTAATAATTAATAATTAATTATTTTTATTAAAATTTATATATTCAATATTAGATATTTTATATTATTTATTAATTATTATTATATTTTAGTTTAATTAATTATATTTTATTTATTAATTATTATTATAATTAATTTATTAATTTAAATTTTATTATAATCAATTATAATTTAATTATTATATTTTATTTTAATTAAATATTATTATATTATTAATTACAAAACAAAATTGAAATTAAAAATAAAATTTAAAAAGCATATTAAATTAAAATTAATTTAAAATAAAAACAAACTCAACATATAATACCCATCGCCATAATATCCATCACAATAATATCCTAATACCCATCACCATAATATCCGTCATCGTCATCCTGTCGGGGGGAGTCTGTCGACGTCACATTACCATCAAGCTGCGGCTCACTGGACAGACCGTCATCATGCGGTTCCAGTGGGGCTGGGGCCGGGTGGCATGGAGGACCCCCTGCAGAGCGCTGCGCCTGTCTGGTGGGAGGAAATCGAGCACAGCGGTCATGACCGTAGAGAATGTCTCCATCTGCTGCATGATTTGCTCGTTCGTCGCCCTTTGCTGCTGCACCTCCTGCCTCAGCCGATGCACCTCCTCCGTGTCCTGTGAGCCGGAGGATGTAGGCTCCCTAATGGTCATGCTCGACGTCGACCCCCGACGAATCGACCTGGCTAGGATCGCAGCACCGTAAATCCGTCCCTTGTTCTTCCCGCCCGCCACATCCATCCAGGCCTGGGTCTGTAGTCGCTCAACCTCGGCGGGGTCCAGCTGAGAAGGATTTGAGGCACCAGAGCAGGAGGCAGCCTCAAATGCTACCTGACTAAACCTGGCGTTGTACTCCGCCTGCGATCAATACATTACAATCAATATGTATTAAACTATATATATATATATATATATATATATATATATATATATATATATATATATATAATAATAATAATAATAATAATAATCATAATTACCAATAGTTTAAATATAAAAAAAACATTTTAGCTCACCACTGTCTGCCTCGACCTCTCATCAACAAACTCGCCGGTGTCCGAGCGAATATGTGTCTACTCAAAGACCGTAGGGACATCAACGGACCGGGCTAGCTCTCCTGCCTACAACCGACACACCAATAAATCAATTAGTTATAAAACAAATTTTTAATAAAAATATACAGTTTATAAATAATTTTATTTATATATGCTTACCATGTAAATGGCATGCTGCATGTGGCTAATAGAACCACCAGTGTGCATGCTCCCACCCTTCTCGGAAGCCCGATTTCTCTTCTCCTGTTCACACTTCAGTTTGTAAGCTGGAATGTCCCAGTACGCACATAGTTGGGCCCAGATGTTGTGCCAGATGTAATCCGGATGTATCCGGCTCTCCCTATGCACCCGGAGTATGTCCCTCAATCGAACAGTTGCTCGGTCGTCAAAGATAGCACGTATCTCTAAGGTATGCTCCGATAACCAGTGCACAAGCTGCTGTTAACAAAGAAAATAATAATAATAACATTATACAAATGAATATAAAAAATAAATGGAAAATTATATGAACTAATAAACAAGAACTTACCCTGAATCGTCTGAAGATATGATCTTGATCGTCCCCGGGGATCACCGCCCCCCCCCCCCCCTATGATGGCCAGAAACGACGATACTGCACCTTGATGGCGAAGGAAACGTGCTTCGATCCCACTTTCGATAGGATGAAGCTGAAAAATTAATAATTTTATTAAATCAACAATATTACAACCAACAAATATATGCTTATTAAATAGTAATTATTTTTAAAGAACATTAAATTAAATTAAACTTACGATCCAGAAACACGATGGATCCATGGTCAATCCTCAGGTGCGGGAACCCTAGCCCACTCTGGCAAGTCCTCAGCCGTGGCCGACTGCTGCACAGACGACGGTGATGGTATGGCCGTGTCGTGACCGTATGCGGCCCCGGATGATGAGGATGGAATGGTCGTGTCCGGCTGTGGCATCATCCCCGGAGTCGGCATAAATGATAACCCTGCTGAGTGTGTGGCCGACGCAGTTGATGATGATGGTGGTGCTGGGTGTGGGTGTGGTGTGGGTCCAGTAGGGGGAGGCGAGTAGCCAGCTAGTGCACGTCGTGGCGCAAAGCGAGTGGAGGTCTGGACATGGGTGGAGGGTGGGGTAGTGTGGGTCTGGGATAGTGTAGTATGGGTAGGGGATGATGTAGTGTGGATCAGTGAGGGTATAGAATGGGTGGGGGATGGTGTAGAATGGGTGGGGGAGGCTCCTATAGGTGGCTATAGGGTAGGTGCGGTAGGGGTGGGGGTGGGTGCGGAGGGACCTCCAGGAATGCGAGCAAGCACGTGGGACTTCACGGTGTATTGTCCCCGCTTAGCCTTCCCCTTCCCCTTATCACCGCTAGGCAGTGGGGGGCGGTGCGGCTGTCCTCCTGATGCTGACATATCTATTTTTAAAGCACAGTTACAAATCAGTGTAAAAACAATAAGTAATCGACATTTAATAGTCTAATCTAAGCAACTATTTTTATAGAACAATAGTTGTCAAGTCTTACATTATATTTCATAGGAAAATATTTAAAATACAATAAAAATAACATAATAGTAAACTTCCTATTCAGACTCGGTATCGTCATCTGATTGTAAGTCCGACTCTTCTTCTTCTTGCATTGAGTCATCACTTTGGATTTCTTCCTCTGATGATGCATGCATGGATGCCTGATTACCAATGACCACTTCTTCCACTTCATTTGTAGATCCCAACATGCCAGTAATACGCTCGACCTCAATTACTTCATTGACATGTGACGATTCATCCGCCTGGAATGGCGTCTCATCTTCTGCATCATCGATATCTATGAGACCCCTAGGCTTGGTAGTGACTGTAACACACCAACCTCGTTTTTCTGTTCTCATTGCTGGATAAGGGACATAATAAACTTGTTTTGCATTCTGAGCAATTATAAACGGATCAAACTGTTGATATCTTCTATCCATACGAATGTCCACAGTTCCATACTTGAGATCCACTTTTGTGCCTGTCCTCGATGGATCAAACTAGTTACAATAAAATAAGACTACTTTTTTAGGATAAGTAGTAGTATTGTATTGTAACTCGTATATGTATTTTATGACCCCATAAAAATCACCGGTACCTTCACCCTGTACGACAACCCTGCTATTAATTGTCTTTTTGCTCACGTTCCATTCATCTATGTGGAATTTGTACCCATTAACAAAGTATGTATGCCATGATGTAACACAGCTATAGGGCTCATACACTAAATCTCTCAAGTGTTGATTAGTCACGCTTAACGGTTGTTGCTACACCTACGAAAAGGTAAGTCATATTAAATAATTACTTTTTTCAAGAGGAAAAATTAAGCTTAATTTAGTGTTTGCATCGTCATATTAAACTTACTTGTTGCTTGAACCATTCAGGAAAATCTGCATGTGTACGAGCAGAACCATCTTGTTCACTTAATTGATTAATTTGAAGGAACACACTGACAAATAAAATATGTATGATAAGCCTCTGGCTTATCTAGTTTTAAGACTAGATAAACTAGGGTTTATGTGCCAATTTATTCGAGTTTACTCTCGTTTTCGCCCAAATTTGCCTTGTTTTGTTCCTAAGTTGGACTTTGACTCGTTTTGCGTCTTTTGTGTAGTTTTTAGGTTATTTTGGAGAGAATTACGCTTGTGGTTGCTTGTGTTGTTTTCAGGTCCATAAGTGAGGCTCTAAGAATTAAGGAAAGTCAACAAATAGTGGAGATTGCCATTCTGGGGATTCTCGCCCCGCGAGAGGAGGCTCGCCCCGCGATAGTTTGAAGATCTGGGAAGACAGAGACCATCATGGCCTGGCCGTGATTGACATCACGGGCCGTGACAGGAAGGTTCGCGTCGCGAGACGTTCTTCGCGTCGCGAGTGTGTGAACTCCAGAAAAGTACCAGAATTAGAGACCATCACGGCCTTGCCGTGATGTATATCACGGCCGTGACCTAAAAGCCATACAAGTCAGAGACCATCACGGCCTAGCCGTGATGTATATCACGGCCGTGACCTAAAATCCACACAAGGCAGAGAACATCACGGCCTGGTCGTGACTGACATCACGGGCCGTGACAAGAAGACTCGCGTCGCGAGACATCCTTCGCGTCGCGAATGTTCAAATCCCAGAAGTGCGCCAGAAGCAGAAGCCGTCACGGCCTGGCCGTGATGGCCATCACGGCCGTGACGCGTGGCCTCCTTATAAATAGAGCAGATCAGAACAGAAAAGAGGATTTTTTTTTTTTGGATCAGAATTTTCAGAGACCTTTTGTAACCCTTATTCTGGGATTTCTTCTTATCTTCTTTTCTCTTAATTCATAGGCTTAGGATGAATTCCGATTGTACGTGCGTTGTTGTTACGGACATGAGGAACTAATCCTCTTGTCTAAGGGATCGATGAAGCCACCCATGGCGGCATAGTATTCATGTAATGTAATTCTTTCTCCTTTAATTCAATTATGATTTTCCAATTCTGTTTTCATTGTGTCGATTATATGCTAGCGTGATCGACTAGTTAAGCGTGTTGAGGCCTAGCGGCGATTCGCGTTTTAGAACTTGAATTGGGAACATCGGTCGAGTATTGCACGAGAGTGAGTAGGAGATCGATGCAACCTATAGGGAACAAGAATTAATAGAATTCGAGATTAGGGTTAAGAGACCTAGCAAGTAATTAACTCAAATCATCGAATACGTCCTAATGAGCACGGAAGTGGATTTAGGAGAATTTAGGGGTCCCGGTTGACATTAAAAATTGAATTTAGGGAGGAGAATATCATCACTTTGGTACTTTGCATGATTGGGTAGGTGGATTCGAAACTTTAGATGCTTTTATTTCTGAATTTAATCACCGTAGCGTTATTTGAATCGATTCTTGAATTCGCAATCTCAATCTCTTTCTCTCAACCACTTTCTATTGCTTAACCAACGTATCGGATTTCTTGACAATTTAGTCGAATTGGTGACCCAATCCTTGTGTTCGACCTCGGTAGAATCTTACCGTGTTTTTATTACTTGCGACGACCCGGTACACTTGCCGGAGTCACAACAAGTTTTTGGCGCCGTTGCCGGGGATTGGCACAACCAATTTTCCTAATTTTTAGGAAATTCGGCTGTTTGGTTAAGCTGACTTTTAGTTTTATTTCCTTTTATTTAATTGCCATTATTTTTCTCTGTTTCTTTGATTCCACTTGGTCTTTGCCTGTTTTTGTATGCGAGGTACTCTTCTACAAGAGGACTTGCTATTCGATTCAGAGATCACCAGGACCGAGAGGCAGTTAAGAAAAGAGGCCAGAGAAAGGAAGAGGTTGGAAGCAATTAAAATAGAAAGCATGGCTGAAGAAAATCCTCCTCCTCCTCCTCCTCGTTACAAGCCTCTCTTTGAGTACGATCTACCAAGCTTGGTGGATTGTGACTCTTCTATTGTAAGAGGCAACCTGAACACAGACTCCTTCAGAGTTGAAGCATGTGTCACATTCCAGCTCAGGGATAATCGGTTTGATGGGAGTGGAAAGCAAGACCCGCATAGACACATCACTCGCTTCCTTGAGGCGTGTGACTTACGAGAAGACAAGAGGAGTCTCACAAGATGAGTTTTTCGCATGGCTCTTCCCTCTCTCTCTTAGGGATGTCGCTCGCGATTGGGTTGATAGTTTGGATAGGAACAAAGCATCGAACTTGGGAGCAAATGGCACGAAGTTCCTAACCAAATACTTCCCCTCCTCGGAAGGCGGCACAAGCAAGAATAGCCGTCACTTCATTCAGGCAAACGGAGGATGAAACATACAATGAAGCGTGGGAGAGGTACAATGGTTTGTTGAGAAGATGTCCCTCTGCGTTCTTTGACCCGGTTTCCAAAGTGCAGCATTTCTTTAATGGGTTGAGGGGACGCTATCAGATGAACTGTGATGCCGCAGCTGGCGGTTCTTTTGTATATTTATCAGCTGAGGACGGATGGGCACTGTTAGAGAAGATGTCATATAATGATTACAACCGTGGTAGGGAGACCTCGAGTGGAATCAGTTCTGGGACAATGGAAGCCATTTTAGAGCAAAACAGACTTTTGAAGATGCAGAATGAGGCTTTGTCCGGGAACAAGAGGGTTAATGCAATACACGAGGGAATGCCTCCTGGTTGTGCAAATTGCAATGGAAATCATGACACTCAGAATTGCCCGCTAAATTTCCCTCAGGAACATGTGGACTCTTGCCACAACTTTTATGACACTGTGCCCCAGAACAACTATCAGAGGAACAATCAGAATCAGAATAGGGGCTACATGAGAAGAGACCATCCGGGATTTGCTTGGAGTGATGTTAATGGTGGTCTAGCCGGTCAACAACACCCTCAGCAGAATTGGCAACAACCTCCAGTGGTCCGAGACCAAACATTGGAATTCAGAATGCGCAATAATCGCAGCTCCTCCGGGGCCTAATCAGTTGCAAATATCAGATGGTGGAAGACAACAGTGGGAGCTGGCTTTTGAGAAGTTGTCAACCTTTACAAGCACATCTTTTGAGAAGGTGAACACTGCCATTGACAAGTTGGCGACTCATACAGGATCGCGAATTCAGAATCTGGAGACACAAATAGCACAGCTCGCGACGCAACTTAATGAGCGTCTTCCAGGCACTCTTCCAGGTAGTACTGAGAACAACCCCAAGGGACAATGCAATGTCATATTTACTAGAAGCGGAAGGGTGTTGGAACCTAGCAGTGGTACCACTAGTTCTCAGGATGACAAGGGCCCGGAACAACTACCAGTTGAGGAAGAGCAACCAGAGAAAGAAGGGTTGGCAAGTGACAAGGGACCGGAGCAAGGGGGAAGGCTGAAACTTGTGGATGAAGAGTTCCGAAGGAAGAAGTGGGTTGAACCCCAAGACCTCCCACCCTACATGAAGGTTCCGTATCTGGAAAGATTGAAGAAGCCTCAACAGGATAAGCAATTCAATAAGTTCCTTGATGTCTTCCGAAAACTTCAGATTAACATTCCATTTGCGGAAGCCTTGGAACAAATGCCAGCATATGCTCGGTTTATGAAGGAACTTCTCACTAAGAAGCGGAGGATTGTGGATGAAGAAACGGTTGCTTTGACCGAGGAGTGTAGTGCCATTCTTCAACGGAAACTGCCTCCGAAGTTGAAGGATCCCGGTTCCTTCTCGATACCATGCACCATTGGGGGAATTACCTTCGGAAAGGCATTATGTGATCTAGGGGCAAGCATCAACTTGATGCCCCTCTTGATGATGAAGAGGCTAGGGATCAAAGAAGTAAAGGATACGCGAATGTCACTCCAACTGGCCGATCGTTCTATTAAATATCCCTATGGAGTAGTCGAAGACTTGCTCGTGAAAGTTGACAAGTTCATATTCCCAGTGGACTTCGTGGTGCTCGACATGGATGAAGATGCTGAGATCCCTCTCATATTGGGTAGACCCTTCTTGGCCACCGGGGATGCCTTGATAGATGTGCGGCAAGGGAAACTCACTTTAAGGGTGAATGATGATAAGGTGGTTTTCAATGTCTTTGAAGCGATTAAGCACCCGGAAGATAAGTCAGCTGTGTATCGAGTGGATGTGGTGGACCCAACTGAAAAGGTAAAAGCAACTCGAGAAGACCATGATCCTTCACTTGCAACAAGATTTCGGTAGAATCTCATGAGGAAGACAGAGTGGAAAAAGGCCCTGCGGGGGATGAGGTCTACCTTGAGTGGCTACGAGACATGGAACCCATACCGAGTCTCCCAAGGGAAGAATGTGCAAAGAAAGAACTCAGCAGCAAAGGAAAGAAAAAGAGAGGTAAAGCACCAAGGTTGAAGGGTGGCACAACCGTGGTGGTCAGTACAAACAATGAATTGATCTCAAGAAGGATCACCACGGAGTGGAGAGTTCGTGCTGATTATAGAAGGATGCTGGACTTAAATGAGCTGTCCGGGAATAGCTTGCGAGTATATGAAAGTGCACAAACCTACAAAGAACGGGCCAAGGAATGGCATGGCAAGCAGGATCTTCCTCCGGATTAACCCTTAGGGGCGACTTGAGTCAGGCTCGGGACGTTAAACAAGCGCTACTTGGGAGGCAACCCAAGCTAGGTACTCTTTTTTTTTTTTCCTCACTCTTGTTTTTGTGTTTGTGTTTGTTTTGTTTTTGTTTGTCACTCTTGAATAATTTGAGAAGATCAAGAGTTATTGTATGAATGTCGTGTCGGCAAGCTTGTTGGATGTTAATTGAATTGAGCATGATTGATTGCATGAATTACTTGATCATTGATGATTTCCCCCTAGGTTCTGAAAATAGAAAAGCTTATCCCCACTAAAAAATTGAAAATTGAACTTTGAGATTTATTATGGTTGCTTGATTTATGATAAGTTTGGGGTGAGGGGGTGCACACACTAGGAATCGTATCTCGGTCAAACAATTTGCAAAATGTCCAGGTGAGGAATTTGAGCCTCCAACTCTGTTTTTGAATGTGAGAATCACTGTTAAGTTGCACTTTCCCGAATTTGCTTCAATCTCTATATGGTTTGCATGATTATGTGTTGCATCAAATGATTTAGGCAATTTTCTTTGAATAACTACTTGGCCTGAAAAGAACCATCCCTAATGCATGTTCCCTAGTTAGCCAAATTGAGGCCAATTGACCTATTGTTTCTTGATGACCCTACATTACGAGCCAAAATCTGAAAAACCATGTTAACCCAATCTTAGGATTAGGAGAGCATGGAAATGAGCAAGAGAAAGGTTGTGAGAAACTAAGTTTGGGGTGGCTACAAGGTATGTGTCATATTGGGATGAGAAAAAGAAAATAAAGGTTGACCCAAGGCAAAAAGAAAAGAAAAGAAAAGAAGAAAACAAAAAAATTGCCAAAAGAAAAGGGGCAAAACAAAAATAATATCAAGGAAAAGGTTGTAGTCACCCGAGCCCAAATGAAAAATGGAAAGAAAGGAATTTGAGTGGAAAATGTGTTTAATGCTCATGCTCTCTTAGTTCCTAGGGACTTAAGCCTAAATATCCTTGATTATCCTACCCTCAGCCAGGCCCCATTACAACCTTTAAAAGACCTTTTGATGTTGCATGCATGTTTTCGTGGGAACTATGTTTGAGATGAAAATCAAATTCATGGGAAGTGCTCTTGATAAGTGAAATTGAGTGAAAAAGTTGAAAGCCTAGACAAACTTGAGCGAATGAGTGAAATACTAAATGCCCTTGTGAGGAAGGCAATTGTTTGAAATAGGTGATCTTCCTTTGTGTGTATCTTTGAGCCTCAACTTAGAGTAATGATGGCATGAATGATAATTTCTCAATTGTTTAAAGTAGATGAATGTGGGGACTACATTGATGAAAAAAAAAGGGGGAATCAAAGAAGAAAAACTGTTTTGTAAAGTCGCATGAAATTTGTGCGAAATTGATTAGATCTTTCAGGTTTGCCAAGTCTTGAGTCGTTTTTGAGTTTTAAGCTTGCTTGGGGACAAGCAAGGTTTAAGTTTGGGGTATTTTGATAAGCCTCTGGCTTATCTAGTTTTAAGACTAGATAAACTAGGGTTTATGTGCCAATTTATTCGAGTTTACTCTCGTTTTCGCCCAAATTTGCCTTGTTTTGTTCCTAAGTTGGACTTTGACTCGTTTTGCGTCTTTTGTGTAGTTTTTAGGTTATTTTGGAGAGAATTACGCTTGTGGTTGCTTGTGTTGTTTTCAGGTCCATAAGTGAGGCTCTAAGAATTAAGGAAAGTCAACAAATAGTGGAGATTGCCATTCTGGGGATTCTCGCCCCGCGAGAGGAGGCTCGCCCCGCGATAGTTTGAAGATCTGGGAAGACAGAGACCATCATGGCCTGGCCGTGATTGACATCACGGGCCGTGACAGGAAGGTTCGCGTCGCGAGACGTTCTTCGCGTCGCGAGTGTGTGAACTCCAGAAAAGTACCAGAATTAGAGACCATCACGGCCTTGCCGTGATGTATATCACGGCCGTGACCTAAAAGCCATACAAGTCAGAGACCATCACGGCCTAGCCGTGATGTATATCACGGCCGTGACCTAAAATCCACACAAGGCAGAGAACATCACGGCCTGGTCGTGACTGACATCACGGGCCGTGACAAGAAGACTCGCGTCGCGAGACATCCTTCGCGTCGCGAATGTTCAAATCCCAGAAGTGCGCCAGAAGCAGAAGCCGTCACGACCTGGCCGTGATGGCCATCACGGCCGTGACGCGTGGCCTCCTTATAAATAGAGCAGATCAGAACAGAAAAGAGGATTTTTTTTGGATCAGAATTTTCAGAGACCTTTTGTAACCCTTATTCTGGGATTTCTTCTTATCTTCTTTTCTCTTAATTCATAGGCTTAGGATGAATTCCGATTGTACGTGCGTTGTTGTTACGGACATGAGGAACTAATCCTCTTGTCTAAGGGATCGATGAAGCCACCCATGGCGGCATAGTATTCATGTAATGTAATTCTTTCTCCTTTAATTCAATTATGATTTTCCAATTCTGTTTTCATTGTGTCGATTATATGCTAGCGTGATCGACTAGTTAAGCGTGTTGAGGCCTAGCGGCGATTCGCGTTTTAGAACTTGAATTGGGAACATCGGTCGAGTATTGCACGAGAGTGAGTAGGAGATCGATGCAACCTATAGGGAACAAGAATTAATAGAATTCGAGATTAGGGTTAAGAGACCTAGCAAGTAATTAACTCAAATCATCGAATACGTCCTAATGAGCACGTAAGTGGATTTAGGAGAATTTAGGGGTCCCGGTTGACATTAAAAATTGAATTTAGGGAGGAGAATATCATCACTTGGGTACTTTGCATGATTGGGTAGGTGGATTCGAAACTTTAGATGCTTTTATTTCTGAATTTAATCACCGTAGCGTTATTTGAATCGATTCTTGAATTCGCAATCTCAATCTCTTTCTCTCAACCACTTTCTATTGCTTAACCAACGTATCGGATTTCTTGACAATTTAGTCGAATTGGTGACCCAATCCTTGTGTTCGACCTCGGTAGAATCTTACCGTGTTTTTATTACTTGCGACGACCCGGTACACTTGCCGGAGTCACAACAATGTACTATGAGTTAAAGGAGAAATTATAATAACATGTGATACAATATTTCAAAAATAGGTTGTTAAGACTTACTTATGGTATGGTTTCACCTCTGTGCAATTTATCAAGACATATACATGGGCCGATGCATACTCCTCGTTAGTTAACCAGTAAGTAAGCTCCTTGCCAGCATTTCGGTTAGGGAGGTTAAATACAGATAGTATATAAGGATACCCTGCATTATCAGCATCTACCTCATTCCCAACATGTCTTGGTGCCAACATAAAGTTGTTGAATTAGTGGGAACAGAAATAGGTTATCTCATAGTGTAAGTAAGATGCACAGATTGATCATTCCACCCTAGCCTTGTTTTTAACTGATCGTTTAGAGTCGCCCATGAATCTAAGTAATAAAAAACATCGTTGACAAGGCATTATTCAATGGTCGCTAATTAGTTAAATGTCAAAATATAATAAAATTACCTTTCAAACGGATACATCCACCTATATTGTACTGGTCCACCAAGCCTCGCTTCATATGCAAGATGGACAGGGAGATGTTCCATTGAGTCAAAAAATCCTTGGGGACAAACCCTCTCCATCTTGCATAGAATTATTGGAATGTTTTCTTCCATCTTCGTCAGACCATCCGCTCTTAAAGTTGCAAAGCATATATCTTTAAAGAAATGACTGATTTCTGTAAGCGGGTTCGAAACATGATGGGACAGCGAGCCGAAAGCAATAGGAAGCAAACACTCCATGAATACATGACAATCATGACTTTTCATCCCATCAAGCCTCCCTGTTCTTACATCATCACATCGTGCCAAATTAGAGGAATAACCATCAGGGGTCCTAAGGTATTTTAACCATCGACAAATTGACTTCGCTTCATCGGCGGTTAGAGTGTAACAAGCTTTTGGTTTGATCATTTTTCCATTAGGCTGCGACTTCAGCTCCACATCCTTTCATCTACAGTACATATCTATGTCCATCATTGCCTTCTCATTGTCCTTCGTCTTGCCAGACACATTCATAACCGTGTTAAAATGTTGTCAAAGAAATTCTTCTCGATATGCATCACATCAAGGCTATGTCTTAACAGATTATCCTTCCAATACGGTAGTTCCCAAAAAATAATTTGTTTTGTCCAATTATGCCATTCTCCATACCCGTATAATTTTGACACACCTGCTTCAGTGACTTTAGGAAGATCTCTAACCCGACCACATATTTGTTCAGGAGTCAACAAAGGCGGTGGACCTTCCTCTTCTGTCTGATTCTTTTTGAATGCTCGGACGTTTCTTCGAAAGGGATGGTCAGGATCTAAGAACCGATGATGATAATCAAACCAGGAACTTTTGCCACCATATCTAAGGGTAAAAGCCTTTCCATGTTCCATGCAATACGGGCACGCCAATTTACCATTGGTCCCCCAACCAGGGAGCATGCCATATGCAGGAAAATCATTGATAGTCCACAACAGTGATCCCCTCATCATGAAGTTTCACTTCTTTTAAACGCCATAAGTCAACACACCATCCCACAACTTCTTCAGATCATCGATTAGAGGCTGCAAATATACATCTATCCCAGCCTTCGGATTAGATGGTCCCGGTATGAGACAAGTTAGAAACATATATGGTTTTGACATGCACATCTCGGGAGGAAGATTGTACGGTGTAACAATCACTGGCCAACATGAATATGATGATGCTGACGCCAGATTGTACGGGGTAAAACCATTTGAACACAGCCCAAGTCTCACATTCCGAGGATCTGCTGCAAAATCAGGATGAACCCGATCGAAGTGCTTCCAAGCTTCACCATTAGAAGAGTATCGTATGACGCCCGGAATTCTTCTATTTTCATTATGCCACCTCATTTGTCCTGCAGTTTACGTTGATGCAAACAGTCACTACAACCTTGGAATTATTGGCAGATAGAACATTGCCTTCGTAGGAACTGGTTTCCTCTTACTATGGTCACTACTTTGAACGCGGTACCTGGGTGTCTGGCAAAATTTACATTCTTCCAACGCATTGTCATTTGTGCCAGACTGACTACCATAATATAGCATGCACCCATATGGACAACAATCAATCCTCTTAGCCCCCAAGCCTAGTTTTGACACCAACCGCTTCGCATCATAATAACTTTTTGGCAACAACTCTTTGAAGAGTGTCACATCTTGAAGCATTTTACAAAAGAACTCCAAACACTACTCTGGGACATTCCAATTGGACTTGCAAGCTAGAAGCCTAACACAAATTGATAATTTTGAATTTGACTCCCCTTCAAACAATGGCTTATTTGTCTCTAACAATAGATTGTAGAATCTCTGTGCTGATTCATTAGGAGGCTCTTCCATGTCATTAGACTCATCCGCCTCAAAATTCCCATGTTGCCCAAGACAATCATTGACCATCATATGCATTGACTGGAGTTGTTCGACATATTCATCGTGGTAGCCGCTGCCTGATGCACCCATTTCAAGATCGTCACCACCGACTTCATTCAAATCAATATCTGGAAACTCCTCACCATGATCAGTCCATATCCAATAATTAGGCTTGAACCCATGTCGGTATAGGTGTAACCTCACGTCATCATCACTCAAAACCACCATACAATTGCACTTTGTGCACGGACATCTAATCCCCCCATCTTCAGCATAATCACAATGTTGCTTTGCTTTGGATATAAACTCCTCAACTCCAGCTACAAATGATTGTTTCAGAAGTCGTCTCCCAGACTCGTTCCTATCATACACCTAACTACGGTTCGAGGGATAATATTCCATCCTTCTGCATTTTCAGATAAATTGAAGTATTTTTAAACATGATACTATGACCCCGAATCGCACCCTTTCCTTAAAAGGTGTGGCCCTATCCCATTCGAGGAAAAACTTTTTCATCACTATATTATACTAGTTACTCATCAATTCTCATGTCATATAGCTGACGAAATTTCGGTAGCATCTCCCATCGGTCTCCAAGTACACGACTAGAACGCAGTGAAATACCACAATCAAGTATGGACCAGGAGAACAAAAGGAAATGCTTTGACCCAAAATTTAGTCAACTATTTCACAAATGACAATCATCGAGTAACTAGTATATCAATGGAGCAAAAGTTTCTTCCCAAATTGTCCCAATTGGACAATTCAAGATTTAATAAAATGAGTGATACCATGACCACGAGTACACATGCTCAATATTGAACCTTGAACGGGAAACTACGGTTTTTCTCAATTACGTATAATAATTGTACTATAACAAAAAAAAAACTTTAAGTAACAGGGATAATTTACATAAAGTTTGACATTATTAGCAAACAATCAAAAACATCATTATAAGCAACCATTTTATTGAATAGTAACTAATTTTTTATTAAATCTTTTATGTTTTAAATTAATTTTAATTATCAAAACATTTTATTGAGTTAGTTAATTACTTATGTTTGTTTACTTTACTTTTTTTATATCCAGTTTTAAAATCTATTATTAGTATATTAGTTAATTGTTTGCAATAATTGTTACTAACAATTTTTTAAAAAAAAATATTTTTCAAATTTTTTTATTCTTCCCACTTATTACGTTACTTTACTATTTAAAATCTAATGACGTTAATTAATTAAATAATAATTAGTCATTCTTCCCATAAGGCTGATTTATTCAAATATGACATTTTAAAATAATAATTAATTACTTTATTTTAAATTAATGATTTTAATAATTAACTTCTTCACTAATATCAGTTATTACATAACAAATAACTAATTACTCATTATTATGTAACTATTTTATTGATCAATTCAACAATAACTACATACAAATACCCCGATCACACTTAACCGATCACTATGAGCTACTGCCGAATCTGCTCATTACTGCCGAATCTGATTTAATTAACTTCTTAAGTATTATTTAATCACTCTGTTATTTATGTATAAATAATCCTGATCAGGATTATAATGGATCACCATCCCTAAGTCGAATCAGCTAGCTTCACCAATACTGCTGCAAGTATATGTAGGAGGAAAACGATTTTACCGGCTAACTAATCCTAGCTAGGTGTCATCCTATCAATAGTACTTGTCCTTATGATTTTATATGAGAGTAAATTAATTAATTAATCTACATTCATTAACTAATTATATATTCATTAATTAATTTACGTAATTAGCAAAAACAACAGCTTACTAAATTTAAAACTAATAAACACAATTTTGTTACAACTAGACAAATATATATATATATATATATATATATATATATATATATATATATATACACCCATAAAAATTAAACAGATATATACTACAACAAATTAGACAAATCAAATTTATACAATTTCTTTAGCATGCATTGAACAGTTATAATTAATATCCCAAAATAGAAAAACCCAAATACCTCCAACGACTGGAAACTGCTCTATGCAACGGTGGTGATGGTGGCTAGTCTCACCCTCTGGTAGCCCTCAAAACAAAGAGCACAGCAACAACTAAATAAATTAGATTCACTAAATTCCAGACATCACGAAGCCAACAAAACACAAAAAAATAACCTTAATCAACATTAATTATAATTAATCAATAAACCCAAATTTTTTTAAATAAATAGTAATAAAATTAAATAGGAAAAAAATTAGGAGGATACCTAAACAGTGTGGTGGTGGTTCTGGTGGTGGTGGTGGTGGTTTCAATGGTGATGGTGGTTTCGATGGTGGTGGTGGTGGTTTTCCGTCGGAATGTGGGTTGCTGGTGGGAATGGAGGGGAGGAGAAGGAGAAGGTGGGTTTCGAGTGGTGGTTCGCGGTGGACGTTGGTACAGCTGAGATGTCAGAACCGAAGAGGGAGGAGAATAGAAAAGGAGAGGAGGAAATGAGAGGAGAAAGGGGTGGAGGGAGTGGCGGTGTTCACGAGTCACGAACGGAGGCAGCGACGGTGGTGTTCGGTGGAGGTGATGGTGGTGCGCAGTGAGGGAAGCAGAGAGGACAGAGAGAGAAAACAGAGAGGGAGAAGTAAGGGGGAAGAAGGGTTACGGCCTGGTTATTTAAAAGGTTACCGACAGCTTCCGATGGCTTTTTTCGTTGTAAATTCAAAAAAAAAAGATTACCGACGGAATAATCCATCAGTACATTTCTGACGGTTGTATCCGTTGGTACCTATATCTCAGAATTACCTATATTTTCGACGGTTGTATCCCCTATATGTTTATCTATTGTATTTTGCTTTCTGATGTAATCGTTGAAACAGACCCTATGGAGGAGCTTGAAGCTGAGGAGTTGGATGGAACTCCCTATGAACCAGATGCCGGAGGTCGAGCTGTGAATTAATGTTTTAGGTGTTAGAAAGTATGGCCAGTGTGTCGGTTACTTTATTTTGTATTTTTCCACTGAATAATAGTTTGTTTAAATATACCTGTTAGGGATCCTACTGACGGGATACCCTAAACAGTGTTTTGGTAATGTAATGAATAAACAAGTGTGTACTTATATATTATAACATTAATGTGTCTTAAATTTGCAGAAGTTATATGATTATAAATTAATTTGTAAATTCCTTCGTAGTTTTGGGTTATTATTAACGTTAAATAAGCGATTAAGATTTAATTAATAAGGTTTTAACTTAATGGCACAACGGAGTGTCTCAGTTGTAACATCCTCAATTTTTACTTCATTAGAAATTTATTTTTAACGTGATTTGGATGAATTATTAAAATATTTTTATTCTTTATAAAGCCAAAGGAGAATACAAAGTACAGAATCAAGATATTTTGTGAAAGAAATTGACTTAATAATGGAGAGGTAGTTAATTTCACCGTAGTTATTTTTAGCTTAAGAAATTTTAACTTTTAGTGTATTGATGAGCCTCTGTTTGACTGGTTTTATAACTAGTAAAGACCTTGGCTTTGTGCTAATTTTATATCATTTTTACCCAAATTAGACTTGATTGTCTCTAAGTAGTATTTTGAGTCTGTAAAGTGTTTTTAAGTTAATTTAGTTGATTTAGAGTGAATAAAGTATTTACTTTTTTTTTTTCATTTTGAGTAAATAAAAAGGAATAATTCTGGAGTTTCTCGCCCCGCGAGAAGGCTGCTCGCCTCGCGACCCCGAAGCTGACTGTTCCAAGAAAATGCAAAGTCTCTGGTTCGCCCCGCGAATAAATGGCTCGCCTCGCGAGTCATCCAACCATGAAAAGTCAGAGACGATCACGGCTTGCCCGTGTTGAAGGCCACGGGCGTTGCAGTTTGGGAATTTGAAGCGTTCGCCTCGCGAAGCTATGCTCGCCTCGCGAGAAGACAAAGAGTTGCAGACCTTTCGTATAATTCGCCTCGAGAGCAGTGCTTCGCCTTGCGAGGACTTGAATTCTAGAAATGTGTATACAAGTAGTCTTAGGCAGAACTGGAAGAGGAGAGTCAGAATTAGCCAGTTTTGGCTAGTTTCTGAACTTGTTAGTCTTTTGTTTTTCTCTTAGTTTATTGTTATCTTCTGTAATGGAGAATTAGTCTCCTAGATTAATCTACTGCAATTGGTTTCTATTAACACTTGAGGTTCTGTGATTCCTCTTCCACTTGCTTTTCTCTTTTCAATGCCATATTATATGCTTCTGTTTGTTATTTCAGTAATGTATAGTGTGGTATTGTTTCATTTCGGTGATGCTATGTTCCTATATATAATCGTGTTTGTTATTTCGCGTGTGTTCATTCATGTTCGTTTGTTCATGAGAGCTTAACCCCGTTTGTTATTTCGGGAATAGGAACATACATTCGTAGTAGTGAATTTCGTTTGTTATTTGTTGCTACAACCGGGAGGGGATTAGTATCTGCTTAGGATTTGCATGAACCGATGATAGTGGGAAACCGAGAACAGTAGGTTAATCGTCTTTAGTCTATTTGCTATTTCTTTAACTGCTTTGTTTTCATTATTTTGTTTCCTTTATTTTATTTTAAATCTCAAAACCCCCAATTCTAACTTTTACTAATTTTCTGTTAATAATAACAACACTAAAGAGTCCTTGAGAGACGATCCGAGTTGTCGCTCTATACTACATTATTTTAATAATCGCTCGTTCTTTTTGGCGCGTGGCGACAGCGCGGTCAAAAATTGGCGCCGTTGCCGGGGACTCTTGTTTGTTGTTATTAGCAGAAAAATAAAATTAAAAAAAAAAACTTTTTGCTTTGCTAATTAGTTTTGTCTGCTTTGCTTGGTCTGTAAATTTACCCCCCAAGGATAATCACATATATGGGTACATGCCTAATCCTTACTATAAACCACCACCATGCATATATTTTCCTGATTATGTTGGTTTATCACACTGGTTGCCAAGGTTTAGTGGTTTTGCAGGTGAGAATCCGCAGGAGCATCTGAGGGAATTCCAGATTGCTTGTACTATAATGCTGAGACCTGCATGAATAACAGAAGATGATATCAAGATGGAAGCTTTCCAGTTCTTGCTTGAAGGTGCTGCAAGAGATTGGCTGAATTGTCTTGATGAGAACTCCATCTTCAGCTGGTTTGACTTGAAGAACGCCTTCCTGTTGAGCTGGGGATACTATCCACTGAACCCTCCCCAAGTAACCACCGCTGCACCTTCCGAACCTTCCCTAGAGGACCTGTGCAAACAGATGACTGCACAGATAAATGTACAAATGGAAGCAAACTTTCTTGAATTTCAACAGAAGATGGAGGCTGAATACCAGAGGGACCAAGCTGAATCTCAGAAGTTGTGGGCTCTAATTGATCAAGTTACCGCCAACTCAGCTGCAATGCTAACTCCACAGCCCATTGAAGAACATAAAGATTCACAATTTATTCCTGAAAATATTTCTGATGATGATTGTGATAATATTTCTGTTGATGATGAATTGTGTGTTGAATCCCCTGACTCTAATGCATGTGATGAGTGTTATTGTGATGGCACTGCTTTGTGTGTAGATTGTTATTTTGAAAGGTATGTTAAGCAAAGCATCCATATGGAACAGGAGATGGATGAGGTTGAGGGCCATGTTCATATAGGAAATGAGCATCAGGAGGATCAGGAGAACATTTGCTCCACCGTGCTTGAGGATAAAGAAGACTCTTTGGTCTTAGATACATGTGTTGAGAGTAATGGGGTGGATGAATTAATTGCAGAATTCCCAGACATTCTAACTTTTTCTGATTCATTTTCTTGTGATATATGTACTAACTCTAACCTTTGTGTGGTGTGTGCTGAAATTTCTGCATGTATAGCAGGTGATGAATTTGTTAGTGCAGTGAAGGAAGAAAAGGCAGAAGTTGAAGTAGCACCAGTAACCCCAGCTAACTGTTTGCCACCTCCCCCTGAGGAACCAGTGATGGAGTTTAAGCCTTTGGATTTTGCACCATGGCCGGTCCAAGAGGTTGAGCCCCACTTCTATTGGGGAGACTTTGTAGATAAAGAGGTCAGTTGTGACCCGAAGGGGAGTGAGAAGTCCGCCGCACTCGGCGAAGTCATCATAATTGTCAAGTGCTCACTTCCACATCAAGGCTGCGAGTTAGGGAAGCATGGAATGAACTACCACCCTTTGGCTATCACTTGGGCCTTATGCTACAAGCAATGGGATCCTGGTGGAACCGCCCTTAATGAGTTTTCTTAACCCTTTCTTCTTTTTAATTTTCTTTTCCTTGCTTTATTTCTGTTTTGTTTTTAATAAATCTCCTGAATAATTTGAGAAGCTCAGGAGTTGTGTTGAGTCTGGTATTGGCAAGTTTGATGGATTTGGTTGAATTTGCATAGATGGATTGCATGTTAGTATTGACTGTTTTCCCCCTAGATTTTGAAAATTTTTGAAAAAATGATCCCCATGAGTTTGAAAACTGAACTTTGAGATTTTATTACGATGGCATGATTTATGATAAGTTTGGGGTGATAGGAAGCACACACTAGGGATAGAATCTCAGTTAAACAATTTGCATAAATGTCCAGGTGAGGTTTTGAGCCTCCAACATGTTTTAACCTGTGTGAAAATCACTTTTTAAGTTGCACTTTCCTGAATTTGCTTGAATCTCTTTTTGGTTTGCATGATTATGTGTTTGCTTCAGATGATTTAGGCATTTTCTTTGTAAATAGCTACTTAGCCTAAAAATAACCATTTCCTGATGTATGTTCCCTAGTTAGCCCCGTTGAGCCTATTAGCCTATTGCTTCTTGATAACCCAATGTTATAAGCCCAAAAATCTGGAAAACCATGTTAACCCGATCTTAGGATTAGGAGAGCATGTAATCTTAGAATGGGTGCAAGAAATTAATTTTGAGGTGGCTACCCGGTGCAATGTGTTGTTTGGGATTGGGAAAAAGAAAAAAGAAAAATAGAAAAAAAAATAAAAAAAAAAAGAAAAAAGAAAAAGAAAAGAAAAGAAAAGAAAAACAAAAAAATAAAAGTGCAAAAATGCCAAAAAGGAATAAAGAGGCTGTAGCCACCCAAGGCATAAAGAAAATTAAGAAAGGAACTTGAGTGAATTTCAAAGTGTAAATAAAGTTCATGTTCTCTTAGTTCCTAGGGTCTTCAGCCTAGCTCCTTTGTATATCCTACCCTTAGCCGGGCCCCATTACAACCCATAAAAGTCCTTTTGATGTTGCTTGCATATTTTATGTGGGAACTATTTAGAGATGAAAATCAAATTTATGGGAAGTGTTCTTAAAAGTGAAAATTGAGTGAAATGTTAGCCTGACACAAACTGAGCGATTGAGTGAACACAAATTTCCCTTGTGAGGAAGGCAGTTGTTTGAATTTGGTGATCTCCTTTTTGTGTGTAACTTAGATCCCCTGCTTAGATTGATGATTGTTTGAATGATGAAATTCTCAATTGTTTTGAATAAATGATTGTGGGGATTACTTTGCTTGAAAGGGGGTGTAACACCCTAGTTTTTACACCTAGGATTAATTATTTTATTTGGATGTTTATGTTTATTATGTTAGGTGGTTTAGTCTGAGTAATTAAATTACTCCCTTCAAATTATTTTATTAGGTGCGTTAGCACTGACTTATTTCAGTGAATGCACTTTTAATAGACAATAATTTATGTTATTGTCACTATTATACCAGTACAGAAAAATATTTTAAATAATATGATTAAGAGAAAAATATTTTCATATTCCTATTCTATTTAATTTTAGAGTTAAAAATATTTTGGTTTGACATTTATCGGAGATTAAATTTTGGACTGAGTATTTTCTTAGTGGATCAGTTCAATTATTAATCTTTACTCTAATTTGAATTTCGAAATCATATCTTTATCAATCTTTATTTTTAGACTCTAAAAAGTAAAAACATGTTTATTTTAGGACTAATATTTATCACTCATTTTGTACCTATCACTAATTAACTACTTTAAAAACGAAAATTCCTCACTTTTCTCTCTCTCATTCTCGACGCCATCTTTCTCTTTTTCTTCTCCTTCTCTGCAACTTTTTCTTCTTTCTTTCTTCCTTTTCTTTTCTTCTTCTTCCTCCCATCTCAACATCATCTTCATCACCCACCTTCCTTCCTTCTTCTTCGTCGCACGACCCACCCCCGAGGCCGCTGATTCGGCCACCGCACGGCGAGAGCAGATGACCCGTTCCTCGTCACGCCACTGCTGTCTTGTCTTGCGTCGGAATCGCCACCCACCGCTGCCGTTCCCAGCCGCGGTAAGCTCCCTTAACCGCCGTTCATGGTGGTTCTACCACCCTTAAGTGTTGAATCTCCTTCTTTTATGTTTTCTCTCATCTCTTTTGTCCATGGTTGTTGTAGAACCTTGATCCACCGCCGTCCTCCGCCATGGCCGCCGTTCGCCGCCGCAAGGAGCACCACAGCACCACCTTCAAGTTGTCTTCAAGCTTGGGTGAGTCAAAACCCTCTCTAAGTGTCTCGATTCAAAACCCTCAAATGGATTTTTGAAAACCTAACCCTAACCCTTTAATTTCTGTTTTTAATCTTGAAATTTAAGGTTGTTTTATGAGATTGGGACTGTGAGTTTGTGTTTCCCTAAACCAATTTCATTATTCCGAGTTTCCCCTAAATTTTAATAATGAGCCCTAAAACCCCAATTTGATTTTATTTGAATTTGGGTATGTTTTTATGAAATTAATTATGATTTAGTGCAATTAGGACTCTTAATGGATGATTTCCAAAGTTCTTTTTCAAGATCTTTTGATCAAAACAAAGTTTCCTTAAAGGGTATTGGGAAGCGTGAGCTTCAAACATGATTTTCTTTGAAAATAACCTTGTTTGGTAATAAGATAAAGTGTTTAGATCAAATTAGAATGTGTGTTTGATTATGTGTAATTGATTTCTTGATTTCACGGTTGTTGCGCGTTGTGGGATTCCCTCTCGGGACGTTTGACACGGCTATGCTTGCTTGATGGAGTAGATATGAGCTAACGTGGGCACTAGGACGAGGATCCTTCACTTGTCTTCAAAGGTAAGGGAGACCGCCTGAGGGATTTTTCAGAATAGCTGCGTGCTATTTGTGTGTCGTATTTGAGTTTATCTGTTGTGATGTGTGGTGTCAAATTAAATTGTTATATGACTGTTATATGGTTTTTAATGTTTTATGTGAAAGCATGATTATACTTGTGATGTATGGATTATTTGCTGGTTGGTTGATTGATCGAGAAGCCCTGACATTGGTCGAGTGCTCAATTAAATTAAAGATAAAAGCGTTGAAAAAGCTTGATGAGAAATTCAAAGGACTTGATTTATGGAAGAAAAATATTGAAAGTATTTATATTTGATGATGTTTTGGAGAAAAGAGTGATTTCTAAATAAATAATGAGGATGACATCTTGAAAATATTTCGATTACGTTGTCTTTTCCAAACAAATTCAAAAATAAGACGAAAAGTGATTCTAAGAAATGTAAATGTCAAGGATATTTTAACAATGATTATGAAGAACTTCTGTAAAAGAGAAAATCATTTGATTTACAAATGACTTTATTTCCAACGAAAAATACTCTAGAAAAGTATTTGACAATGAAAACTATGAGGGACAATTTTATTATTTCAAATAGAAATGAGTTGGAAATGATTTTACGAGGATTTGAAGTTGTTATGAAAAAAGGAGTTTTCAAAAGAAAACGGATTTGAGAAAAATGAATTTCTCTATGATTTGATGGTTTTATAAATGAATTTCAAACGGAAAGGATTTCTGTAAATCAGTTTTACGCAATGGTGTTATTTCCGTCAACTTGGATAAGTTGAGGAAACTTTGGTTTTGTTTTGTATTTCACAGAACGAAAATGGTTTAAACGAACCTAGCACCGAGACGTCGGATCTAGTGTTCTATGATATGGGCCTGGGGTCCGAAAGGTGAAGTTATGGACTAGATGTCCAATAAGTGGTTTATTGGTTTTGTGCACTAAAATCTACGTATCTATGACTGGTGCATCGGTCTAGATTTCGTGATTTGCACACTTTTGACTTGGAGTCAATTATATTTGAAAGAGGTATTAAACTTGAAAGTTTAAAATGGTGGTTTGGTCGTGAGGTTTTTAGCTCCGACATATAAAGATCGAACACAAAGAAAACAACGTGAACAAAATGTTTTACATGCATTACAGGCAGACGTGCCTTTGCATAGGACTTGAATGCTTGATGGCAAGTATTCATGCAGTTTGCGTCACTTGTGCCTTGATGGATATACGACCACGTAGACCATGTGCTATATGTAGTCACCACTTTGCCTTGAGTTGGACTGTGGAATGGTCAATAGAACTTTGCCATATCGGGCATTGATTCTGCCTTAATTGGCAACTAGAGCCTGATCAGCTCATTTATTTGTTGGTTGGAGCTCCGGAGATTAGGTTTCAAAGTTAGTTGTGGAATATTGAAGTGTCATGGTTTTTAAAACGGGTACGACTGTCGGGTATGAAACCCTTTGATAAATATATTGTTTATCTTTGAATATTCATGTTAAATGGTAATTGAGAGTCGTGCATGTGGTTATCGTATTTAAATCCATATATTGGAATCTCACCCTTACAGATATATCAGGTTTTCTTCTGGTTCATTTGTTGTACCCTCGAGTGCTTTAGTACGGATGGTGCAGAGGAGTCTTCCTAAGTCATTCGAGAGGCTTAGATCTGGTTATTTGAGGAAGTACTTGATTGTGGAAGGATTACGTGAGTTTTCTCGAGAATAACTTTTAGAATGACCAGCTTAGGGTTAGAGACTTAGATTATTTTTGATAATATGTATGAGTATGGCTCAGAGAGCCTGTATTTACAAATGGAATGTTTATGGCTCGGAGAGCATATCTTTTGAATGAAAATGTAATTATTTTAGCAGGTGTTTATTTTACAGGATGTCCGAATTCTGAGAGGAGACTTTGTCAAATTTTTCGTAAAAATATTAGCTTTTATTCAAGTATATTCTTTAAATGAAATAGGCTTGCCAGGCTATGATAGTAAGTCTGTGTGCCGATCAAGGCTTAGGTGTGGAGTCGTGACAAAAAAATTTTATACCCAATTTCAGACACTTATGTACTTATACAAATTATTTTCCGAAAGCACCAGCAAATTATCTTTTAATTTCATTTCCGCACGTGTTTCGAAAGTAATGCCTAAGGGGGGTGTTACAAGGTGGTATCAGAGCTGGTCGAGTCTTTCGGGATCTTTGGGGAATAGGTCTGTTTAGTTTTTGTTGTGTGATCTCTGGTTGGTTCTTGTTTGAATTGTTTCTTTGTCGAAACAATGTGTGTTGACATACAAATATGTATGTTTTGGTGAGTTCTAATTGGGTGGAGACCTGGTGAGAACTCATGCTTAGTGAATGGTACTTGCGTTCATGTTGACACATTCGTTCATCCCTTTGGGGATTGTGTCAGACATTTGACTGAGGTACCTATCGTGGAGGATTTTCCGGGAGTATTCCCTGAGAATGTTCCAGGTTTGTCTTTGCGAAGGATATTGAGTTTTGGATTGATCTTAGTTCCTAGATTAAGTCGGATCTTTATCACTTTAGGTAGGATATCGCCTACAAAGTTAGTCAAGTTAGATGACTTGTCTTAACGGGAGGATTTGTTGTCAACATAATTTTGGGACTAAGTGTGTCTTGCGAGGAGCATCGATGTTGTTCATCAGAATGAAGCACATTATTTTGTGGAAGTGATCGCAAACGGTGATTGAAATCCATAAATGGTTAGGATAACCAATTCTTATCAAAAGATTCATAGAGGGTCTATCAAAGACCTTGGAGCCATTGACTTGCTTTACGAGGAAAAGACCAATTCTTTTCATGACTGAGACTGACTAAGTTGTCGGTCATCGTACGCAGTTCAGAGACGAATACGGAAGACAACAACAAACCGGATTAAGTGTGTTTAGAAAGACCTCCGTGCTTGCTCGAAGTCGAGATAAGCCAATCCTAATCTTCACTTTTAGAATGAATGTCTTATGTTTAAGAAAACCTCTTTACTATACTAATTGATTCTTTATGAATTGTTAGTTGACACTTGTTCCTCAAATTTCTATGGTTGTATTAGACAATCACAGCGGTACATTTTGTACATGCCAAACTCAGTTTGTTGACCTTGATTTAAGTCTATGATGAATTATCAATTTGTTCCCGTAGTCTGAATTTTTGTCGGACTATTATTCTTTTAAAAACCGTTGTGTAGTAAAGTTCTTGTGAAAGAAGGAACTTTATTAGATTCATGTTTGTAAACGTGTACCGATCATGCATTTTTACAACCACGAACCTACTAAAGAATCTTATTACATAAGGATTATTCCTGTATCTTTCTGATATTCGTCATATTCTTCAAGACCGTGTCTTATAGTAGTTCAAAAGGACTTGCAACCTTTGATCAACTTTAACCTATATATTTTTCAAAACGTCATTGACGTGTAAACTATCTCATCAGTTATGAGAATGGTTATTTGATTCATATTCTAATATCAGAGTTAGTCGGGAAATAATTTGGCGTATAAGACCTCATTGGTCAAGACGATAGCATCGTAATGAATTTTTTTTTAGATTTACCGATGATCTTTAAGAGTTTTTATTCGTTTTGGACGATCGATTGTCAGGTTAACGAGGAAGGCACCTTTCTTATCTGTTTAGATCCACTATACAGTGGATAAGCTAATCGAAATAGGTATCAGAGGATTGATCAGATTCCATGGATTATCTTTAGACATCATTTCAGATGAAGACCGAAGTTTACTAACGATTTAGTAAAATCCACTCCAAGTGTAAGAACCAAGTTGAGATTGAGTCCAATGGATCACCTTCAGTTAGAGTGGACGAAAGGAGAAAAATGATTTGATCTTTAGAAGATTAGTTGTTATTAAGTGTATTATTTAACTACGATCATCCCTTTAGCAGGATTGACAATAAGTGATAAGAGCTGTGTGGTGGTATAGTTGTGACTGGTAAGATGTGAACCTTTAAGATCAATATCCATAAGTGAGACAAATATTACAAAACAAATGTTGATCGAGGCATAGTATCGCCAAGGGAATCTAGAGTAACTATCAAATGCTTGTAGTTAAGAATGATCGTATAAAGTTTGGAAGATTAACAGGAAGAGTGCCTATAGTAATTTCACTTAAGTGGATTCAAGCGAAATAGATAAGCGCTTGTGAAAATTCAGTTTTTGAAGAAGTTCAAAGTTGATGAGTTAGATAATCCTAGCAGTTTACCTTCAAGAATGTTATGATTTTTTTGATTGGAGACTTGAAAAGTGTGAATTTGATATGACTAGAAGAGTAGATTAAGCTTAAATGGACTAAGATTATGATCGCATCTCTTGAGTAGAAGGTTAATTGATGTTATGGTAAAGATAGTATTAGTTTTGATGTTAGCTGTGAAAGTTAGATATTGGAGAAAGTTTTTCCTAATGGATTTGTATTGAGAAAGTTAAATGAAGAGATTAAGCGTTAATTTTGTTCTTTGAAGTGTAATAGACTCAGATGAAATATCAAAGGTAGTGGAGATAAATAGAATGGCATAAGAATTGATCCTGTTATAGTGTTATAGATGAAAGGAATGAGCGACGGGAAATACAAAGCAAGATTTTAGAGTTAAGGTATGATTACAACATCCTGTTTAGTTTTAAGCTATGAAATTTCGAGGACGAAATTTTTTTAAGAGGGGTAGTAATGTAACACCCTAGTTTTTACACCTAGGATTAATTATTTTATTTGGATGTTTATGTTTATTATGTTAGGTGGTTTAGTCTGAGTAATTAAATTACTCCCTTCAAATTATTTTATTAGGTGCGTTAGCACTGACTTATTTCAGTGAATGCACTTTTAATAGACAATAATTTATGTTATTGTCACTATTATACCAGTACAGAAAAATATTTTAAATAATATGATTAAGAGAAAAATATTTTCATATTCCTATTCTATTTAATTTTAGAGTTAAAAATATTTTGGTTTGACATTTATCGGAGATTAAATTTTGGACTGAGTATTTTCTTAGTGGATCAGTTCAATTATTAATCTTTACTCTAATTTGAATTTCGAAATCATATCTTTATCAATCTTTATTTTTAGACTCTAAAAAGTAAAAACATGTTTATTTTAGGACTAATATTTATCACTCATTTTGTACCTATCACTAATTAACTACTTTAAAAACGAAAATTCCTCACTTTTCTCTCTCTCATTCTCGACGCCATCTTTCTCTTTTTCTTCTCCTTCTCTGCAACTTTTTCTTCTTTCTTTCTTCCTTTTCTTTTCTTCTTCTTCCTCCCATCTCAACATCATCTTCATCACCCACCTTCCTTCCTTCTTCTCCGTCGCACGACCACCCCTGAGGCCGCCGTTCGGCCACCGCACGGCGAGAGCAGATGACCCGTTCCTCGTCACGGCTGCTGCTGTCTTGCGTCAGAATCGCCACCCACCGCCGTTCCCAGCCGCGGTAAGCTCCCTTAACCGCCGTTCATGGTGGTTCTACCACCCTTAAGTGTTGAATCTCCTTCTTTTATGTTTTCTCTCATCTCTTTTGTCCATGGTTGTTGTAGAACCTTGATCCACCGCCGTCCTCCGCCATGGCCGCCGTTCGCCGCCGCAAGGAGCACCACAGCACCACCTTCAAGTTGTCTTCAAGCTTGGGTGAGTCAAAACCCTCTCTAAGTGTCTCAGATTCAAAACCCTCAAATGGATTTTTGAAACCCTAACCCTAACCCTTTAATTTCAGATTTTAATCTTGAAATTTAAGGTTGTTTTATGAGATTGGGACTGTGAGTTTGTGTTTCCCTAAACCAATTTCATTATTCTGAGTTTCCCCTAAATTTTAATAATGAGCCCTAAAACCCCAATTTGATTTTATTTGAATTTGGGTATGTTTTTATGAAATTAATTATGATTTAGTGCAATTAGGACTCTTAATGGATGATTTCCAAAGTTCTTTTTCAAGATCTTTTGATCAAAACAAAGTTTCCTTAAAGGGTATTGGGAAGCGTGAGCTTCAAACATGATTTTCTTTGAAAATAACCTTGTTTGGTAATAAGATAAAGTGTTTAGATCAAATTAGAATGTGTGTTTGATTATGTGTAATTGATTTCTTGATTTCACGGTTGTTGCGCGGTGTGGGATTCCCGCTCGGGGACGTGTGACACGGCTATGCTTGCTGGATGGAGTAGATATGAGCTAACGTGGGCACTAGGACGAGGATCCTTCAATTGTCTTCAAAGGTAAGGGGAGACCGCCCGAGGGATTTTCTGAATCGCGTGCTATTTGTGTGTCGTATTTGAGTTTATATGTTGTGATTTGTGGTGTCAAATTAAATTTTTATATGACTTTTATATGGTTTTTAATGTTTTATGTGAAAGCATGATTATACTGTGATGTATGGATTATTTTTTGGTTGGTTGATTGACTGAGAAGCCTGACATTGGTCAGTGCTCAATTAAATTAAAGATAAAAGCGTTGAAAAAGCTTGATGAGAAATTCAAAGGACTTGATTTATGGAAGAAAAATATTGAAAGTATTTATATTTGATGATGTTTTGGAGAAAAGAGTGATTTCTAAATAAATAATGAGGATGACATCTTGAAAATATTTCAGTTACGTTGTCTTTTCCAAACAAATTCAAAAATAAGACGAAAAGTGATTCTAAGAAATGTAAATGTCAAGGATATTTTAACAATGATTATGAAGAACTTCTGTAAAAGAGAAAATCATTTGATTTACAAATGACTTTATTTCCAACGAAAAATACTCTAGAAAAGTATTTGACAATGAAAACTATGAGGGACAATTTTATTATTTCAAATAGAAATGAGTTGGAAATGATTTTACGAGGATTTGAAGTTGTTATGAAAAAAGGAGTTTTCAAAAGAAAACGGATTTGAGAAAAATGAATTTCTCTATGATTTGATGGTTTTATAAATGAATTTCAAACGGAAAGGATTTCTGTAAATCAGTTTTACGCAATGGTGTTATTTCCGTCAACTTGGATAAGTTGAGGAAACTTTGGTTTTGTTTTGTATTTCACAGAACGAAAATGGTTTAAACGAACCTAGCACCGAGACGTCGGATCTAGTGTTCTATGATATGGGCCTGGGGTCCGAAAGGTGAAGTTATGGACTAGATGTCCAATAAGTGGTTTATTGGTTTTGTGCACTAAAATCTACGTATCTATGACTGGTGCATCGGTCTAGATTTCGTGATTTGCACACTTTTGACTTGGAGTCAATTATATTTGAAAGAGGTATTAAACTTGAAAGTTTAAAATGGTGGTTTGGTCGTGAGGTTTTTAGCTCTCAGGCATATAAAGATCGAACACAAAGAAAACAACGTGAACAAAATGTTTTACATGCATTACAGGGCAGACGTGCCCTTGCATAGGACTTTGAATGCTTGATGGCAAGTATTCATGCAGTTTGCGTCACTGTGCCTTGATGGATATACGACCACGTAGACCATGTGCTATATGTAGTCACCACTTTGCCTTGAGTTGGACTGTGGAATGGTCAATAGAACTTTGCCATATCGGGCATTGATTCTGCCTTAATTGGCAACTAGAGCCTGATCAACTCATTTATTTGTTGGTTGGAGCTCCGGAGATTAGGTTTCAAAGTTAGTTGTGGAATATTGAAGTGTCATGGTTTTTAAAACGGGTACGACTGTCGGGTATGAAACCCTTTGATAAATATATTGTTTATCTTTGAATATTCATGTTAAATGGTAATTGAGAGTCGTGCATGTGGTTATCGTATTTAAATCCATATATTGGAATCTCACCCTTACAGATATATCAGGTTTTCTTCTCGGTTCGCTTTTGTACCTCGAGTGCTTTAGTACGGATGGTGCAGAGGAGTCTTCCTAAGTCATTCAGAGGCTTAGATCTGGTTATTCGATGAAGTACTTGATTGTGGAAGGATTACGTGAGTTTTCTCAGGAATAACTTTTAGAATGACCAGCTTAGGGTTAGAGACTTAGATTATTTTTGATAATATGTATGAGTATGGCTCAGAGAGCCTGTATTTACAAATGGAATGTTTATGGCTCGGAGAGCATATCTTTTGAATGAAAATGTAATTATTTTAGCAGGTGTTTATTTTACCTGGGATGTCCGAATTACAGAGGAGACTTTGTCAAATTTTTCGTAAAAATATTAGCTTTTATTCAAGTATATTCTTTAAATGAAATAGGCTTGCCAGGCTATGATAGTAAGTCTGTGTGCCGATCAAGGCTTAGGTGTGGAGTCGTGACAAAAAAATTTTATACCCAATTTCAGACACTTATGTACTTATACAAATTATTTTCCGAAAGCACCAGCAAATTATCTTTTAATTTCATTTCCGCACGTGTTTCGAAAGTAATGCCTAAGGGGGGTGTTACAGGGGGGAACATTGAAAGAAAAATTGTTTTGTTAAATTGCTTGAAATTTGTGTGAAAGTTGATTGAATTCTTAAGCTTGCCATGTTTTGCCAGGTCTTGAGTCTTTTTAAGTTTTTGAGTGTAGTTTTCTTGGGGACAAGCAAAGTTTAAGTTTGGGGTATTTTGATGAGCCTCTGTTTGACTGGTTTTATAACTAGTAAAGACCTTGGCTTTGTGCTAATTTTATATCATTTTTACCCAAATTAGACTTGATTGTCTCTAAGTAGTATTTTGAGTCTGTAAAGTGTTTTTAAGTTAATTTAGTTGATTTAGAGTGAATAAAGTATTTACTTTTATTTTCTGTTTTCAGGTAAATAAAAAGGAATAATTCTGGAGTTTCTCGCCCCGCGAGAAAGCTGCTCGCCTCGCGACCCCGAAGCTGACTGTTCCAAGAAAATGCAAAGTCTCTGGTTCGCCCCGCGAATAAATGGCTCGCCTCGCGAGTCATCCAACCATGAAAAGTCAGAGACGATCACGGCTTGCCCGTGTTCAAGGCCACGGGCGTTGCAGTTTGGGAATTTAAAGCGTTCGCCTCGCGAAGCTATGCTCGCCTCGCGAGAAGACAAAGAGTTGCAGACCTTTCGTATAATTCGCCTCGCGAGCAGTGCTTCGGCTCGCGAGGACTTGAATTCCAGAAATGTGTATATAAGTAGTCTTAGGCAGAACTGGAAGAGGAGAGTCAGAATTAGCCAGTTTTGACTAGTTTCTGAACTTGTTAGTCTTTTGTTTTTCTCTTAGTTTATTGTTATCTTCTGTAATGGAGAATTAGTCTCCTAGATTAATCTACTGCAATTGGTTTCTATTAACACTTGAAGTTCTGTGATTCCTCTTCCACTTGCTTTTCTCTTTTCAATGCCATATTATATGCTTCTGTTTGTTATTTCAGTAATGTATAGTGTGGTATTGTTTCATTTCGGTGATGCTATGTTCCTATATATAATCGCGTTTGTTATTTCGCGTGTGTTCATTTATGTTCGTTTGTTCATGAGAGCTTAACCCCGTTTGTTATTTCGGGAATAGGCACTCACATGCCTGTCTGGTCGCGTTTCTAATGCTTTTACTCGTCTTTATTATATAGATTTATCCAACTTTACAATGTGAGGTAATAATGTAAACACACATTATATACATCACTGCATTAATAATATCATGTTACAAATAAATGTAAAAATAAATAAGATACATATTTTAATAATAAAAAATCCAAGGTACCAAATATAATTTAGTTACAACTATTATTTGACCTCGAAATCTCAGCATTTAGATTTATAAGGAGATTAAGTATGGATCGATTTTTAGGAGATTTTTGCATTTCCCTGCATTACAAACAAAATAAATTTATAATGTTAATTTTTGTTAGATAAAAAGTAACAAAGCATATCAAAATTTTTTTTTAAATAGACATAATTTACTTCTAATAGTTGCTTAACTTGTCACGATTCTCAAAAAATCTTCATACTTTTTATCATCTTTAATGTTTTTTTGTTTAATAAACTACAAATTAAATAAAAAATGTAAGACTAAAATTTGGAACATTCATTATCGTAAACATTCATAACAAATATAAGGTATTATTAAAAGAAAATATTACATCCTCAAGTAAGACCATTTTTTGTTCCAAATGTATTGAGCTATCACGACTTCTTTTGCTTGGTAATATAGCTTCAAGTTTCCTAATAATTTTAAAAAAAAATAGTATTTTAGTAAATTGTGGAAATAATACAACTTATTATATAGTAAATATGTATATTATCATATCGAATACAATACATAATACATTACCTTTCTAACCTTTGAGCCCACAATTCTCTTTTTACCATATTCAATAGCTGAGTCTTATCTGCTGTTACTGTGGAAACCCACCCAAAAGAGTATATCTTTAGATGATTTACCTGATTATCAAAAGATTAGAATATCGTTTTTTTTACAACGACATAATATGAAGTATCTAATATAAATTGATAATTCACCTTGTTGTCAACTGGGCATATAGATGCGATTGATTGCTCGGCCTTCAATATTTTCCATAGTTTTTGATAGTCGTGATCCTATCATTTTTTTAGTCGAATTGTTAATATATTGATATGGAAAAATGTTTTAAAAAAAGTTGTTCATGTGAACCTACCTGCTTGATAAGCACATGCCCAAAATATTTGTCATCATCTCTTACAGTAAACGGTAATATATTTGAAACTGTAATTTAGTCGAATTGTTAATAGATTTAGGCATGTTAAAAAAGTCAGTCAGCTACAACAATTTCTTTCTACATGCATAATCTATATATTAAGCAATTAGATAAACCAATAGCTTGATACGGTAATATATTTGAAAACAGCAATTCAACCACATGCTAATTAATATACATGCATGTCTTGCTTTTCTTCTTAGCATGACCAAAAGGTTTCACCATTTAAATGACACTGGGATATGATAAGATGAATAAGACACCGTCATCTGTTTGAAACTTTGATCCAACTTCCATATTAAATAAACCACCATACACCCAGATTGCGATTTCTTTCAGTCATATATATACATGTATTCAACCTTAATCAGTGCTGCAAGTGTGTCAAGCATTGATATTTTCAAATGCTCATTCCACCCATCTCTCTTTACAAATCTTAGACCTTCATTTTTACATTAAAAAGCCATATCATCGTAACCCAAAAAGCAAAAAAGGGGAATGTCTAGGTAAAAAATTAGAACACACATACAAACACCCAACTGAATGTGATACTTCCAAGTAACTAACACAAACTCACACTATGCCCTAAGACTTTGGAAAGCATGAATAAAAAACCCAGAATCAGATACACCTAAATTTTAAAAAATAAAAATAACGAATCTATCTTCAGACTTAATTGAAGGAAATGAAAAAAATAACAACAAAAGCAGAGCAAATAAAAAAAGATACAAAGATCAAAGAAGGCATGTAGATTACATTTAAGTTGTTTAGTAATAGAAGGAAGATCAGCAAAAGTAGAAGCCATGAGTGAGTGGGGTGATTCTTGGAAATGAAAAGAAAAGTGGTGAAAACGGTCACCACCATCAACTGATAATTTCAAATGCTCATTCCTCCCATCTCTCTTTACAAATCTTAGACCTTCAGAATGCCAAAATGGTGCCATATTCACTGACGATTATCATGGATAGTTTGACAAAAAAACATTTAACACTCCAAAACCCACTGAGTCCAAGCCAAAAACAATTCAAACATCATTGTTCCATCCATCCTCAGTCAATGCAATATGTCATGTTTTAATAGGTTTTCTTGTTAATTTAGTCAAACAAAACAAACAAATAGAACAATGAGCATCATCGTCTAGTACAAAAGTTTGGAGTTTTTAAAAAATTTCAAACTCATGTGAAAATAAATAAATGCATAACATCAGGGTACATACCCAATGCAGCAAAAACTTGCACATATGTCCTTTGTCTTCTCCTTTCAATCCTCTGCAAAAGTTTGATGTTCTTATAGGCAGAACTTCAAAAGAAAGACAATATTATATATTATTTAAACTTGCACATCCTTTTAATCCTCTACAAACTCTTTGCTTCTTTCATTCATTTGTTGTGCTCCCTCTTTGGTCATATTCATGCACGTTCCCTAACTGTTTCTAATACGATAGGATGTATCTGTAATATATCGCTATTTTTCATAGATAAAAACATTTGCTATTCTTTAAGATCCTGCAGTAAATCCTGGTGGACTTGTATTTACACCACATATATAACCCAGAATGTGTCACTAACCATCATTTGAAAATGTGTCACCATAGGTGGCAATAGGCAATAAACCCAGAATGCAAGTGGTGATCAACACCAGCATCAACACTCGATCCTCCACCATCTATTTTTTTATAAAACAATCTTGGCTCACAAAAATTCGTCTTACCCAAAAACTAAGATGGATGTACACTAATTTCTTTAAACCTTCAAAGTGATCCATCCCAACCCCCAACCGTAGTTGTGGATGAAATATTATGTTCTATAGATCAAAATATGGGTCAACTCTAAAATGTGACATATTGGAAAAATCTTCAAATTATATAGTACATCAAGGAACAAACCTTTTGTTCCAAAAATAAAGGATACACAAAAGAAAAGACAATGGGGATTTGCGTATTAGTAAGTTATGCTGAACATATAGGATAGTTAAAGTGAGAGATCACAGATAATGACTTAACATCCAATATGCTAAAGGAAGAAGCATGTTATAGTACCTAAATTTCTTAAATTCAGCCAACAAACTTTGATAAATTGTTACCTTCACAACGTATATTTCTATATTTTCTTCAATGGCATCCCGTGGTCAGATTCAGCCCATTGAATACAATTGTTGATCTCACCGAATCAGAATGCCTTTATGCGCTTGGATTTATCCAAATTGTACCAATCCATGTGAAGACATAACTACAACTAAGAAAAATCAATAACTATTAAGAATTAAGAATAGTAACACATTTGTGCATTTCATATGCATTTCAATAATGAATATCTCAATTCTCAATAATGCATCTTCCGAGAATGATTTGGGAATATTTACTGTTTTGAAGGAACCCTTGAAGGTTGTCGTTGGTGGAGTTTGAAGCTTCACTAAAACTTGCAGTTTCATCGCCTCCTTCAACGTCTTCTCTCCCTTCGACATTGTTGCTCGCTGTGCACAATATGCAAGCACCGAACACGAACTCTTTCGATCTCCGCGAACCGAATCCTAGAAACAGAAGGAAGAGAGTGTGTTTGAGAGTGCTTGTGCGTGAGTTTTCTTTTATTTCTTTTTTTGTTGGTTCAGTTTTTCTGTGGCAAGTGTCGGCGAGAAGGGGTAGGAAGAAATAAAGAAAAAATGGGGAAAAGAGCATTGGAAATTTACCAGATCCCCTCCCTATCACGACCCGCCTCAGTTACGACTCAGGACAATTAAATTCGCCGCCTCGCCCTCCTCTGCTCCACCGTCTTCTGTCTTCCTCTATGCGCGTCCACTCTCCATCGTTCACTATTGGTTTTACTGAGTACGGTTAATCAAAAAAGGAGATGGGGTCATGGGGTTGCTTACGTGGGAGGAATTGTGCGGTAGGTGGGAAAATTAAAAAATAAGCTAAAGTATAAAAGTTAAATCTGTAATAGTAAAAAATCGATACCAAATAACTGTCCTTTTTTGAACTCTGCCATTATCTTTTAGTAAGTATAGATTATAATATCAGATTTGCTATCAAATAATAAAATTAAATCCTGGAATGGGAAAAAATAGTAGATAAATAAATAAAGAAAAGATTCTCATAAACGCTAATCGGTCTAAACTTGGGTGTTAAAAATCATGGATTTTTCGGCCAGGTATCGTTAGTGTTTTTGATTTAAATTTTTTAAGAAAAAAATTGCGTGCCTAAAATGATGGAGATACACGTTATTTTTTTGTGGTATTTAACACACCTGGAGCAACTCACACTTACACTCTCGATCCTTACTTTATTTTGGTTTTTTTTTTTATTTCTACTCAATTTAGGACCAATAAAAGAGAAAACAAGGTAGGAAAAGAAAATCAAAGATCAGTAACAATACACACTCTTCTTGGTCTCAATCCCAAATAGAATGTTATTTTAAGATTGTGATTTTTTAAATATTTTTGTAACTTCAAGAATGTTAACAAAGTTATCACACTTTATGATAGAATATCTAAATTTTTCTATTCTATTTTAACAACAGTAAATTTGAATGAATTGATTTAATTAGTTAAAGTATATTGGTAAATTATGAATTGAATAAATGAATAAAATCTTAAAGAATGTTTTTAAATAACACCAAATTTGAAATAGAAGATAAAGAAAATGTGAAAATTTAAAACATATTAATAGTAAAAGAAATCTTGGTATTTTGTTGGATTGCTCCCTTCTCGTATAGTCAATATATTTTCATCTACAATACATAGGTTGATATGGTTGTGGCAGCATCTTTGATGGTGATGGATTTCCCTCCTATAAAAGGTCCATCAATTATTATCTTATAGCTCCAAATCTTCCAGTGATGTAGTTGTTGGAATCTAGAGCTGATAATGTGAAAATAGCTGCAGCAGCATTGCTTCTTGTTTGAATGGTTGCACCACTTCCGGATTACAAGGAATAAATAAGAATAGAGATGACACTTTCATTCTCAGCACACAAACTCTTTTTATCATCATGAATTGATTGATTTTGAGCAGTTGTGATCAAATCCTCCTGGAGCTCGGGATCATAAGCTCTGCAGCATTAAGACATGAATTTAGGAATACAACACTTCGTGAAACCCCCTAAACTTTATCTTCTAAATCAATTTTGGTCTTTATTATTTTACTAAGAAAGTTTTTGTCGTTTTGGTGTTGATTGTTAGGCATATAATAATAGTCTAATATGGATCCGTAAGGTGTTCATTCATAAAGTAATTTGAATCATCCAATGAACACATTCTGATGGTGCATCCTTAAAGTAATGAATTCATTCTGATTTTATTAAGAGTTTAAAGGGATAGTTTGTAAGAGAATGGATGGATCAACAGCATGCCAAAACAAATAGCTGATGTTAAAATCATGCCATACGAATGACTTTTGCTCAAATCTAGAAAAAAAACCGACATATTAAAGTATTTATGCGATACTATTCTAAGCTATGTCATTTGCATATCCAGCAGTAATTTGATAAAACTAAACTATGTCTACATACCAACTCATTTTGTTCATTACATTTGTATCATGTTACAAAATATGGCCTTCAAAATAGTTCAAACCAAAGATCCCAGTAAATAACATCATCCACGATGCATTTTGTCAGCAATTTGCAAACAAAACTTCTAGATTTTCACAATCGTTTATCACTCACCCACATAAGTCAATTCCAACAAAGAACCTTAGAATGAGACACAATGTAATGATGCTATACCTGTCAGATCCATAAATTCAATGCAATTCAACTGAGATTCAATAATACTGAAAATAAAAAGATTAGGGATAAACAGATTCAATACAATTCAATTTATATATGGTGTCTATTTTTCCTTCTATGGGAAAAAAATCCATTTCAAATAAAGGGAATGCAGAATTGGAGAAGCTAATAGACAATTAGAAGAAAAGAAACAAATAAAACACTAACAAAAGAATACCAGTTCAAACCTAAACTATATTTATTTTATTTGACTAGTTCAAAAGAAACCATACAGAATGAATGTTCATTTAAATTATTAGTCAGTGAAACACAAATTTTACAAAATAAGATTTAATGATGTCCCAACATGAAGATACGAATTAGCAGAGTGGGTGCTATAGTTTACTAGACCAAATCTTAAAACACCATCACTTCACTTGTATATTAGAAAGATCACCATTTGAAAAGCATGCGTAAAATAAGCTTCTGAACAAAAGACTATTTAAAAATACAATTATGTAACTAAATCCTACACCGTACATTCCACATTACTCATACCATGATTAAAGGGTATGAATCAGTTAACTCACAGTAATTTATAGCATTGATAATGTCTAAATCTTGGAGAACCTAATAAAGTTTTAAGAATAGAGACCAAGTATAAAGGAAAAAGTGTGAAATACAGGACTTATAAAAAATATTTTAATCTCTGAAAATGTAACCAAAAGCAAGCATGCAATAATGGGAAGGAACAATGATACTTACTGCAACCACATGAGCAAGGGATGTTCACCTGCCATTTCCAACATTTGCTTCAATCATTTCATGAGAAAGAATTGGAGGAAAAGAACAGTTAGAATTTTTAAAAATAAAAATTAGAAAGAATGTAATGAAAATTTGAAAAGGGTGTGCAAGAGTGTGGACAACATAAGTGGCTGAGAAGGGATTTCGGTGCGGCCCCTCTTCAATGGCCTTATATTCTCTTTGAAAGTTTCCCACTTGTTCCCATTCTTTCTCTTCGATGCCAGAAACTCTGTCTATGGATACACCTTTTAAATCTCTCAGTCCGCCATTGTTGTTGAAGTGAAACCATCTTCTTAAAAAAAAGAGAGATCATAAGAAGAAGAAGGTTCTGACAGTCTGTATTTACAAACAACACAAAAAAATGCTAATTAATTCATCTGAAAAAATGAATAAAATCTTTATGATAGAACAAAGTCAAGAGACAAAACTAAACAGTATCAATGCACTTGGATAAATCCTTCTTCATCTCCGCCGCTGAATAATGGCGGTTCTTCCATCTGTCCGCGCTCCAGTGATTGCTACGCCTGCACCCAACCTCAAATATTCCTCTCACACACGAACTCTCTTTGTTCTACAAATGGCGTAGACCAAACAAAATCTTCCCTCTTTGTTTCCATTAAATTAGGGCAAATTTTGGATTATGCTCTTAACCTCTGTTCTTTTTTTTCAAGTGTTTACAACCATTTTCGGACCCTCAAATCCACGTTATTTTGCCTATCCATTCTCCATTACAGTTCTGATATAGGGATTGAGTCGGTTTTATCACTTTGGCAGTTTGGGTAAGATAAGGAACTGCCGCACTGCGTTTAAAAAAAATGGAACTGCCACATATTCTAAAGTTTCCAGGGGCAAATTAGGCAATATAATGGGAGAATTTATCATATATATATATATATATATATATATATATATATATATATATATATATATATATATATATATATATATATATATACTAATAGATAATTGCAATCCTCACTTTTGGCGTCCATTTTTGAACTTTCCTAAAATGCCCCTATTATATAAAGGCCATATTCCTTTTTGGTCTCATCCGTGTGTATCATAATGTAATTTGCATAGGCAGTTAAAAACACACACACAAAAAATGTACTTCTCCTCATATTACTTTCTCAAACAGTAATTCGCATATATTATAATATGAATAAGTAGTTACACCCATGCAGTTACTGAAGTGCAGAAACATGTTGCATCAATCCTACTTGGCGGTTACTATTAGTTTTTGTTTTAAACATTGAAAAGAAAATATTCCAATCCAATTTATCCTCATGTGTGATCATTCTCTTACCCATACACCATTCTAAGATATTTTCCAACAATCCCTGCAAGTTTGTCTTCGCTTCTTCTTGCAACTATTCAGACATAATCATAAATTTTATTTTCTTTATATTGAGTTCAACTTTTGATTTTCTCATTTGTGCTTTGACCTATCATTGTTTTTCTAGGCAGTGGAGAAATGTGTTAGAAGGAAGGAGATTGAATTAATTTTTTAATCAATGTTTTGTCTTACTGGGGTTTTGGATAGCAAATATTTGATGTCATATTTTTATCCTTTTTTTTTTGCAGGCTAGAGGTGTTAAAGTTTATGTTTAACCTCTAGGTTGCTCTTTGAATACCTGTTTTCTGAGGGAGTAAAACCTGCTGAAAAACAAGGGTATTTGACTCCTGCCATTTGCTACCGTGCTTTGAGATGAAGTGTTCATTTAATTTCTATAGAAAGAGAGAAAAATGATATTTTTGAGAACAAAATGTATCTAAACCCATAGAAAAAAAAATTGTGAGAGGTGGTATGAAAAAGATAGGGCTTGGTTAAATTAGTTGTCATATAAAACCCATTTCCAATATTTAATTTTCATACATTCATCTCACTCAGAGAGAGAAATTTTTGTGTTTATGCACTGATTTATGTGTTATTTTCAAATCATACCTGTCTTTCTGCACACAATGGTGGAACTGAATAGGATATGATGAAACTGTTGGATTGTACGCTAGGGAAACGTCCATTTGTGACCATTACCTACACCGATGTCCTTGATTGTTGCATTTGTTATGAACCCTGGAGTGCCCTCCATGTTAATCACCTTCCCTTTATCACAAACCTTTTTTTTTAAAAGAAAAAGAAATTCAGTATGTTTGTTTTGATTTTTTGACTTTTTTTTTACTTGAAAATGGAATGGTTTCATGTTAATATTTGGTTTTTAGTTTGGTGCAGTGATTCTGGAGTAAGTGTCCAGAGAATTCAAGTGTGCAGATATGAGTGAAAAGTTATCATATTGAAAAAGAATTGATATAATAAGGACATCTAACATTAACAGGATCCAAACTTTATTTGTTTTAAACCCATTAGGGTGGTTCCTCATCAAGTCCATGTGGATTGCAGAGGTCAAGCAGTTTTCCAAAAATTGCATCAATGAATTGAGCGGCTTGCGAGGGAGAGAAATAGGGTGACATAACATTTAGAAATTGGTTATCTTTGGTATTTGTTTATGGGCCCTGACTCCTGAAACTAAAATGGGTATACTTAATTTTGTTGGAAAAATTGATGTTTTATATGACTCAAGGATGCTCATCTTATAGTCCAATTACTTTATTTTGTTGGAAAAATTGTTGTGTTATATTCATATCATCCATTTTGTTTGCTTACCTGCGACTGCCAGCATTCATATCAATTTGAAGAATCATCTTAATATAATTGTTTGATTTATGTATTCGTATATGTATTTATTTTTCTCTCTCATTTATCTATACTTACTAATATATAATGGGAGAATTTATCAAAATATATATAAAGACACCACCCCATCGTCTTTATATTCATATCATCCATATTATATTGTTGTCTTCCCCTTTGCTTTTTTATTGTATTTTTGAAATACGTGTATACAAAGATGATAAAAAATAAGTGAGAGATAGAAATAAATAATACGGTGTCACATACGATGTCTAAATTTTTTGTTCAAATAACACAACTCTTTCAGAATATGTAAGCTAATATTTGTACCCGTGATAAGATTATCCAATAGTTAGATAAAAATAATTTGAACTTAATGTAATTTATGATATTATATGTTTCTCAATATTTGAAATTCAAGTCTATCGAAAAAAATATTTGAAATTCAAAATATGGGATTTATATTGAAATTAAATATCACTAATTAGGGGAGGGATATATCATGTAGATATTATTGTTAATTACATTCGATATTTTTGATATTTAGCTCATCATAAAAAATCAAATGAATATGTAAATGATTAATGATTTTGATTGTTATACCCATAATAAATAATGAATTTTTTTGGAGATAATATAATGAAATAATGTCAACTGTCAAACCATGGTTGTACACTTGGAACAAATATTGCCCGTGCTGGCGGTGCTGCTATCAACAATCAAGTGCATTCTTTCCACCTTGTCAACATGATTTGGATGAATTATTAAAATATTTTTATTCTTTATAAAGCCAAAGGAGAATAGAAAGTACAGAATCAAGTTATTTTGTGAAAGAAATTGACTTAATAATGGAGAGGTAGTTAATTTCACCTTAGTTATTTTTTGAATGTCATTACTTGACTTATTGTACAACCTTATGTATGTATTATTATAAGAAGAAAATTAAATTAGTCAGTATCCACTACAAAAAAACTATCAATTTGTGGCGGTTTTTAACCTCCACAAATTATTTTGCAGTGTTTTTGAAAACTGCCACAGTTACGTTCGCCACAAACAACGGCCGCTGGTATCTTATTTAATTTGCGGCGGTTTATTTTGCGGAGGTGCGATCCCCCATTAGGTAGGTATTTTGTGGGGGGTTTTTTAACCTCCACTATATTGTAGGGGTTTTTAATCACTTTTATTATCATTTATAATTGTAGAAGTTTTTAACTTCCTTGATTATGATGATACTATTGTTAGCATCGCCTACTTGATATTATATTCCACCATTTTTGGCAATTTTTGTTTCAAATGTATTTATTTGCTATCATTTTGCATTCTGCTAAATTGTGGCAATGGAACTATATTTAACAAAGTTTTTGAAGTATTCACAAAATTTTCATTAAAAATATAATCATAATGACATAAGTATGATTCAAATGTAGTTCAAATGCCAAGTGTAATTTATAGAGTACAACTTAAATTCATAATAGCCTAAAAGAATTTCTATACTAAATAAACGTAAAAAGAATATTAAACATTGCTAGCTCCAGATGATCCTCTTGCATTTATCATTTATCATCTGAAATCTATACTAGGAACGCCTGATGTTCAACATCTCTAGCCAGTGTTGAATGTGATGGAGGGGCAGTGTTGAATGTGATGCCTGTTAACACTCTGCGAAAGTTGGGAAATACAAAGGAAGATTTGGTATCAACTAATATAAAGATGACCAATTTCACTCGTGAAGCAACGGCTGCCTTAGGAGTCTTGGTAGCCGATGTTACAGTGGGATCAAAGACTATTAGCTCAGCATTCTTCATGGTTGATGCAAAGACCATCTATTCAATTGTTGGGCAGAGATTGGATCCATTCAAGTAAATGCGTTCCTTCGACTCTGCATCAGCGATTGATTATGTGGAATGAGGGCAAGGCAGAAATAGAATTGGCAAACAAGAATCCGTTCACATTTGAGGTAAGGGCAACTAAAGCCTTATTTTATTCACCGCATATGGAACCTATTGTAATACAGGAAGATTACGAAGAAGGAGCTTTGAAGTCATGTGAAATGACCTCAAAGGGTTTTGAAGTAAAAATGTTGGCTGGCTCACGGTCTTTGGACATTTTTAATGATTAGTAAACCCCAAGTTATTAAGAAACTTCTCCAACGACTGACTATGTTGACGACTGTAAGTAAGATCATTGAGGCAGGGTCAATCGAAGGGGAGATGCAGAATGGAGTTGAGGAAGAAACTAGGGGGCAAGTTCATGACAATAAAGATATACAACATTCAGTACATAAGAAGTTACCAACTTTTGAAGCACAAGATCCAATGATAGCAGTAAACTTGGGTTTGGATGATGAGCCGATAATGACTAAGGTCAGTGGTTTGTTAGCCGAATCTGATAGGATCAGGTTGGTCGAGCTCATTAAACAATATAAGGATTCCTTGGCCTGGGATTACAGTGAGATGCCTGGTTTGTCTAGGCAACTGGTAGAACATCGACTGTCGATTAAGGCAGGATTCAAGACGTATAAACAACCAACCAGGGGATTCAATCCATATTTGCTTCTCAAGATCAAGGCAGAGATGGAGAGATTACCCAAGGCTGGGTTTATCCGAACAGTGAGGTATACCGAGTGGCTCTCTAACATTGTTCCAGTGTTCAAAAAAAATGGCAAATTGAGAATTTGCACTGATTGTCAAAATCTGAACTTGGCAACACCCAAAGATGAATATGTTATGCCTATAGCCGATATGATTGTCGATGTTGTGGCTAGCAATGGGATTCTTACAGTAATGGATGGACATTCATAAGACTACTGTGAACACCTAATTTACTCCGGATGTCCTTTTAATTAATGTTTTTTTAAAATAATAAAAAAACTAATAAAATAATAATAATTAAAAATAGTAAATAACTTTGCAAGAATTTTTTTTTTGTTTTTAATGAGAGCCCAATTTCATTTTATTGTTGAAGATATCATTTTAGCCCATGCTCCAAACCCAAATCAATAAAAAGAGGTATCCATTGTTTTGGTCTATATCCATATATCTTTTTACAACGTTGGTGTACGATTTTTCGTCCTCAAGTGTTGTAAAAATTGTAAGGGTTTATCGTATAGTTTCACTATCTTTAACCCTGTGCAAAAGTGAGTTCTCTCATTTTAGAAATAAAATTGATTTTTATGTTCTATTTTGACCAAGCTTTTACAAAAAAAAAATTAAATAAATGAATACTTTTAATTATCTCTAATAAAATTTTAATAAATAAAAATATTTTTAATTCACGCAACAATCTATGACGTTGATGTATGAATTTTCATCCTCAAGTGTCATATGAATTGAAAGGGTTCCTCGTATAGTTTACTATCTTTAACCCTATGCGAGAGTGAATTATCTTTTATAAAAATAATAAAATGTTTTCAATTTACACCTTTAACCAATTTTGTCCGATTTAATTTTATAAAAATATCTTTTGAATTCACGCAACAATCTACGACATTGATGTATGAATATTCATCCTTAAGTGTTGTATGAATTCTAAGGGTTTATCGTATAGCACTGCTATCTTGGACCATGTGCAAGAGTGAATTTATTTTGAAATAAAATCCTTTTTTAGCATAAAAAAATCAAATATTTTCCAAAAAAAATAAAATCAACCAACCAATCAAACTTTTTCTATAAGAACTACGTGGTTCAGTTTCCCATCGCACCCAGGAATACGTAAGAGCAGAATCAATCATTCTGTCAAGCCAAAGTTTAATTTTTCTCTTTTGTTGTGTGTATATTTTTATTTAATTTAAAAAGTGGGGTACAATAAATATTTTCAAGGGTTACTAAAATTATTTTTCACAATTAAGTTGAGGTACCGTTTTTAACGGGCGATGTAGGGTGCTAACACCTTCCCTACTGGTAACCGACTCCCGGACTCAAATCTCTCTTTTTTATAAGACCAGTTTCCTTAAAATAAATGGGTTTTCCAATGTTTTTCCCAAATAAAATATTGGTGGCGACTCCTCTGTTTTTGCCTTCTTATTCGTGGCGCCCGAACGGGACTGTCGCGACAGCTGGCGACTCCACTGGGGACTTTTGAGAGTCGGGCCTATCATAGTTGGTTGTGCAATTTCTTTTAATAGCTTTAAAAGTATTAACATTACCCCTTTTTTTATTTTCATAAATAGTTTTATATGTTCTCATAAATGCCTTTGTATATTCTTGCAACCCTAGGATAGAGAACTCTTTTAAATGTTGTTGTTCTTTTGAAGGTTTGGGGATAGTTTTTTAGGTTTTGTGCAGGTTTGTTTGCTCCCAGCACACACATCGCCATCACATATTCATACACTTTTGGGCTCTATACCCGAGTCTTGGGATGCCATAAGATTAGAAGGGGCTTCAGTGATGTTATTGTGATGTTTTTTCATCCCTAACAGACATTGATTCTACGGCTCGGATTGCTACCGAAACATGGACTGCCATATTGCTGATCTTATACAAGGTATGTGTTTGATAGCTGGTAGACTCTCGTATGTTTTGTTTGACTCAGCCGCTACGTATTCTTTTATTTTGCATGAATGTGTGGATCATTTAAACTTAACTGTTTCCAAATTACCTTATACCCTTACAGTATCTACTCCAACCAGTAATCCTTTGACTACAATGTCTGTTTGTGTACAGTGTCCTATAGTTGTTGAGAATATGACATTTACTGTAGATCTTATCTGTTTGCCTATGCAACAGATAGATATTATCCTTGGCATGGATTGGCTTTCGACTAACCATGTAGTGCTAGATTGTTCTAGCAAGACTTTATCATTTCTCGAACCTTCTAGTATAGTATCTGTCAATGAAGGAGTTTCTATGAGGAGTGATAACTCTCAGCAGTTTGTGATGCTTTTCACAGTGGAGGCTAATGAGACTCCTAGCATAGATTCTATGCCTATTGTGAGAGAGTTTCTTGACGTTTTCCCTCCAGACGTTCCAGCTTTGCCACCGAAAAGAGATGTGGAATTCACTATAGATCTCGTACCAGGGACAGGACCTATATCTATAGCACCCTATTGGATGTCACCGGTTGAGTTGGCGGAGTTGAAGAAACAATTGGATGGCATGTTAGGGAAAGAGTTCATTAGACCGAGTGTTTCGCCTTGGGGAGCACCGATGTTGTTATTTAATAAAAAAGATGGAAGTGCGAGGTTGTACACCGATTACAGACAGTTAAATAAAGTGACAATTAAAAACAAGTATCCGTTGCCTAGGATAGATGATCTGATGGATCGGTTGAAAGGAGCAGCAGTGTTTTCCAAGATTGATTTAAGATCTGGAAACCATCAGATTAGAGTAAGGAAATAAGATATACATAAAACATCTTTTAGGACAAGGTACGGGGATTGCGAGTATATAGTTATGCCTTTCGGTGTGACTAACGCTCCAGCAGTGTTCATGGATTATATGAACCGAATTTTCAGACCGTTCCTCGATAAGTTTGTTATTGTGTTCATCGACGATATTCTTATCTATTCTCATACGCAGGAAGATCATGAGGAACATTTGAGGGTAGTACTGCAAGTTTTGAAAGATAGGCAACTTTATGCCAAACTTTCCAAGTGTGAGTTTTGGCTTGAAGAAGTGCAGTTTCTAGGTCGTGTTATTAATAAAGAAGGAATAGCAGTAGATCCATTTAAGGTTGAGGCAGTTCTTAAGTGGGAACGACCTAAGACAGTAAGTGAGGCACGAAGTTTTCTAGGATTAGCTGGACACTATCGGAAGTTTATAGAAGGATTCTCGAAGATTACGTTGCCTATGATGATGTTGACGAGGAACAAATATAGATTTTGTATGGACAGATAAGTGTGAGCAGAGTTTCCAAAAGTTGAGGGATTGATTGACTACATCACCTGTGTTGACTTTACCGGATCCTTTAGGACAATTGGACGTATACTGTGTTGCTTCATACCAAGGTTTGGGATGTGTATTGATGCAAGAGGGAAGAGTTGTGGCGTATGCTTCCCGATAGTTGAGGATTCATGAGAGGAATTATCCGACTCATGATTTGGAGTTAGCAGCAATAGTGTTCGCATTGAAGATATGGCGACACTTTATGTATGGAGCAAAGTTTAATGTTTTTAGTGACCACAAGAGTCTGAAGTACATGTTCGATAAAAAAGAATTGAACATCACCACAAGGTGAATGTTGTAGTTGATGCTTTAAGTAGGAAATCTCTGCATGTATCTGCAATGATGGTTAAGGAGTTAGAGTTTCTTGAACAGTTCAGGGATTTGAACTTAGGAATGGAGTTGGTTAAGGATAAAATTTACTTAAGTATGATCACCATCAACAGTGACTTTATGAGAGATCTTCAGGATAAACAAGCGCATGATATGTACCTTCAGGAGGTAAGCAGAAGTATAGAGGAAGGTAAAGTTTCTGAGTTTACTAGAGGAACAGATGGTGTGCTAAGGTTTAGAGATAGAATATGTGTACCAGAGGATGCAGAACTTAGGAAGATAATTTTGGAGGAAGCACATAAGAGTAAGTTGAGTTTTCATCCTGGATCCACTAAGATGTATCAGGATTTAAGGAAAATGTTTGGGTGGACGAGGATGAAGAAGGAAGTAGCAGAGTTTGTTTTATCTCGTCTGGTGTGTCAAAAGGCTAAGATTGAATATCAGAAGCCGGCAGGATTATTACAATCGTTATACATCCCAGAGTGGAAATGGGATAGTATCGCTATGGATTTTGTGGTTGGATTACCACGAACTCCGAAGAGGCATAATGCGATTTGGGTTATCATTGATAGGTTGACAAAGTGTGCTCACTTCTTACCTATCGGTGAAAGTTATAGTTTGGAAAAGTTGACCCAGATTTATATCAAAGAAATTTTTAGGTTGCATGGTGTGCCGTCAAGCATTGTATCAGACCGAGATCCTAGATTCACATCTAGATTTTGGAGACAGTTGCCCAATGCTTTGGGGACAAACTTGAGAATGAGTTATGCTTATCATCCCCAGACCTACGGACAGTCAGAAAGGACAATTCAATCAATGGAAGATCTATTGAGAGCTTGTGTGTTGGAGCACACTGGCAGTTGGGATGAGTTTTTGGCATTGATTGAATTTACTTATAACAATAGTTTCCACAATAGTATTAGAATGGCACCATACAAAGCTTTGTATGGCAGGAAGTGTAGAACCCCGTTATGTTGGTATGAGACTGGTGAAAGCCAAGTTTTGAGTCCAGATGTGGTGCAACAGGCTACGGAACATGTGAGGAAGATAAGGGAAAAGATGAAGGAAGCACATGATAGGCAAATGAACTACAGTAACAAGAGGAGGAGACCATTAGAATTACAGGAAGGTGATCACGTATTCTTGAGAGTTAATCCGAAAACTAGAATTGGCAGGGCTATCAAGTCTAAACAACTGCGAGAGAATCTTGAGTATGAGGCTCTACCTGTAAGGATAGCAGATAGAGAGATTAAGGAGCTTCACGGTAGACAAATTCCTTTGGTTAAGGTCATATGGGATGAAACTACTGGAGATACTTCTTGGGAAAGTGAAGCAGATACCCAACAACAATATCCACATCTTTTCTAATGTGTGTAAATTACAAGGACGGAATTTTTTTTTTCTAAGAGGGGTAGTAATGTAACAGCCTATTTTTAATTAAACTAAAACCTATTAAGTGTTTTAATAAACTTATTGATCATTTGTAAACAATCAGTTTTGAGGTTCCATCTTTGTTTTGGCCTAATAATCGATTATTTGAACCACCATAATCGATGACAAGGTTTTTGACTAAGTTCCTGAAGTTCACAATCATCATAATCGATTATGAACTGTCTGGAACTGAAAAACCTGAAAACAGAACCTGCATAATCAATTATGAGGAGTTCCATAATCGGTTATGAGATGTGTAATATATTATGTAGCCTTATATAATCGATTATATCCTGGAAAATCTATATAAAGTCCTCTTGACAGACCCCAAACGTGAAAAAATTGGAGTTCTAAGGCAAAAACCTCATATTTTTGAGAGAAAATCTCAAGGTTCATCACTCTAAACCTCACCACCATTAAAGTTTGGCCATCTACATCAATCACACACTTTCATCTTCATCTTCGTACAAATTCATCTTCTCCAAGGAGCAAAGTTCTTCTTCCATCTTCATAAATTGAGGTAACTTGATCATGTTCTTCCTCTTGAGTCCATCTAATTCTTTTCATGTTCATTTTGTTGGAAACCCATTTTATATCTCCCATGAACATGAATCATAAGTTCTTATATTAGAAAAGTTCATGTAGCTTGATTCTTTATCTCATCTTCATAAGATTCTATCATGTTGTATTGAATAGTATGGATGAAAATAAAAACCCAAACCCCACAAAACCCCTTTGACCGAATCTAGCCTATTATAGTTAAGGGTGATTTTGTTTGATTAATTATGGTAATGTTGTTTGGTTGAAGGTGAAATTGGTAACGTGTGGTGTGATAACGAGGAGCGTCGAATTCAGGATTTCAGTGTTAACTCCCCTATATTTTTTTATTTTTGTGTCTACTTTATTTACCTTAGAAGACCTGATGGAGGAATATGTTGCTGAGGAGCTGGACGAAACTCTGTATGAAATGGAGGTTGCTGAGGAGTTGCATTGAACTCCTTACGAACCAGAGGCGGGAGGTCGAGTTGTGACCCATGGTGATTAGAGTATAGATAGTATGGCCAGTTTGTCTAAGAAGTATTTTTATATTTTCTGCTAAGAATAACAGTTTGTTTAAATGTATACCTGTAAGGGATCCTACTGAGAGGATCACCTCAACAGTGTTTTGTATTATGTGTATAAGACATATGTGTGTATTTATGTATTATAATGCTGGAGTATTTTAAATTTACATAAGTTATATGATTATTAATTAATTTTTAATTTTTAAGTATTTTCAAAGATAAGTGCGTGAGTAAGTAATTAATTAATAAGGTTTTAATCTAATAACACAACGGGGCACAACGGGGTGTCTCAGGAGGTCCTCCCTAGGTGGCGGCATGCGGTGATGGAGAAGGAGGAGAGGACTTTGAGTTGAAGGCAGGAAGAAGAAGATGGTTGTGTGGGGGAAGAAGCAGAACCAAAAAAAAATTGTGTGAGGGAGAATGTCCTGTACGCGTATAAGAGAGAGAGAGATAGGAGGAAATTTTCATTTTTTATTTTCTTTTGGTTAGTATTAGGTAAAATGTGTGGTTGAAATTGTTTTTAGAAAAAAAGGAAATAATATGAACTATTAGATCTAAAAACAATGAGTGATAGTTATATAATTTCAAAATTCAAATTAGAGTAAAGATTGATGATTGAACTGGTCAACCACGAAAACCAGTGATCCAAAATTAATCTCCAGTTAGCACTAAACAAATTTATTTTCAAATCAAAATTAAATAGAGTAACATCTGAAAATAAATTCCTTTGAATCATATTATTTAAAATATTTTTCTAAACAAAGAATAATAGTGACAATAACGTAATATTATTGTCTTGTAAGCGTGTATACCCTGCAATAACGCAGTGTTAACTCACTCAAAATATTTTAAATGAGTAAACAAAATTACTCAAACTAAACAACACAAAAAAATTCAAAAATAAACATCCAGATAATTAGTTATTTCAGTAAAATAATTAAAGGTATATGTGAAAAGCTGGGATGTTACAATACTACCCCACTAAAAAGAATTTCGTCCCCGAAATTCTCTCATCTAAAGGAAACGAACATGGATACCGTGTTTCTATCTCGTTTTCAGATGCCCCACATTCTCATCGTTCAAAACATGCATGATGTACCTCATAGATTAAGCTTTCTTTCATACTTGAACTGTATTAGTGAGATGACAAGAGAAAACACTCGAGGTAAATCTCTTTAAATTGCTAAAACTCGAAGTACATTCAGACAATTTGAATGTCAAACCAAATAAGGTATATAGACATCAGATAAATCCTGACATCTAAACGATATGAAACTCCAACTTTATATATGGTTACAATTCTAACACACCAGTGATAAGATAAAAATGTAAACTTGAACAAAAAGTTTTCGGAGAAAGGGGAATAAATCCCTCAGTTCCATTCTCATGATCAGAGAGAATAAAGTAAGATGGAGAGAAAGATAAAGGATATTCAATATGCAAAAAGGCCCGTTAATAGATTCGTGAATGTAAAAATGCGTTGTACAGCCACATATTTAGAAACGTGACTCTAATAAAGTTCCTCCTTCCACGAGAAGTTCCTTCGAAAGACAAATTTGAAAATGATATTTTTCTTTCTTCCCTAGAGTCTAGAATACAAGTCGAAAATACTCTTGGTCTTTGAAAAGGCAACAATAAATTTTTGCACGTTCCCTCACTCGAGGTAACTCTAATTCACTGGCACCAAAGATGAAATGATTTGCCAGAGTTTTCATCCACAAGGAAATTTCTAACCTTTTCCTGTAAAGGCTAACATGATGTGATCTAAGAAAGATCACTCCATTTCTCGGTTGTAATCATTTGTGGAAAAATGCAAATGATCAAGTTCACAGAAATTAGTTCACCACAACAATGGAGAATTCAAACTAATTTATCCCACACAGATTGGTTAACATGAGAATGTAAAAGATAGCCATATCAAAATGACAAAGAATACAAATCTCGAATAGTTTGCCTGAAGCATAACCAATATGAGGTAAAATGTTGAAATCAAATCAACTCGAGGCAAGATCGTAACAAAGAAATAAGCAATAAAGAAAGAGTGATGACAATATCTCAAACATTCACAGGCAATTAAAATGACTCGTGTGCGAACCAAATAGTATAGCCAAAAGCATACTCTCTATGGTACATTTTTCCACGAGTTGATCACACCCACTTGTTGAATGCCCCGATTCTACATGTCGAGAACACGTAAAACCTCTGAGGATGCAATGACTTCTTTTGTGGTTATTCCCACAGTTCATGCAACGTAATGTTGTAGTCACTAGTTGACTCACTCAATCAATCCTTCTAGAAAGTCACTGCTTGCAAACTTTCTCAATGTGATCCGACTTTCCTCATTGGAAACAAACAATCTCCTCATCGTTGCAGTTCCTTGTTTTCTTAGCTGCTGTATACGCGATAGCTGATAGAACTCAAAACAACTAACATATTCTAACAAACATTTTGTCTAGGCGTAGTCGTAGAACTCCATTCTCCAATACGCCTCAAACTTCGCAAGAAAAGAACTCGTCCAGAAAATTATCCTTAAAAATTCCTTATCGACGGTTCTGTTCTCCGCTTCAACCATCAGACAGTCAATCCTTACCGGGGTTAAGGATGACAAATTCATAGCAAACTAGACATCAAAATTCTTTCCACTATCATTCCTCCTTAGAAACAATAATGAATAGAATACCAAACATCGTTGTCTCCTTTCGGAATAACGTCATGAAAACAGAAACACAAACAAGGATAGACCAAGGTCGTCATCCTTCTAAAGATTGGTTCTCCAAAGAACCAAGAACACATAACAACACATCAAACAATCAGAGAAAACACAACACAAACGACGACAGACCTATACCCTAAGCCCAAAAGACTCGGCCAGCTCAGATACCACCCAATTTAACACCCATCTCGGGTGCTAAATTTTCCATGACATTTTAAGGCCGAAAAGTAGGTTAATTAAAATTCGCTGTAATATAATGGGGTAATTTTTTTTTCTTTTTTCAAAAGGCATAACTATAAATACTTGGAATCAAGTAAAAGTGCAATAAAATTATTTCACAATCATGATTAAGGTTATAAGTTCGAAAATCATTTACATAACCCAACCCAACTCATAAACTGAAAACATATAGATACACAGACTCAACATCAAGCAATGGAGACGCGGGTCCTAAAATATAAGATACTTGGAGTCGCAGCTCCATAAACAGTAACATTAACTCCCAGACATCCCAAGCTGGCCAAACTAAAATATAAAAGACTATCCTCTCTCGTACATCATGAGAAGAACAAACCCAGCTAACGAGATCTAGCGGAAACTCTATTTGAGTCCACTACTGACGTTGTAACAAAAGACATCACTATAGCCATTACAAAATTAGCTCTCAGACTAAGCCATTTCCCTTACCAAGGAGAAAGTCATAGCCTATAGACCAATGACAATCATGCCTGTCTCAAGAAAAGAAAGGTCAGGCATGACAGAAAACAGAAAGACCATCATATTGAACCATCTGAAAGTTGGAAGACGTCCACTAGAAACTTCAATATATCGTCAGCAAACTCGAACCTCAACCTCTATGATGAATCAAATGATCAACACCTTGACATCTCAGTCTTCTCAAAAGAACACAAAAGGCACATAGCCAGCCGACATAGGCAATATAAAACAAGGAGGTGAGATTCCCAAACATCACAGCATATGGCAGATACGAAAATAGCACGACACCACATATCATACATTCATATCCATGTAAACATATATCTCAGTCAAACAATCCAGTATATACAAGTAACGGATAACACGTGAACGTATAGTCAACAGTACACAATATCAATGTAACCATAATCTCATGGAGCATGACTGGACACTATTAGTTTATAGAGACACGAGTACAGAGGTAACTATTTGAAAATGCATAGTCCCATACCTACACAGCCTCAAGGAAGATTTGACCCTAACTCCGGAGATAAGAGAACATTCGGAAGGAGTGGTTAGAGCACATATTTCACAACTGCCAATAGTAGGCATCTTGTGCGTTCAATAGTAACAGCCACATAGTGGTACTATAATTGATTGTGAAACACTCTCGATAACCTTGACCGGCTAGCATCTAGTAGTTGATGTCAGTGTATTGCATGGAACGCCACGACCAAGAAGAATCACCAATTGGCCATTCCTCTTACCCTGATCACCCCCAAGATCACTTAAGATCGTCACTAGCACGTCCTCATGCACACATGCATGTCGGCTCAACTTCCTAGTGACAAAGGTCCTACGGAACATAGTATCAACTATGTGTTTAGGCAATAATGTCGTTAATGGCATGTGCGTTCATATTTATATACCGGATAAATTTCGGGGTTCCTTACAGCAACCAAAAGCCATTCTAGAGGCAAAGCAGACAGTACCAACCTGTTGGGAATCACCCCTTGTTGGACAATCCATGTTTCAACGCTTTATTATGAAGGTTAGTCATTTGTCACCAACTCAATTAAGCTTCTTTAGGTCCATTCCCGAATAGGATTACTTGTCAAGCAAGTAACCTTAAAATACTCTTTGTCATTAAGTATTATGGATGTAAGGATAAGTGAATCGCCCTTAATTTATGACATATGGTCTTGCTCCACCATGAGTCATAATCATTAAGTCTTTGTTTTCACCAAGCCATCCTCCACTTATGTTTTTCATTTAACTTGAAATACTAGTCTTGAAGACCAAAACCACTTTTATCCAAAACCAAAACCCTTTGTCTGAAACTAAACCATTTTGGAAGTAAGATTGACTCAAAGGTATATTGATACCAAATCCTTCAAAACAGTATTCCAAAACCCGTAAAATTATTGAAAGACTATTTTCCCCTTTTACTTAATTTAGGGTCAAAACCCATAAACTTTCAAAATAAGCTTCCTTTATTCAAAATCATCTAGTTTCTAGGTTCCTTTCCATAAACTCTTTGATTCTAAGGGTTAATAATTCACTTGGAACCTTAGGACACTTAATTAAGTGTCAAAAACAATTTCCAATTCCCAAAAAAGGTGTTGGTCGATTCTCCGTTCTTAGTTAATTTCACAAGTTCAAAATACTGATATACAATTCCTTTGTCTCTGAAAACAAGATTTTATCCTTTCATGACTTAAACAATTATCAAAACCATTTTGGAATCAATTTGAACATTTTAAGAGGGTTTTAAACCCTATTAAAATAGTTTTGGAAAAACAACACTTCCTTCTTGTTTTCATTTATCCTTAAAACACTTATTTCTTTAATTTCTAAGGCATCATTTGGGTAATTCAAAACGTAACGTACGATTAAAATATTTCTCAAGTCTTTTCTAAAACCTTAACCAAAAATCAAAGTTCCAAAACAATTGTTCGAAACCAATTCATTTTCCTTTATGGATTTAACATTCATTTTCTCACTTAAGGATATTAAAATCGCTTAAGTTTCAAGGATTGAAGTTAAACTCCCATTTCCATTCACACTTGGCCAAAAGCCAATCACAACCAAAGTGAAGGTTACACTTCACCAAATAATCTCACAATTATTCATACGCATCAACATATCATGTTATATCGAATAATCACAATAATCAATTTATTTGCAATAACCAAGTATTAAATCCTCACTTTGATCCAGTGATAGAAGAGATGGTTTTCGACATGCTATAAATCATTTTCCAATCAATCAATCTATCAATCACACCAATAAACATAAATCCAACAACAATTAACCAATACAATAATGTCATCATAAGGGACTAAATAAACAAAGTGGATAATCCTTGATTTAGGATTTTCTGACAACCAGATAAATAAAGCCATCTTCACGTCCACCAATATGGTGTGAAGTGGTTCACTCCACCCTTACCTCTTGTAGACAAGAGAGGTTCATTTCCTGGGTTTTCAACAGTCAGTTTCCCTCAGAGCGGAGCTGTACAAAGCTAAACTCCAATGAATAACCCGACTGGACCAGTTTCCTCTGACACCTTGTGACAAGTGCAAACAACTCATGTCAGCTCCCGAAAAATGTAAAACCTGCTTCCCCAAGCAAACACAATCACGACAACATCCCGGAGAGGGAGTCAAAGCATTTTCAACAATCAGAATCAAATAGTCAATCATTCATCATCAAACACTCACTCTAAGTTGATTTAAACACTTAATTTCACAAACAGTGTCACTTTCTATAGAAATCATATTTGGACAAAAATAGTGTTCATCACCAATAATTGGGGAGAATGAGATTTTATCATAAAATTACTAAATCAGTTTGGTAAACATAAATTAACAGTCCCAATTGCAAAATAACATAGTTAATTTCACAATTACAAAACTAATTTCAAAATGAAATCATATTTGGGGCTTTAGGGTTCATAAATCAATTTTGGGAAAACTCATTCTAACTAAAGAATGATAAAATTAACTTAGGAAATCACAAATTCACAACCACAATTGCACGAAAATAGAGTTAATATCACATTTGAGATTTAAAATCAAAATGTTAGGGTTTGAGGAATTGGGGTATTTGAAACTGAAACACTTTGGGTGGATTTTCACTTACCCAACAAGGAAGAAGAAAATGTGGTGGTTACTAGGAGGTCCGGCGCGGCGGCAATGACTGAGGACAATGGCAGGAGGCGTCACCGCGGTGGTGACCGTGACCCAAACGCGAAACAAGACAGATCTGCAAGTACAGGTGGCGAGCTGCAGTGCATGCTCGTCTTCTCTCCATCAAACGCGGCGGACAGGCGACCGGACATCACCTATGACGGAGACGGTACGCGCGGCGGTCGGAGGTCCTCCCTTGGTGGCGGCACACGATGATGGAGAAGGAGGAGAGGACTTTGAGTTGAAGGGAGGAAGAAGAAGATGGTTATGTGTGACGAAGAAGCAGAATAAAAAAAGTGAAAGAAGTGTGAGGGAGATGGTCTTGTACGCGTATAAGAGAGAGAGATAGGAGGAAAATTTCTTTTTTTTTCCTTTTCTTTTGGTTAGTATTAGGTAAAATGTGTGGTTGAAATTGATTTTAGAAAAAATGAAATAATATGAACCATTTGATCAAAAAACAATGAGTGACAATTATATAATTTCAAAATTCAAATTAGAGTAAAGATTGATGATTGAACTAGCAACCAAGAAAATCGGTGATCCAAAATTAATCTCCAGTTAACACTAGACTAAATTATTTTCAAATCTAAAATTAAATAGAGTAACATCTGAAAATAAATTCCTTTGAATCATATTATTTAAAATATTTTTCTAAACAAAGAATAATAGTGACAATAACGTAATATTATTGTCTTATAAGCATGTATACATTGCAATAACACAGTGTTAACGCATTCAAAATATTTAAAATGAGTAAATAAAATTACTCAAACTAAACAACACAAAAAAATAATAAAAAATAAACATCCAGATAATTAATTATTTCAATAAAATAATTAATGGTATATGTGAAAAACTGGGATGTTACAAAATAATCCATCTCAATTCAATGGAGGCTATAATCCGAATAAAGTTGAACTTTGGATCCAAGAGAGGGAAAAGATTTTTCGAGCTATGATCTGCACTGATGATCAACAGGTAACTTTTGCTACTTTTATGTTAGTTGGAGAAGCAGAGTACTGGTGGGGTGGAACTTGTAGGATCTTGAAAGCGGAATGAACCCAGATAACTTGGGCAGTTTTCCGGAATATATTTTTGGAAAAATATTTTCCAGCTGACTTGAAGCATACAAAGGAACTTGAATTCTTACAATTGAAGCAGGGAGGAATGTCTGTTGGAGAATATGCTGCTAAGTTCGTGGAACTGGCAAAATTTTCTATGAATTACCAGCATTGCCCAGATGAGCGTTGGAAATGTGTGAAGTTTGAAGATGGACTTTGTCATGAGATACGAAGAGCAGTGGGACCGCTAGAAATTAGAGAATTTTTGGCATTAGTGAATAAGTGTCGCCTCATTGAGGGATATGAAAGAAACAAGGATGGGAAATAGAAGTATTTTGGGCCTCAACAATTTAAGAAGGGAAATGAAGGATTCAGAAAGAAGCCGTATGCACGCCCTCAAAGGAACCAATGACCACCTCGGACTTACGGAGGAGGACCAAGTTATATATCTACGCCAAAGTGCTTGAAGTGCGGAAAGCTGCATGAGACAAGGTTTTGTACGATAAAGGATCCAGTATGTTTTTGCTGCGAGAAGTCAGGACACTTTATAAAAGACTACAAGCAGCCCAAACCAAAACCGAATATGAACAATACTCGCGTAACCAGAAGAAGGACGGAAGTTCGAGGCTATGCATAGACTACCGCCAATTAAATAAGGTCAATATAAAAAACAAGTATCCTCTACCAAGAATTGATGATTTGATGGATCAACTAAGAGGAGCATCAGTCTTTTCAAATATTGATTTACGATCTGGTTATCATCTGACGCGTTATGGACACTATGAATGTTTGGTGATGCCATTTGGGGTAACAAACGCTCCTGCTATTTTTATGGATAACATGAACATAATTTTTCACCCATACTTAGATCAATTTGTGGTTGTCTTTATTGATGTTATTCTTACCTATTCGAAGAGTCATGAGGAACATGCGGAACATCTCTGAATCGTTCTTCGGATTCTCAAAGATAAAGAAGTGTATGCCAAATTGTCTAAGTGTGAATTTTGGTTGGAAGAAGTAAAATTTTTGGAACATGTTATTTCAAAGGAAGGAATATCTATAGACCCAGCTAAACTTGAAGCAGTGTTGCAGTGGGAACGACCGAAGACAGTGAGGGAAGTTCGTAGTTTCTTAGGATTGGCATGATACTACATGTAACATCCCTGGCTGCTCTATGGATTGACGACTATCCCCACAGACCAACACGGGTCTTTTCAGCGTGCTTTGTCCTCACTCACATGCTTCCTGGGAAAACTTCCCAGGAGTCGTCCATCCCAAAATTGCTCCAAGTCAAGCACGCTTAACTGTGGAGTTCTTAAGTGATGGGCTACCGAAAAGAAGATGCGTCTTGTTAGTATAGGTAGTACCAATCAATTCATATAAGCCATCCTTAACTGTATAGTCCCATACCTACACAGTCTCAGGATCCCTCTCATTCGGGTGTGTAATCGGTTCATTCATGTCTCCCTCCTCCTAGAAGCCTGCCGGAAGCCGTTCCTTGTCCGTGCCTTCTTGCACCAGCGACCACTCCCTGCCCTCGTCGGCACCCAGGTGTTACATGCCCACTAGCTTCCGCTTGGTTAGTCCCCGAACCACAACGTACTGGGAGAGGTGCCGCTCTGATACCATTTGTAACATCCCTAGCTGCTCTATGGATTGACGACTGTCCCCACAGATCAACACGGGTCTTTTCAGTGTGCTTTGTCCTCACTCACATGCTTCTTGGAAAAACTTCCCAGGAGGTCGCCCATCCCAGAATTGCTCCAAGTCAAGCACGCTTAACTGTGGAGTTTTTAGGTGATGGACTACCGAAAAGAAGATGCATCTTGTTAGTATAGGTAGTACCAATCAATTCATATAAGTCATCCTCAACTGTATAGTCCCATAACTACACAGTCTCAGGATCCCTCTCATTCGGGTGTGTAATCGGTTCATTCATGTTTCCCTCTGCCTAGAAGCCTTCCAGGAGCCGCTCCTTGTCCGTGCCTTCTTGCACCGGCGACCACTCCCTGCCCTCGTCGGCACCCGGGTGTTACACTACATAAGGTTTATTGAAGGATTTATCGAATAGCATTACCTTTAACCAGGCTCACTCGGAAAGGACAATCATTTGATTGGACTCGGAGGTGTGAAGAGAATTTTCAAGAACTAAAGCAAATACTAACAACATCACCAGTGCTAGTGTTGCTAGATCCAAATGGAAATTTTGAAGTATATTGTGATGCCTCTAAGCAAGGGTTGGGTTGTGTACTTATTCAAGAAAGAAAAGTAGTGGCTTATGCTTCTAGACAGATGACCCCACACGAGCAAAATTATCCGGCACATGATTTAGAGTTGACTGTAGTGGTGTTTGCATTAAAGATTTGGCGACACTATCTCTATGGATCTAGATTTGATGTTTTTAGTGATTGAACGCGCTGTCGCCACGCGCCAAAAAGAACGAGCGGTTATGAAAATAATGTAGTATAGAGTGACAACTCGGATCGTCTCTCAAGGACTCTTAGGTGTGGTTATTATTAACAGAAAAAGTTAGAAATAGGGGGTTTTGGATTGAAACTAAAATAAAGAAAACAAAACAGAACAAAGAAAGAAAACAGAGGAGTAAAACAGTTTAACAAATAAACTAAAGTGATTAACCTACTGCTTTTGGTTTCCCAACTATCATCGGTTCATGCAAATTCCTGGCCCTAAGCTGATTCTAATCCCCTCCCGGTTGTAGCAATAATTCACAAGCGGAACCACTACTACAGATATATGTTCCTATTCCCGAATTAAACAAACGGGGTTAAGCCCTCATGAACTAAACGAACATGAATGAACACACGCGAATTAAACAAACGCGATTAATTATAGGAACATAGCATCACTGAAACGAATCAATACAATACTATACACTCCTGAATTAAACAAACAGAAACATATAGCATCGTATTGAAAAGAGAAAAGTAAGTGAAAACAGGAATTACAGAACCTCAAATGTAAATGGAAACCAATCACAGTAGATTAATCTAGGAGACTAGTTCTCCATTACAAAAGGAAAACAAAACATATCTAAGAAAAGAAGACAAACTACTACTACTGCCTAAGAACTAGCCAAAACTGGCTAACTCTCTGACTCTGCCTAACTATGACTAACTCCTCTCTCAATATCTGAATTCTCCTTTTATTAACTTCAACCTCTGCCTCTTAGCTTTCCAAAGCCACTTAATTTGCTTAATTATGAATTAAGATGAGGGAGATATGTCCACATTCAACTCATAGGGCAGCTGAAACGCCTCTGACTTCACATGGATTAAAGCCCTTCAAAACGGCTCTGTTTGTAATAATGGTCTTCATGAGAGTTAAAGATCTTTGTTTGATCTTTCATTTGCCACCGGTTTCAGTTCCAACCGACATCTACAGCCCAAGTTATGGCCCAATCTTCATGACCAGTTCAGGTTCCAGTGACAGTAATTATGTTCTGACTTCAAGGCCCAATGTGACCCACTATACATCCAATTCAGCATCTGAGTTCTTCATGAAAGTTGTTGGGCTTCCTTTTAGCTTTCCTGTTCTGACTCATGCGTTTCTGTTTTTATAAGAGGGCCGCGCGTCACGGCCGTGATCTTCAACACGGGTAAACCGTGATCGTCTCTGACTTTCTGGGCTGGGTGACTCGCGGGGCGAGATATCCTTCGCGAGGCGAGTGACTCCAGATTTATTTCACTTTTTATTAACCTGAAATTAAGAAAATAACATAAGTGCTTTATTTAACTCTAAATCAACTAAATTAACATAAAAATACTTTACAGACTCAAAATACTACTTAAGGACAATCAAGTCTAATTTGAGTGAAAATGATATAAAATTAGCACAAAGCCAAGGTCTTGACTAGTTATAAAACCAGTCAACCAGAGGCTCATCAGTGATCACAAGAGTTCGAAATATTTATTTGACCAGAAAGAATTAAATATGAGACAAAGGAGATGGAAGGAATTTTGAAAAGATTACGATATTGAATTACAATACCATCCAGGAAAAGCAAATGTGGTGGCTGATGCATTAAGTAGAAAGTTTCTACATGTGTCAGCAATGATGATCAAATAAAGGGAGTTGTTGGAAAAATTCAAAGATTTAAATATGACGAATGAAGTGATGTCAGATCGACTCCGACTAAGCATGATCAAGGTCACAAGTGGATTACAAGAACAAATTCGGACAGCTCAACAGATTGATCAATATCTGCAGAAGATAAAGAAATTGATAGATGAGGGAAAAACTGTTAATTTCATAATAGGAATAGATGAAGTAATAAAGTTTAGGAATAGAATCTGCATGCCTAACAATCCAATCCTTAAGAAGCAGATTATGGATGAAGCACATAAGAGTAAGTTAAGTATACACCAAGGTGCAACCAAAATGTATCAAGATCTTAAGAAAATGTTTTGGTGGGCCAAAATGAAGAAAGAAATAGCACAATATCGAGCATCAAAAACCAGCAGGAATGCTGCAACCATTAGGTATTCCAGAGTGGAAATGGGATAGTGTATCAATGGATTTTGTTGTAGGATTACCAAGGACCTCGAATGGACATGACTCAATTTGGGTAATTGTGGATAGACTAACGAAGTCCACGCACTTCTTACCTATAAATGAGGTATTCCCTAGAAAAATTTATACAGTTATGTATCCAAGAAATAATAAGATTGCATGAAATCCCATCAAGTATAACATCTGACAGAGACCCCAGATTCACTTCGAGATTTTGGGAAAGCTTACATAGGGCTCTTGGGACAAAGCCCCGACTAAGTTCAGCATATCATCCACAGACAGATGGGCAGTCAGAAAGAACAATTCAGTCGTTGGAGGATCTATTAAGAGCCTGTGTTCTGGAACATTCTGGAAGCTGGGATCAATTCGTATCATTGATTGAATTCACTTACAACAACAGTTACCATTCCAGTATTGGGATGGCACCCTTTGAAGCTCTCTATGGATGGAAGTGTAAACTCCACTGTGCTGGTATGAAAATGGGGTGAATCTCATCCTTGGACCAAATGTAGTACAACAAACTACATAAAAGGTGAAAATGATTCAGTAAAAGATGAAAATGGGACAGAGTAGACAAAAGAGCTACTCTGACAAAAGAATGAGACCTCTAGAATTTCAGGAAGGTGATCATGTATTTTTGAAAGTCACTCCAACGACTGGGGTTGGCAGAGCAATAAAATATCGGAAACTCACTCCTCGTTTTATTGGACCATATCAAATTCTTCGAAAGATAGGTCCTGTGGCCTATCAGATTGCTTTACCACCTTTTCTTTCTAATCTCCATAAAGTTTTTCATGTCTCACAATTAAGAAAATATATTTCTGATCCTTCTCATGTTATTAAGCCTGATATAGTACGGATAAAAGAAAACCTAACTTATGAGATAATACCGGTGAGGATCGAGGACAGGAGGATAAAATCATTGAGAGGCAAACAAATTTCACTAGTTAAGATTATATGGGATGAGACCACTGGAGATGCTACTTGGGAACTACATGATAAAATAATGGAACAGTATCCACATCTCTTCGAGGAATAAAGGTTGGCAAATTTCAAGGTCAAAATTTTTATAAATGGGGGAGAGTTGTTGTAACAGCCTGATTTTTAATTACGCTATTTAACTGGTTAAAATATAATTAATTATATTCTAATATAAGAGTTAGAAAGTGATTTTAAATGAAATAAAAATCATATTCACAGTCTCTCTAATGGTAGAATGTTACGGTGAAAATTTGGGTTGAAAAATCAGACGGAATCCGGTCTGCGTTTTCACTGACAGTAAGATTTTACAAAGCAGAAACCCTAATTTCGACTCGTGAACGAAACCATTAGGTTTTATATTTTGTTCTGGAGTATTTTCTAAGTTTATAAAAAATTCGTTAAGAATGAAATAATAAAAATTTTATTGGGGCATAATCTTTAAGAAAACATGTAAAACCTAAGTCGGGGGATAAGTTGGGTAAACCACAGAGTCAATTATGGAGCTGAGGTATTATGAGAGATTAATGTAGCAGAGAGGACAAGAAGTCCGACATTAAATTTTAGTAATCGGGAATTTTCAAGTGAAATGACCAAAATACCCCTAATCATAACCTAACCGACGTTGAGTTAAATTTTAACCATGGTTAAGGAACCAAGGTTAATTATTGTGGACCAAAATCAGCCACACCCTTCATCAATTCTTGTCTACATGATTTTAACCATAGTTAGCAAAGTAACTCTAGATAAGTTAATTATTAACCATAGTTAACTGATAAGCCTCTGGCTCATCTAGTTTCCAGCTAGAAAAGGGGTATATTTTGTGCCTAATTGGGCGAGTAACCCTCGCTAATCTCCCAAATTGGCTTTGTTTTGTTCTTAAGTTAGACTTTGACTCGTTTTATGCATTTTTAGTAGTTTTTAGTTTATTTTGAGTAGAATTATGCTTTTCGTTTTCTTTTATTGTTTCAAGGTAAAAGTGAAGCTCTTAGAGTCAAGGAAAATGAAGAAAGCAGTGGAGAAGCAATTCTGGAGGTTTCGCCTCGTGAAGAGGAGCTCGCCTCGCGAGCCTGAAGACCAGCCTGAACAGCAAATGTCACCCTCTCTGTCTCGTCCCACGAATCACCATCTCGCCTCGCGAGTCTGAAGGTCTGACTGTGCCAGAAATGACATCCTCTCTGTCTCGCCTCGCGAAACACTACCTCGCCTCGCGAGCATTCAAACTCAGTATGGAGCCAAAACTGAAATTCGCCTTGCGAGCGGGCGCAGAATCTGAAATCTATAAATTGCTGTTTTAGGGCAGATTTAAAAACCTTTTGTCAACCACTTGTTTTTAGATCGTTTTTGAGATTCTCTGGAGCTGCGTATCCCTATTTTCTTTTCTTATTGTACAATCATGATGAATTCCAAGTGTTTGTGTCTTGTTACAAGCATGAGGAGCTAATCCCCTTGTCTAAGGGATCAATGAAACCACCCATGACGGTGTAGTTCAATGTGATGTATGTTTCTCTCCTTTATCTCAATTCATGTTTTCCAATTCTGAATTTATTGTGTTAATCATATGCATGCGTGATTGACTTGTTAACGTGATGAGGCTTAGTAGGCAATTCGCGTTTAGAACTTGAATTGGGATCATTGATCGAATATTGCACCAGAGTGAATAGGAGATCGGTGCAACCTTATAGGTACCGGATTTAATAGAGTTTGATGATTGGGTTATGAGACCTAGTAAGTAATTAATTCAATCGTTGAATACATCCTATTGAGCACGACAGTGTCATTAGGAGAATTTGGGGGTCCTGGTTGACATTGTAATTGAACTTAGGGAGGAATCATCATCACTTGGTTACTATGCATGATTGGGTAGGTGGATTTGTTACCTTAGATGTTTTAATTTCAGATTTTAATACTATATCTCTATTTGAATTGTCGATTTGAATTGCGATCCTATTTTCTATCTCTCCACAACCACTTGTTGTTGCTTGATCAAACGTATCAATTTTCTCGCGAATTGGTGGAATTGGTAGCCCAATCCCTGTGTCCGACCTCGGTAATTACTTACCGTGTTTTATTACTTACGACGACCCGGTACACTTGCCGATGACTCAACAAGTTTTTGGCGCCGTTGCTGGGGATTGGCACAACCAATTTTCCTAATTTTTAGGAAGTTTGATTATTTGGTTAAGCTATTTTTATTTTTATTTTCTGTTATTTATTTATTATTATTTCTCTCTACTTCTTTGATTCCACTTGGTCTTGCCTTGTTTTTGTATGCGAGGTACCCTTTCACAAGAGGACTTGCTATTTGATTCGGAGATCACCAAGACCGAGAAGCGATTAAGGAAAGAAGCCAGAGAGCGAAAGAGGCTTGAAGCAATTGATTTTGAGGAGATGGCCGCAAAGCCTCCTCCTCCTCCTTACAATCCTCTCTTCGAGTACAATCTACCCAACTTGGGTGATTGTGATTCTTCTATCGTGAGGGGCAACCTGAATACAGATTCCTTCAGAGTGGAAGGATGTGTCACAGCCTATATCCGTGAGAATCAGTTTGATGGGAGTGGCAAACAAGACCCTCATAGACACATCACTCACTTCCTTGAAGCTTGTGACTTGCAGAAGACAAGAGGTATTTCTCAAGATGAGTTTCGCTTGCGGCTATTCCCCCTGTCTCTTAGGGATGTCGCTAGCGATTGGTTTGGCATCTTGGATCGCAACAGTATCAGGACATCGGAGCAAATGGCCCAAAAGTTCTTCACTAAGTATTTTCCTCCTCAGAGAGCGGCACAAGCAAGAGTAGCCGTCACATCCTTCAGGCAGACAGAGGATGAATCTTATAATGAAGCTTGGGAGAGGTATAATGTGCTCTTGAGAAGATGTCCTTCAGATTTCTTTGACCAGGTCTCCAAGGTTCAACATTTCTTTAACGGGTTAAGGGGGCGCTACCAGATGAATTGTGATGCCGCAGCGGGCGGTTCTTTCTCTTATTTATCAGCCGAGGATGGATGGGCGTTATTAGAGAAGATGTTGTACAATGATTACAACCGTGGTAGGGAAACCTCAAGTGGAGTCAGTGCTGCAACAATAGAGGCCATTCTAGATCAAAATAAACTATTGAAGATGCAGAATGCGGCATTGTCTGGGAACAAGAAGGTTAATATGATACACGAAGGAATGCCTCCGGGTTGTGATAATTGTAATGGAGATCATGACATTCAGAGCTGTCCGCTCAACTTCTCTCAAGAACATGTGGACTCATGCCACAACTTCTATGACAGTGTGCCCCAGAACAACTATCAGAGGAACAGACAGAATGATTACAGTCAGAATCAGAATAGGGGTTATATGACGAGAGACCATCCGGGTTTCGCATGGAGTAATGCTAGTGGTGGTCTATCCGGGCAACAACAACCTCAACAGAATTGGCAACAACAACCTCAGCAGAATCAGAGGTCAAACTATGGAATCCTTCAACGCAATACTCAACAGGCTTTTCCAGGGTCTAATCAATTGCAAATAACAGATGGTGGAAGGCAACCTTGGGAGTTGGATATAGAAAAGACGAATGCGGCAATTGAGAAGTTGTCAATCAATACAAGCACAACCATTGACAAGTTGGTAACTCATACAGGGGCGACAATTCAGAATCTAGAGATGCAGATTGCTCAGCTCGCAAAGCAACTAAATGAGCGTCTCCCAGGAACTTTCCCAGGTGATACGGAGAACAACCCTAAGAACCAATGCAATGCCATAACAACTAGAAGCGGTAGGGTGTTGGAATCTAACAGGGGTGCAACTAGTTCTCAGGAAGCTGAGGCCCCGGAACAACCACATGTTGAGGAAGAGCAACCTAAGAAATAGGAGTTGGCAAGTGACAAGGCACCGGAGCAAGGGGGAAGGTTAAAACTTGTAGATGAAGAGTTCCGAAGAAAGAAGTGGGTTGAGCCCAAAGACCTCCCGCCCTACATGAAGGTACCATATCCTGAAAGATTGAAGCCTCCACAAGATAAACAGTTCAATAAATTCCTTGATGTCTTCCGCAAACTTCAAATTAACATTCCATTTGCGGAAGCCTTGGAACAAATGCCATCCTATGCCCGGTTTATGAAGGAGCTTCTCTCCAAGAAGCAGAAAATAGTGGATGAGGAAACAGTTGCTTTGACCGAGGAGTGTAGTGCCATTCTTCAAAGAAAACTACCTCCAAAGCTGAAGGATCTCGGTTCTTTTTCTATACCAATTACCATTGGGGAGATGACTCTAGGAATGGCGTTGTGTGATCTAGGGGCAAGCATCAAATTGATGCCCCTCTCTATGATGAAGAAGTTGGGGATCAAAGAAGTCAAGGATACACGGATGTCACTCCAATTAGCCGATCGTTCTATAAAATATCCTTATGGGGTGGTCGAAGATTTGTTAGTGAAGGTGGACAAGTTCATATTTCCGGCAGACTTCGTGGTGCTTGATATGGATGAAGACGCCGAGATCCCTCTCATATTGGGTAGGCCCTTCTTGGCCACTGGGCGTGCCTTGATAGATGTGCAACAAGGGAAACTCACTCTAAGGGTGCAAGATGAGAAGGTAGTCTTCAATGTCTTTGAAGCAATGAAGCACCCTGCTGAGAGGTCGGATGTGTATCGAGTGGATATGGTGGACTCAACTGTCAAGGCGAAGGCAACTAGAGAAGCCCATGGTTCTTCACTTGCACAAGTATTGGTAAAATCCCATGATGATGATAGTAAGGAAAAAGACCCTTTGGGGGATGAGGACTATCTTGAGTGGTTAAAAGACATGGAAGCCTTACCGAGTCTCCCAGAGGATGAATGTGCAAAGGAAAAGCTCAACAAAGAAGGAATGAAAGAAGTTGTGCGTAAGGAAGTGATTAAACCTTTAGAGGTCGGAATCATCTATCCAATCTCGGATAGTAGTTGGGTAAGTCCAATTCATGTGGTCCCAAAGAAAGGTGGCACAACCGTGGTGGTCAATGAAAGCAATGAATTGATCCCAACAAGGACCATCACGGGGTGGAGAGTACTTGCCGATTATAGAGGGCTGTTGGACTTAAATGAGTTGTCCGAGATCCGCATGCAAGCACATGAAAATGCAAGAATCCACAAAGAGCGGACTAAGGCATGGCATGACAAGCACATCTTGCCTAGGAGGTTTGAGCCCGGACAAATGGTCCTTCTTATTAATTCAAGGTTGAGACTCTCTCCGGGAAGGCTAAAATCAAGGTGGTCGGGACCATTCAAGGTACTCCAAGTTTTTCCATCCGGAGCACTAGAATTAGAAGGGGCCTCTGGTAACTTCAAGGTGAATGGGCAAGGGCTAAAGCATTACCATGGAGAATCAATCCAAAATGACAAGCAAGTTCTTCGTCCAGATTAACCCTTAGGGGTGTCTTGAGTCAGCCTCGGGACGTTAAACAAGCGCTACTTGGGAGGCAACCCAAGCTAGGTATCCTTTATTTTTTGGTTTTGGTCATTTTAAATATATATATAAAAAAAAAACCAGATTCGCCCCGCGAACCCACAGTGGCCTCGCGAGATAGATGCCCTGAATCCCAAAGGCTTACTCACGCTTCTGTCTCGCGTCGCGAGTACCATTTTCACCTCGCGAATCTGGGCATCATCAGCAGTTGGAATACCAGATTCACCTCGCGAGTGATGTATCGCCTCACGAATCTGCAATTAGGGTTTGCAATTTCTCCAGATCAGGAAGTGTTGTGAGAGTTCTTCCGGGAGTTGTCATTGGTCGGGTGCCCGAGGGACCATTTGATGAGGATGCAACCGTAGAAGAGCTTTCCTTGGAAGCGTCCACCTACACTACAACTTGATCACAGAACACCTTCTCTTTTCCCTCTCTCTTATTTTATATTTATGTTCTTTCATTGAGGACAATGTATGCTTTAAGTGTAGGGGAGGGAACCAATTGCTTTGTTTTTGTTTTGTTTTCCCTTTTCCTTTTGTTTTTGAATTTCGCTCTTGAATAATTTGAGAAGATCAAGAGTATGTGTATGAGTGTTGTGTCGACAAGCTTGGTGGATTTTAATTAAATTTAGCATAGATTGATTGCATGAATTAGGTTGCCTATTGATGATTTCCCCCTAGGTTCTGAAAATCGAAAAGAACCATCCCTAATGCATGTTCCCTGGTTGGCCACATCGAGCCTAATTGGCCTATTGTTTCTTGATGACTGATAAGCCTCTGGCTTATCTAGTTTTATGACTAGATGAACTAGGGTTTATGTGTCTATTTATTCGAGTTCACTCTCGTTTTCGCCCAAATTTGCCTTGTTTTGTTCCTAAGTTGGACTTTGACTCGTTTTGCGTCTTTTGTGTAGTTTTTAGGTTATTTTGAAAAGAATTACGCTTGTGGGTGCTTTTGTTGTTCAGGTTATGTAAGTGAAGCTCCGGGAGTCGAGGAAAGTCGAAAAGCAGTGGAAATTGCAAGTCTGGAGACACTCGCCTCGCGAGTGTATGCTCGCCCCGTGAGTCTGAAAGTCAACAAAGCAGCAAAAGTCATCACTTCAGTCTCGCCACGCGAGAGGTGTCTCGCCCCGCGAGATCATGAGGACCTGCAAGACAGAGACCATCACGGCCAAGCCGTGATGAAGACCACGCCCGTGGCAGTTTAAGGTTTGAAGTCTCGCCCCGCGAGAAGAATCTCGCCTCGCGAGAGTTTGAAGACCCTGGAAGTCAGAGACAATCACGACCCAGCCGTGATGAAAGTCACAGCCTAGAATTGAAGACTCGCCCCGCGAACACACTTTCGCCTCGCGAGAGTTCAAGTTGAAAGCGCGCCAATTTTAATTCTCGCCTCGCGAGAGGCTGCTCGCCTCGCGAACGAGCGCAGATCAGGATTCCTATTTAAAGGCTGCTGCAGATCAGATTGAAAAAAAAACCTTAGGAGGCTGTAGGGCTTTTGGAGGGCCGCGAATCCTAGTAGTTTTCCACTGTTTAGAGTAGCGTTTAGGGTAGTTTCTTTTCTCTTTGGAGCTGCGTCTCCCTTTCTCTCATGGAGGTTATGTCCGATCGCTTGTCTATGAGCATGAGGAACTAATCCCCTCGTCCGAGGGAACGATGAAGCCACCCATGGCGATGTAAATCCGATATGATGTATGTATTTCTCCTTTAATTCAATTCTTGTTTTCTAATTCTGATTTGATTGTGTTGATCATATGTGTTGCGTGATTGACTTGTTAACGTCGATGAGGCCTAGTCAGCGATTCGCGTTTAAAACTTGAATTAGGATCATCGATCGAATATTGCACGAGAGTGAGTAGGAGATCGGTGCGACCTTATAGGGAACAAGAATTAACAGAATTCGAGATTAGGATTATGAGACCTAGTAAGTAATTAATCCAATCGTCGAATACGTCCTAATGAGCACGAGAGTGGATTTAGGAGAATTTGGGGGTCCCGGTTGACATTGTAATTGAACTTAGGGAGGAATTCATCATCACTTGGGTATACATATTGGGTAGGTGGATTTGTGACCTTGGACATTTTAGTTTTATGATTTTTAGTTAATTAGTTTATTAGATTCGTTAATTGAATTTCTTATATTAATCTCTCTCTCTCAACCACCTTCTGTAACTTGACCAAACGTATCTGATTTCCCGCGGATTAGTCGAATTGGTAGCCCAATCCCTGAGTTCGACCTCGGTAATTACTTACCGTGTTTCTTTTATTACTTGCGATGACCCGGTACACTTGCCGGCGTAACAACAATGACCCTATATTATAAGCCAAAAATCTAAAAAAACCATGTTAACCCGATCTTAGGATTAGGAGAGCATGGAAGCTTAGCAAGAGAAGGGTTGCAAGAAAGTAAGTTTGGGGTGGCTACAAGGTATGATATGTCATTCTGGGTTGAGAAAAAGAAAAATAAAGGTTGGAGCCAAAGGCAAAAGAAAAAAAAAAGAAAAAAAAGAGAGGAAGAAAAATAACAAAATGTCAAAAAAGGGTATTAGAAGAGAAAGGCTGTAGTCACCCAAGGCAAAAAGGAAAAATGGAAAAAGGAATTTGAGTAGAAGTTCTATGTGTCAAGATGCTCATGCTCTCTTAATTCCTAGGGACTTAAGCCTAGTACCTTTGAATATCCTACCTTTAGCCAAGCCCCATTACAACCTTTAAAAGACCTTTTGATGATGCATACATTTTTTTGTGGGAACTTTGTTTAGATGAACATCAAATCCATGGAAAGTGCTCTTGAATTGCGTAATAGAGTGAAAAGTTGGTAGCCTAGACAAATTGAGCGAATGAGTGAAATATTAAATGCCCTTGTGAGGAAGGCAATTGTTTGAATTTGGTGATCTCCCTTTTGTGTGTAACTTGGATCCTCAACTCATATTAATGATTGCATGAATGATGAAGTTCTCAATTGTTTAAAGTAAATGAATGTGGGGATTACATTGATGCAAGGGGGGAAAACATTGAAGAAAAACTGTTTTGTTAAGATTGCATGAAATTTGTGCGAAATTGATTGAATCCTTTAAGCTTGCCAAGTCTTGAGTCTTTTTGAGTTTTAGCTTGCTTGGGGACAAACAAGGTTTAAGTTTGGGGTGTTTTGATAAGCCTCTGGCTCATCATGTTTCCAGCTAGAAAAGGGGTATATTTTGTGCCTAATTAGGCGAGTCACCCTCGCTAATCTCCCAAATTGGCCTTGTTTTGTTCTTAAGTTAGACTTTGACTCGTTTTATGCATTTTTAGTAGTTTTTAGTTTATTTTGAGTAGAATTACGCTTTTCATTTTCTTTTATTGTTTCAGGGTAAAAGTGAAGCTCTTAGAGTCAAGGAAAATGAAGAAAACAGTGGAGAAGCAATTCTGGAGGTTTCACCTCGCGAAACAGGAGCTCGCCTCGCGAGCCTGAAGACCAGCCTGAACAGCAAATGTCACCCTCTCTGTCTCGCCCCGCGAATCACCATCTCGCCTCGCGAGTCTGAAGGCCTGACTGTGCCAGAAATGTCATCCTCTCTGTCTAGCCTCGCGAAACACTACCTCGCCTCACGAGCATTCAAACTCAGGATGGAGCCAAAACTGAAATTCGCCTCGCGAGAGGCTACTCGCCTCGCGAGCGGGCGCAGAATCTGAAATCTATAAATTGCTGTTTTAGGGCAGATTTAAAAACCTTTTGTCAACCACTTGTTTTTAGATCGTTTTTGAGATTCTCTGGAGCTGTGTCTCCCTATTTTCTTTTCTTATTGTACAATCATGATGAATTCCAAGTGTTTGTGTCTTGTTACAAGCATGAGGAGCTAATCCCCTTGTCTAAGGGATCAATGAAACCACCCATGACGGTGTAGTTCAATGTGATGTATGTTTCTCTCCTTTATCTCAATTCATGTTTTCCAATTCTGAATTTATTGCGTTGATCATATGCATGCGTGATTGACTTGTTAACGTGATGAGACTTAGTAGGCAATTCGCGTTTAGAACTTGAATTGGGATCATTGATCGAATATTGCACCAGAGTGAAAAGGAGATCGGTGCAACCTTATAGGAACCAGATTTAATAGAGTTTGATGATTGGGTTATGAGACCTAGTAAGTAATTAATTCAATCGTTGAATACGTCCTATTGAGCACGACAGTGTCATTAGGAGAATTTGGGGGTCCTGGTTGACATTGTAATTGAACTTAGGGAGGAATCATCATCACTTGGGTACTATGCATGATTGGGTAGGTGGATTTGTGACCTTAGATGTTTTAATTTCATATTTTAATACTATATCTCTATTTGAATTGTCGATTTGAATTGCGATCCTATTTTCTCTCTCTCCACAACCACTTGCTGTTGCTTGATCAAATGTATCAATTTTCTCGCGAATTGGTAGAATTGGTAGCCCAATCCCTGTGTCCGACCTCGATAATTACTTACCGTGTTTTATTACTTACGACGACCCGGTACACTTGCCAGTGACTCAACATTAACTATTATATTATTTAATAATCACAAAACCCATTAATTTAAATCCTAAGAACCGAACAAAGCGTAAGATCTACCCTATAAAGTAACCCCAAAACCGCAGCCATGCCCTTCCCATTTTCTCTCTTCATCTTCTTCATTTACTTTACTTGCTTCACAAAAACACCATTGTTTCTTAAGAGCTAAGTTACCATTTTTGTTGAAGCACTTGCCAAGTTCATCATCCTTTCTTCATCTTCTTCACACTCTTGAGGCAACATGATCATCTCCTCTCTTTTTTTTTTAAGCTCTTGTTCTTCATATTTCATGGTTTTCCATTTCTAGATCTAGAACTTTAAATAATTCTAGAAAATTATAGAAAAATCATAAAAATGTGAAACCAATTTCTATGATATAGGTATGATCTCTACTTTCATTATCCAAGAGCATGTAATCAAAAACATTTTTCCTTCCCTAATATCTATTGTTGGCCGAAACCCTCTAGGAAAATGGGTTTGATGTTTTGTTTCTTTTTTTGAAAGTTAGTACTTGATTTAAGTTCTCTAATACTTGTATAGCCTATATCCAAGAGCTTAAGCCCAACTAAATTTTCTAACCTATTTATTCTATTAAGGCCGAAACCCTAACAAGAAAGGGTTGAAAAATTTTTGTTTGATTTGTTAAATCTGTTGCTTGATTCATGCTCTCTAATACTCTAAGATCATTTGTAACATCCCGATTTTTCGACTTTCTAATATCCGAAATTATATAATATGTTTATATTTTTATCTGAGACTTAGAAAAAATGATTTTGGGAAAACCAAAGTCATATTCATATTATACTTATTTTTATATGTATACGGTGAAATTTTGGGTTTAAAATTCTGACGGAAACCGGTCTGCGTTTTTACCGACAGTATAATTTTATACCGTCAGAAAACCCTAATTTGACCCGAAACTAAAATTTGTATAATTTTTTATATTTTACCCATGAGGAATTCTAATTTTCAAGTTTCTGATCAGAAATGAAAAATTATGTTTAATTAGATGAATTTTGGTAAAAGTTCAGACGAAAAACAGTCGGTGTTTTCACTGACAGTAAGATTTTAATGATCAGAAAACCTAATTTTGATTCGGGAACAAAATGGTTTATGTTTAAATCATGTTTCCAATGAGTTTGTCTATTTTGAGAATTTTCGATCGAAAATCAGAGAGAAACCCTAATCGGGTAATCGACGAAGCGGAGAACGGGCGTGCAGAGACAAAATCCGACATTCAATGGATAAAGACAAGTGATGACTCATAAGGGTGAGTCATATAGGTAACTCACAAGTGTCATGATTTCTTTTGAGGTGAAATTACTATAATGTCCCTAAGTTGTTATTTTATCACCAAAATACCATTATGTAAGATTACCATTTTGTCCCTCAAAAGTCATGCTTGGACCTTTTTGCCCCTAGTTGGCACGACCAAACCCCTTCAAATGATCCCATTCTCACTTCTATTTAAGGCCTTCATCATCTTCATCATGAAGCTTTCACCATTTTTACAAAAACTCTAAGTTTACATAAGCTTACTTTGTGAAACAACTTGGCGATTCCTTGCCCATTTTTCAATTCCAAGAGGTAATCCATGATCCTCATCATCATTTAACTATATGTTCTTCATATATTTTCATGATTCAATGCCTTATTCAAAATTTTCAATTATTAGATCTAGAAGTTTGAAAATCCATAGAAAATCATAGAAAAATCCTAAAAATGTGAAACCAATTTCTATGATCTTGTGTTCATGCCTATAGTATAGATCCAAGAGTTTGAATTAAACGAAAATTTCCTCCTCACTCTTCCTAAAGAGGCCGAAACCTTGTTTTTGGGTGGAGGAGATTTTGTTTATTTTCTTTAACAAGCGAACTTGGATTTCATCCTTCCATATCATGTATATGATAGATCCAAAGTGTTGTATCAAAATATATTCTCTAGCCTAATTTTCATGTCATGGCCGAAACCTCACTCTCTGTGGAGTTAGAGGATTTTGTTTCACTTGTTGTGTTTTGATTCTTAATCAGGTGTCTTAAGTATTTAGGATCATTAATCCAATGACTTAAGAATTTTAGAAATTTTTAGCCACAAAAACCTCTTAAGGCCGTGACCTATCATTAGGGAATAGGTGATTTTATTTGTTTGTTTGTAATTGGCTGATTGTGGTTGTTGAAGGTTAAGTGTATTGATTATACGTGAGTCGTGAAACCGGAGTTTGACGTACATTCGAGAAAGGAGATCGGAAGATAAATTATTCAAGAGGTAAGAGGGAATTGCCTGAGGGATTTTTCCGATGGCTACATGCTATCTGTGTTGGTCTGTATGATTTATCTGTGGTTGCGGTGTTTGGTTTTTGGTTGTGGTATTTGATTAAAGTTGTGTTATTTATTTGTGTATGATTAGCTGCATTTAATTATTTATTTGGAGTTATATATTATGATGTTGTGATGCATGATCTGCCTGGGAAAATTGTTATGATGTTGTTGATTGTTGTTTGAGAAGCCTGACAGTGGTCAGTGCCTAATCAATTAATCATATAAAAGCTTTGAGAAGACTATACGAGGAATATTCAATAGTTAATTGAGAAATATTGGAAGATATTATGATTTAAATAATTATTTGAGAAAATAAGGATTATTTAAAAATATTATTATTTTAATGATTTATTAGTGTAAAAGCAATTTATAAGTCACGGTGAGGGTGTAACATGAAATTATTTTTTTACTGCTAATTTTTACGTAAGAAATTTCTTAATATTATAAAAATATATTTTATGAAATTAATCTTTGAAAATAACTCAATTATGATTTTAGAAAATTATTTAAGTGGAAAGAGCTAAGATTTGGCTTAAGTGACTTGAAAAATGTTTAACGACGGCAATTTGGAAAAGTATTGATGGCAAGTGTTTCTAAAACGACAGTACGTATTTTAAACTTAGTTTGAGCCTCAAGTGACTCTCTTTTTGAAACATGAAGTTTTCAGAAAAGATTTTAGTAACTGTTGGTTTTACGAAAGATTTACCCAGTTGAAATGATTTTCCAAAATCAAGTTTTACGCAAACAGTGTAGGTAGTGATTTTGAACTTAGTAACCGAGACATCGAAGTACTAGTGTTCTTGCGGTGTTTTGGACTGCGTGTCCTATGGACTTTGTGTCCTGATTTCGGTTTATTTTGGACTGGGTGTCCTATGGACTTTGTGTCCTGATTTCGGTGTATTTTGGACTGGGTGTCCTATGGACTTTGTGTCCTGATTTCGGTTTAAATAATGTTATCCAAAGTGAATATTGTTTTCTATTACGACAAACCTAACCTGATGCATTGGTCTAGGGGTTATTAATGAAAGTTTTAAGATGTTTAAAAATATGGCTGGTCGTAAGCTTTTGAGCTTCGACAAGGAAGGATTGAACACCAAGAAAAATGACTGTAACAAAATGTTTTACATGCATGTTAGGCAGACATGCCTATTTGTAAATCATAATATCATGGTGATATTCATGAATTGATGCATCATTGTGCCCTGGTTGGACAATGAAAATCCATATTCGGTTATCACTGCTCCTTAAATTGAACAGTGTGCTATGGTATCCATATTCTATGATCACTGTGCTTTGTGTTGGACAGTGTCCTATGGGTTTGGCTTCATGCCTTTGCCTGTGTGGCTAATGAGCTTGATTAACTCACCTCGTAGTTGGGATATCTCATGATATTAAGTATGAAATTAGATGACGAATATGAAGTGTTCATGCATAGTTTTTCAAATAATGATGTTTGGGGTATGAAACCCACTGAGAAACCATTTGTCTTATTATGATTGTTTAGGTTGTTATTAACATGTATATGTATATATGTTTTCTTTAGTGTCGCGCATGTAGTTATCATTTTAAATCCATATATTGGTTTCTCACTCGTGCATTATTTCTGTTGGAATGTTCTTGTTGTGCTCTTTATTGGGGAAATCCAGATGAACCGCTCATGGGATATGATGTATACAAGAAGAAGGTTCCTTAGTTCGGGACATGCCGATGTTATTTGGCTAATATTATGTCTGTCTTTTAGGTGCGACCAGCTTAGGTTTTGAATTATATTATGTTTTGGAAGAACCTATACTTAGTAAGGTATTGTTGTGTAAATAATTATGATGCAGTATAGTTACATGAGGATATATTTACGTATCTATCCATACATGGTCATGTTTACATTGTTGTGGTAACTGTCGAAAGTAAAAAAGAAAAGGGAAAAATTTTGTCACCATATTGAGGAATGTTAATAACTTAAGAAAATATTATTTTCCGAAAGCAACCAGCGAAATAAAGTTTTATTTTCTGCAACGAGCTAACGGGTAACCATATGATGAACCAGGTTAGGGCGTCACATCATGTATCTAAGAGATTAAGTTGATTTGAAAATCTTAGCCTATTTTAACTCATGAGGCCAAAACCCTAACCAAAGTGGTTAGAGGATTTTATTTCATATTTTTGAATGGTAACAATTAATCTATGCAAGTTAATACTATAGGAACTAGACTCCAAAAGATTGGAATGAGAAAAGAACCCTGACCCTATTTTGAATTAAGTGGCCGAACCTAGCTATTCTATGATTAAGGGTGATTTTGTTGATTAATTTGTTATTATGTTGTTTGGTTGAAGGAGAAATTGGTAACGTGTGGTGTGATGACGAGGAACGTCAAATTCGGGATTCTGGTGATAACTCGGGTGGGGGAAAGGATCACTCTGTCGTCGGAATCGATAAGTAGTATATTAAATAGTGATTGTGTAGGGCGACCTAAACCCTACTAGTAGTCGAGTAATCGACAAGACCCAAATCACATTGGAAACCTTTTCTGTAAAACCAATGGTGATCGGGGATAGTAGGTTTATCCACATTAGGTTGATTTTAAGTATTTGATGATGTCTGAGTTTAAGTTGTTGAATTTACTGTGATACACTGGTTGAGATATTCCATTGCATGTGACATATTATTTTTGGTGTTTGAATATTTTCTGATATTGTATTATGCATGATCTACCTGGTTTTAATATTGTGCTTAGTGGATTTTAGGCAAAGATATATGTTGTTTGGGAGATAATTGTTTGGGGGTGAGCCTAAATTGTGACTGAAAGGTGCCTAGCCTAAACTAATTATTTCAAAGAGGAGTGGTGACATAGAAAATGTGTTGAGGTTTTGATGGAAGTTTAAGGCACAAGGTTGTTATTAATGTGGGTCGGTGAAGTTCGTGTATTTGCATTGTTGTTGACGATCGTGTGTTGGGAACACGCGAGGTCAGAGTATCCGATCATGGATACAGGATGTCACGGGTCACTACAAAAAAAAACGACTTACCGATCCAAAAAACCCGTCGGAAATAAAGAAATTCCATCGGAAAACTACATTACCGACTGACTTTCCGACGGACAAGGTTCCGTCGGTAATAGGCGCGTAGGAAAGCCTTTCCGAAGGATCAAGTTCATCCATCCACGGCCTTAACCATGGGAAAACTTGCCACACAGAACCCCAAATTACCGACGGAAATATCCGTCGGAAACAAGGTTTTTTTATTTGTTATTTATTTTGTTTTATATTTATAATTAATTATTAATTATTTTTATTAAAATTTATATATTCAATATTAAATATTATATTATATTTATTAATTATTATTATAATTTATTTATTAATTTGTATTTTATTATAATTAATTATAATTTAATTATTATATTATATTTTAATTAAATATTATTATATTATCAATTACAAAACAAATTTGAAATTAAAAATAAAATTTAAAATGCATATTAAATTAAAATTAATTTAAAATAAAAACAAACTCAACATATAATACGCATCACCATAATATCCTAATACACATCACAATAATATCTGTCATCGTCATCCTGTCGGGGGAGTCTGTCGGCGTCACATTACCATCAAGCTGCGGCTCAGTAGACAGACCGTCATCATGCGGCTGCGGTGGTGGATCAATAGTAGTAATGGAGGCCTGGGGCTGGGGCCGGGTGGCATGGAGGACCCCCTGTAGAGCGCTGTGCCTGTCTGGTGGGAGGAAATCGAGCACAGCGGTCATGACCGTAGAGAATGTCTCCATCTGCTGCATGATGCGCTCGTTCATCTCCCTTTGCTGCTGCACCTCCTGCCTCAGCCGATGCACCTCCTATGTGTCCTGTGAGCCGAAGGATGTAGGCTCCCTAATGGTCATGATCGACGTCGACCCCCGACGAATCTACCTGGCTAGGGTCGCAGCATCGTAAATCCGTCCCTTGTTCTTCCCGCCCGCCACATCCATCCAAGCCTGGGTCTGTAGTCGCTCAACCTCGGCGGGGTCCACCTGAGAAGGATCTGAGGCACCAGAGCAGGAGGCAGCTTCAGATGCTACTTGACTAAACCTGGCGTTGTACTCCTCCTGCGATCAATACATTGCAATCAATATGTATTAAACTATATATATATATATAATAATAATAATAATAATTACCAATAGTTTAAATATAAAAAAACATTTTAGTTCACCATTGTTTGCCTCGACCTCTCATCAACAAACTCGCCGGTGTCCGAGCGAATATGTGTCTGCTCAAAGACCGTAGGGACATCAACGGACCGAGCTAGCTTTCCTGCCTGCAACCGACACACCAATAAATCAATTAGTTAGAAATTTTTTTTTAATAAAAATATAAAGTTTATAAATAATGTTATTTATATATGCTTACCATGTAAATGGCATACTGTATGTGGCTAATAGAACCACCAGTGTGCATGCTCCCACCTTTCTCGGAAGCCCGATTTCTCTTCGCATGTTCACACTTCAGCTTGTAAGCTGGAGTGTCCCAGTACGCACATAGTTGGTCCCAGATGTTGGGCCTGATGTAATCCGGACGTATCCGGCTCTCCCTACGCTCCCGGAGCATGTCCCTCAGTCAAGCAGCTGCTCGGTCGTCGAAGATAGCACGTATCTCTGAGGTATGCTCCGGTAACCAGTGCACAAGCTCCTGTTAACAAAAAAAAAGTAATAATAACATTATACAAAAGAATATATAAAGTAAATGGAAAATTACATGAACCAATAAATAAGAACTTACCCCGAATCGTCTGAAGATACAATCCTGATCCTCCTCGGGGATCACCCCCCATGATGGCCAGAAACGACGATAATGCGCCTTGATGGCGATGGTAACGTGCTTCGATCCCACTTTCGATGGGATGAAGCTGAAAAATTCATAATTTTATTAAATCAACAATATGACAACCAACAAATATATGCTTATTAAATGGTAATTATTTTTAAAGAACATTAAATTAAATTAAACATACGATCCAGAAACAGGACGGATCCATGGTCGATCCTCAGGTACGGGAACCCTGTCCCACTCAGGCAAGTCCTCAGCCGTGGCCGACTACTGCACAGACGATGATGATGGTATGACCGTGTCGTGACCGTATGCGGCCCCGAATGATGAGGATGGAATGGTCGTGTCCAGATGTGGCATCATCCCAGGAGTCGGCATAAATGATAATCCTGCTGAGTGTGTGGCTGGCGCAGTCGATGATGATGGTGGTGCTGGGTGTGGGTGTGGTATGGGTCCAGTAGGGGGCGGCGAGTAGCTAGCTAGTGCACGTCGTGGTGTAAAGCGAGTGGAGGTCTAGGCATGGGTGGAGGGTGGGGTAGTGTGGGTCGGGGATAGTGTAGTATGAGTAGGGGATGATGTTGTATGGATCAGTGAGGGTATAGAATGGGTGGGGGATGGTGTAGAATGGGTGGGGGAGGCTCGTATAGGTGGTGATAGGGTAGGTGCGGTAGAGATGGGGGTGGGTGCGGAGGGATCTCCAGGAATGTGACCAAGCACCTGGGACTTCACGGTGTATTGTCCCCGCTTAGCCTTCCTCTTCCCCTTATCACCGCTAGGCAGTGGGGGGCGGGGCAGCTGTCCTCCTGATGCTGACATATCTATTTTTATAGAACAATTAAAAATCAGTGTAAAAACAATAAGTAATCGACATTTAATAGTCTAATCTAAGAAACTATTTTTTTAGAACAATAGTTGTCAAGTCTTACATTATATTTCATATGCAAATTTTTAAAATACAATAAAAATAACATAATAGTAAACTTCCTATTCAGACTCAGTATCGTCATCTGATTGTAAGTCCGACTCTTCTTCTTCTTGCATTGAGTCATCACTTTGGATTTCTTCCTCTGATGATGCATGCATGGATGTCTGCTTACCAATGACCACTTCTTCCCCTTCATTTGTAGATCCCAACATGCCAGTAATATGCTCGACCTCAATTACTTCATTGGCATGTGACGATTCATCCACCTGGAATGGCGTCTCATCCTCTACATCATCGATTTCTATGCGACCCCTAGGCTTGGTAGTGAATGCAACACACCAACCTCATTTGTCTGTTCTCATTGCTGGATAAGGGACATAATAAACTTGTTTTGCATTCTGAGCAATTATAAATGGATCAAACTGTTGATATCTTCTATCCATGCGAATGTCCACAGTTTTATACTTGGGATCCACTTTTGTGCATGTCCTCGATGGATCGAACTAGTTACAATAAAATAAGCTACTCTTTTAGGATAAGTAGTAGTATTGTATTGTAACTCGTATATGTGTTTTATGACCCCATAAAAATCACCGGTACCTTCACCCTGTACGACAAACCCGCTATTAATTGTCTTTTTGCCCACGTTCCATTCATCTGTGTGGAATTTGTACCCATTAACAAAGTATGTATGCCATGATGTAACACAGCTATAGGGCTCATACACTAAATCTCCCAAGTGTTGATTAGTCATGCTTAACGGTTGTTGATACACCTACGAAAAGGTAAGTCATATTAAATAATTACTTTTTTCAAGAGGCAAAATTAAGCTTAATATAGTGTTTGCATCGTCATATTACACCTACTTGTTGCTTGAACCATTCAGGAAAATCTGCATGTGTACGAGCAGAACTATCTTGTTCACTTAATTGATTAATTTGAAGGAACACACTGACAAATAAAATATGTACTATGAGTTAAAGGAGAAATTATAATAACATGTGATACATTATTTCAAAAATAGGTCGTTAAGACTTACTCATGGTATGGTTTCACCTCTGTGCAATTTATCAAGACATGTACATGGGCTGATGCATACTCCTCATCAGTTAACCAGTAAGTAAGCTCCTTGCCAGCATGACGGTTTGGGAGGTTAAATACGGATAGTATATAAGGATACCCGGCATTATCAGCATCTACCTCGTTCCTAACATGTCTTGGTGCCAACATAAAGTTGTTGAATTAGTGGGAACAGAAATAGGTTGTCTCACGGTGTAAGTAAGATGCACAGATTGATCATTCCACCCTAGCATTGTTTTTAACTAATCATTTAGAGTCGCCCATGAATCTAAGTAATAAAAAACATCATTGACAAGGCATTATTCAATGGCCTCTAATTAGTTAAATGTCAAAATATAATAAAATTACCTTTCAAACGAATACATCCACCTATATTGTACTGGTCCACCAAGCCTCACTTCATATGCAAGATGGATAGGGAGATGTTCCATTGAGTCAAAAAATCCTAGGGGAAAAACCCTCACCATCTTGCACAGAGTTATTGGAATGTTTTCTTCCATCTTCGTCAGACCATCCGCTCTTAAAGTTGCAGAGCATATATCTTTAAAGAAATGACTGATTTCTGTAAGCGGGTTCGAAACATGCTGGGGCAGCGAGCCGAAAGCGATAGGAAGCAAACACTCCATGAATACATGACAATCATGACTTTTCATAACCGTGAGTACATAGCTATGTCCATCCTTGCCTTCTCATTGTCCTTCGTCTTGCCAGTGACGTTCATAACCGTGTTAAAAATGATGTCAAAGAAATTCTTCTCAATATGCATCACATCAAGGCTATGTCTTAACAGATTATCCTTCCAATACGGTAGCTCCCAAAAAATACTCAGTTTTGTCCAGTTATGCCATTCTCCATACCCGGGTAATTTTGACACACCTACTTCGGTGAATTTAGGAAGATCTCTAACCCGACAACATATTTGTTCAGGAGTCAACAAAGGCGGTGGACCTTCCTCTTCTATCTGATTCTTTTTGAATGCTCGGATGTTTCTTTGGAAGGGATGGTCAGGATCTAAGAACCGACGATGAGAATCAAACCAGGAACATTTGCCACCATATCTAAGGGTAAAAGCCTTTCCATGTTCCATGCAATACGGGCATGCCAATTTACCGTGGGTCCCTCAACCAGAGAGCATGCAATATGCAGGAAAATCATTGATAGTCCACATCAGTGATCCCCTCATCATAAAGTTTCACTTCATTGAAACGTCATAAGTCAACACACCATCCCACAACTTCTTCATATCATTGATCAGATGCTGCAAATATACATCTATCCCAGCCTTCGGATTAGATGGTCCCGTTATGAGACAACATGAATATGGCCAGGCTGACACCTGAATGTATGGGGTAAAACCATCTGAACACAGCCCAAGTCTCACATTCCGAGGATCTGTTGCAAAATCAGGATGAACCCGATCGAAGTGCTTCCAAGCTTCACCATCAGAAGGGTGGCGTATGACGCCCGGAATTCTTCAATTTTCTTTATGCCACCTCATTTGTCCCGCAGTTTGCGTTGATGCAAACAGTATCTGCAACCTTGGAATTATTGGCAGATAGAACATTGCCTTCGCAGGAACTGGTTTCCTCTTACTATGGTCATTACTTTGAACGCGGTACCTGGGTGTCTGGAAAAATTTACATTCTTTGAACGCACTGTCATTTGTGCCAGACTGACTACCATAATATAGCATGCACCCATTTGGACAACAATCAATCCTCTTAGCCCCCAAGCCTAGTTTTGACACCAACCACTTCGCATCATAATAACTTTTTGGCAACAACTCTTTGAAGGGTGTCACATCTTGAAGTATTTTACAAAAGAATTCCAAACACTGCTCCGGGACATTCCAATTGGACTTGCAAGCTAGAAGCCTAAAATAAATTGATAATTTTGAATCTGACGCCCCTTCAAACAATGGCTTATTTGTCTCTAACAATAGATTGTAGAATCTCTGCACCGATTCATTAGGAGGCTCTTCCATGTCATCCGACTCATACGCCTCAAAATTCCCATGTTGCCCAAGACAATCATCGACCATCATATGCATTGACTGGAGTTGTTCGACATATTCATCGTGGTAGCCACTGCCTGATGCACCCATTTCAAGATCATCACCACCGACTTCATTCAAATCAATATCCGGCAACTCCTCACCATGATCAGTCCATATCCAATAATTAGGCTTGAACCCACGTCGATATAGGTGTAACTTCACGTCATCATCACTCAAAACCGCCATACAATTGCACTTTGTGCACGGACATCTAATCCCCTCCCCTTCGGCATAATCACAATGTTGCTTTGCTTTGGATATAAAATCCTCAACTCCAGCTACAAATGATTGTTTCAGAAGTCGTCTCCCAGACTTCCTATGATACATCCAACTACGGTTCGAGGGATAATATTCCATCCTTCTGTATTTTCAGATAAATTGAAGTATTTTTAAACATGGTACTATGACCCCGAATCGCTCCCATTCCTTAAAAGGTGTGGCCCTATCCCATTCGAGGAAAAGCTTTTTCATCACTGTATTATACTAGTTACTCATCAATTCTCATGTCTTATAGCTGACAAAATTTTGGCAGCATCTCCCATCGGTCTCTAAGTACACGACTTGACCGCGGTGAAATACTACAATCAAGTATGGACCGGAAGAACAAATGGAAATACTTCGACTCGAAATTTAATCAATTATTTCACTGATGACAATCATCGAGTAACTAGTATATCAGTGGAGCAAAAGTTTCGTCCCAAACTGTCCCAATTGGACAATTCAAGATTCAATAAAATGAGGGATACCATGACCATGAGTACACATGCTCGATAATATTGAACCTTTAACGGGAAACTACGGTTTTTCTCAATTACGTACAATAATTGTACTCTAACAAAAAAAAAACTTTAAGTAACAGGGATAATTTGCATAAAGTTTGACATTATTAGCAAACAATCAAAAACATCATTAAGCAACCATTTTATTGAATAGTAACTAATGTTTTATTAAATATTTTATGTTTTAAATTAATTTTAATTAACCAAACGTTTTATTGAATTAGTTAATTACTTATGTTTGTTTACCTGACTTTTTATATATCCAGTTTTAAAATCTATTATTAGTATATTAGTTAATTGTTTGCAATAATTGTTATTAACAATTTTTTTAAAAAAATATTTTTTAAATAATTTTTTATTCTTCCCACTTATTACGTTACTTTACTATTTAAAATCCTATGATTTTAATTACTTAAATAATAATTAGTCATTCCTCCCATAAGACTGATTTATTCAAATATGACATTTTAAAATAATAATTAATTACTTAATTTTAAATTAATGATTTTAATAATTAAATTCTTCACTAATATCAATTATTACAAACAAATAACTAATTACTCATTATTATGCAACCACTTTATTGATCAATTCAACAATAACTACGTATAAAGACCCCGATCACGCTTAACCGATCACTATGAGCTACTGCCAAATCTGCTCATTACTGTCGAATCTGATTTAACTAACTTCTTAAGTATTATTTAATACCTCCGTTATTTACATACAAATAATCCCGATCACGATTATAATGGATCACCATCCCTAAGTCGAATCAGCTAGCTTCATCAATACTGCTGCAAGTATATGTGGGAGGAAAATAATTTTACTGGCTAACTAATCCTAGCTAGGTGTCATCCTATCAACAGTACTTGTCCTTATGATTTTATATAAGAGTAAATTAATTAATTAATCTACATTAATTAATTAATTTATGTAATTAGCAAAAACAACAGCTTACTAAATTTAGAACTAATAAACACAATTTTGTTACAACTAGACAAATATATATATATATATATGTGTGTGTGTGTGTGTGTGTGTGTGTGTGTGTGTGTGTGTGTGTGTGTGTGTGTGTATAAACACCCATAAAAATTAAACAGATATATACTACAAAAAATTAGACAAATCAAATTTATACAATTTCTTTAGCATGCATTGAACAATTATAATTAATATCCCAAAATAGAAAAACGCAGTACCTCCGACGGCCAGAAACTGCTCTATGCAACGATGGTGATGGTGGCTAGTCTCACCCTCTGGTAGCCCACAAAACAAAGAGCACAACAACAACAAAATAAATTAGATTCACCAAATTCCAGACATCACAAAGCCAACAAAACACAAAAAAATAACCTTAATCAACATTAATTATAATTAATCAATAAACACAATTTTTTTAAAATAAATAGTAAAAAATTAAATAGGAAAAAAATTAGGAGGATACCTAAACAGTGTGGTGGTGGTTCTGGTGGTGGTTTCAATGGTGATGGTTGTTTCAATGGTGGTGGTGGTGGTTTTCCGTCGGAATGTGGGTTGCTGGTGGGAATGGAGTAGAGGAGAAGGAGGTGGGTTTCGAGTGGTGGTTGAAGGTGGTGGTTCGCGGTGGACGTTGGCGCAGCTGAGATGTCGGAACCGAAGAGGGATGAAAATAGAAAAGGAGAGGACGAAATGAGAGGAGAAAGGGGTGGAGGCAGTGGCGGTGTTCACGAGTCACGAACGGAGGCGGCAACAACGATGGTGATGCACAGTGAGGGAAGCAAAGAGGGCAGAGAGAGAAAGCAGAGAGGGAAAATAGAGAGGGAGAAGTGAAGGGGAAGAAGGGTTACGGCCTGGTTATTTAAAAGGTTACCGACGGTTTCCGATGGATTTTTCGGTCGGAAATTCAAAAAAAAGATTACCGACGGAATAATCCGTCGATACATTTCCGACGGTTGTATCCGTCGGTACCTATATTTCAGAGTTACCAACGGACTATTCCGTCAGTACACTCTCCCGCCAACAATTTACCATTCCCGCCATCCCTTCCGACGTATAAATCCGTCATTAATGTTACTAGAAAACATGATGTTACCGTCGGAAATGCACAAACTACCGACAGATACGAAGTCCGTCGGTAATTTTCCGTTGGTAATATCATGTTTTATGGTAGTGGGTCAGTTCTCTAACGGGAATGGGGAAAACTACCGTGATACCCTTATAGTTCTGGGTGAGTCATTCCATATCCTAACTGGAATGAGGATACTTTTGTATTGTGCAGCTATTCTCTAATGGGAATGAAGGAATAGTGTCATTCTTTGAATAAGCATCCTAACGGGAAAGAGGGTGTGTGTCACTCACTGGATGAACGCCCTAACGGGAATGAGGATGTGCACTGGGTGGAACACTCTAACGGGAATTGAGAGTGTGTATCGATGCAGATTAGGGATGGTGACAAGATCAGGTGGTGGTCATGTTAGCATAAAGGTGTAGTTGCATGAGAGTAAGGGTAGAGGAAGATATTGTAACTGAGGATGATTGTTAGTTATGTGTGATGTTTTGTCTGTGACATTTATTGTATTATATACTATGACTCTTTTCCGCTTTTTGATGATAGAATTGTTTCTTATCCCCTATATGTTTATCTATTGTATTTTGCTTTCTGATGTGATCGTTGAAAAAGACCCTGTGGAGGAGCTTGACACTGAGGAGTTGGATGGAACTAGCTATGAACTAGAAACCGGAGGTCGAGCTGTGAATTAATGTTTTAGGTGTTAGAAAGTATGGCCAGTGTGTCGGTTACTTTATTTTATATTTTTCCACTGAATAATAGTTTGTTTAAATATACCTGTAAGGGATCCTACTGACGGGATACCCTAAACAGTGTTTTGGTAATGTAATGATTAACAAGTATGTACTTTTATATTATAACGTTGATGTCTCTTAAATTTGCAGAAGTTATATGATTATAAATTAAGTTGTTAATTCCTTCGTAGTTTTGGGTTATTATTAACGTTAAATAAGCGATTAAGATTTAATTAATAATGTTTTAACTTAATGGCACAACGGGTTGCCTCAGTTGTAACATCCTCAATTTTTACTTCATTAGAAATTTATTTTTAACAGGATTTGGATGAATTATTAAAATATTTTTATACTTTATAAAGCCAAAGGAGAATAGAAAGTAAAGAATCAAGATATTCTGTGAAAGAAATTGACTTAATAATGGAGAGGTAGTTAATTTCACTGTAGTTATTTTTAGCTTAAGAAATTTTAACTTTTAGTGTATCAAGGATAAGTTCTTATTTCAATTTTAGTTAAATTTTACGTTCGCCACAAACAACGACCGCTGGTATCTTATTTAATTTGCGACGGTTTATTTTGCGGAGGTTTATAACCTCCACTATGAGCGATCCCCCATTAGGTAGGTATTTTGTGGGGTTTTTTTAACCTCCACTATATTGAAGGGATTTTTAATCACTTTTATTGCCATTTATAATTGAAGAAATTTTTAACCTCCTTGATTATGATGATACTATTCTTAGCACCGCCTGCTTGCTATTATATTCCACCATTTTGGGTAATTTTTGTTTCAAATGTATTTATTTGCTATCATTTTACATTCTCCTAAATTGTGGCGATGGAACTATATTTAACAAATTTTTCGAAGTATTCACAAAATTTTCATTAAAAATATAATCATAATGACATAAGTATGATTCAAATGTAGTTCAAATGTCAAGTGTAATTTATAGAGTACAACTTAAATTCATAATAGCCTAAAAGAAGTTCTATACTAAATAAACGTAAAAAAGAATATTAAACATTGCTAGCTCCAGATGATCCTCTTGCATCCAAAAAGGGAACTTGGTTCACTTGCATCATCATTTGGCTGAAACAATAGAAGGAAATCACTTAGTTAAAATATTCAAAATGTACAAAATATTTCTATAAAAAATGATATATCAATACAAAAATAAACTATACTTTAAATGGTCAGATTTTGTGGAATTCAACAACATACACATCATACAAGTCTTCATACAACAGCAATTTATTTTTGTACCAAATTTCAAAAACTTTGCAAGTATACTACTTATTATCTTACTGAGGAAGTAGTTTAATTTTCTCCTTGAGTATTGTAGTTACCTTACCAAAATTAATTCATCTATGTAAATGATGACAATTCTGGAACTGAAATAAAGTATAAATTAGAAAATAGATGATATAAAGTAGAGAAGACTACCAGATTATATTAAATGAAATAATTTAGTAGACTATCAAGATTATATCTACAAAAGACATAAATTAATTGCGAGAGGGCATAAGGTGTCAACTGATAAAACTAGTAAAATCTTATGAGTAGCAACAGAAGAGATCGAGGACCAAAAGCAATGGTTATCATGGCAGATTAATTATCAACTATAAGACATGAATATTCTTATAAAAAAAGGAACAAAGGTACACATGAATATGGTGGTAAAGTCATGCGAATTACCTTTAGAACAAAATTGAGGTCAATTATTATATGCTAGGTAAGGAGGCCATGGAGGGTGCTTGTTTGGCTTATAACACTGAATAAGTTTAAAGGCATTCTCATAGATCACATGGTGCATCCTTTCCAAATTTTTGTTTGTTTCCAAGGATAAAACCAACACCATCAGCCCTTTGAACTTCTAAGCCTTTTTTTAATCTTTCCCGTTGCCCTCTCATGCAGAGAACTATCTTCCCCTAGACCTTGTTAGGTTGAAGGGTATTGTCCAGGCAATACCTGCATGATAGAATAGACACTCTCAATTTAAAATTACTCAAATAATCTGAAGTAAAAACCAATTCAATCCCATTTATCATTTATCATCTGAAATCTGTACTAGGAACGCCTGATGTTCAACATCTCTCTAGCCAGCACCAATGGGTAGCAATTGTTTTCCATGAAATCGTTAAAAGTATGAAACTTTCAAAGGATTACCATAAATGAAAGTATTATGGGTGAGAAAATACCATTATGCAACAGCCTCCCATTGAATCACCATTCATTGTGTTTACAACAACTCTCTTGGATACAAATCATTGCCCTATGTACCGGACTCTCAAATAGGTAGTTAGTGGTCATTTTGTTAAATACATAGTAAGAACAAGTATTAGATCAGACATATGCTAAAATAAATCAAGGTATTTAAGAAGGATCTTAAATAATAGGGTTTCTAACACGGAGATGAAATTACAAACTCACATCATCATTCTTACATTCTTCGTGATGGAGAAAACTTTCACCATCATTGATCATCAACATCAGATAATGGAATATCAAGATTAAAGTTTTCTGGCATTTGAATTCAACACATTACACGTTAATCTAAACAATCATCTTTGAGATGAAAGTAAATCCAGAGCACTCTAACGCAAAATTAAAGGCACAACCAAAACACAATAACATATGAAGAAACCACAACGCCCAACAAAGCCACAAAAAAAAAATCCTTTCCCAAACCCTCGCATAAAATCCCTAAACTACTATAATCCATAAAATCCCTAACAGCACTAGAAGAAAGAAAAAATGTAAGAAAAATTAACTTACCTGCAAGAAGATGGAGATGAAGGAGTGAGGCAGCAGCGCATCAGCGACGAGGAAGTGGGAACCATGATGCAGCGGCGCATCGGCGACGGCAAACTATGAGGTGGCGTGAAGTAGTTAGAGTGTTTCGAATATATAGTTTTATTTCTGACTTCTAAAAATAAGATAGTGTAGGTGCATTTTGGAGAAGAATAACGAGGGAATGTGAAAAATTAGGAGGGAAGGTGAAAAATTATTAGGAGGGAAGGTGGAATAAGGCAAAGTTTTATTTTTGCTTTGAGGAGGTTATAAACCTCGGCAGATTGAAATAAAAACCGCCTCTTTTTATATGATTTTGGACGGTTTGGAGAAATGTTAATATTTTCTTACTTTAATGATAATTTGAGGAGGTTTTTAAAATCCGCCTAAAAATAACCGCCGCAATATAGTCAATTTTTTTTTTTGTAGTGATCATAGTGTTAGGAATAAACTTCATTTGTGAATTTTTGGGTACAGTAATTGTATAGCTACACTAATATTTATCTAAGATATAGATAATACTCCAAATAATTTATTAGCCCCTAAAATATATCTATAAAATTGATTTACAGTTTTTACAATTACCAATTTACCTAACAACAGTCACCTATGATTTAATATCTACCAGAATGGGTTTTTTTTACTTAAGTAGTGCAATTTGGTTGCACAATTACGGGATTGGTGGGGTTTTTAAAGTATTTACGTAAGTAGAGTAAGTCGTACCTGACATTAATGAAATGCAAATAAAAGTCGTATTCCTCGTTTACGAAATACTTTCATATTCATAATTTTTTTTTAAAAAATCAATATATAAAGGAGTCGTATATAACACATACGACTTACATTTTTTATAAAATTTATCAAACATGCCGTATGGACTTCTCTTTTTCTTCTTTTCACTATTATTTATTCTATAGAATATTTCTATTCTATCCTAATAAAATACGTTCACGGGACAAACCAAATGTGAGGTCTGGGTCATTCACGGGAGCTCATTGCCACCATTTTTTTTATAATTCTATTATAGTTATTTAATGGTTAAACTATATTTTTGTTCCCATATATTTAATTTAGGTTTCAATTTGGATCCTCTTTTATTTTTTGTTCCCTTTTGGTCCCTTAACTTTATTTCAGGATTAACTTTATTTTAGGTATCAATGTGGTCATTTGTTTTAAATGTAGTATGAAGAGGACCAAATCGATATAATTTTTGTAAAATAAAGAATCATTTCAGAACAAATAAAATAAAAGAGGGATCATTTTGGAACCAAAAAAGGGACCACATTGAATTAACCTTTTTTAATATGAGGGACCATTTCGGAACAAAAAAACAAAAGTGGGACCACATTGATATAAATTTAAAAAATAAAGGACCATTTTGGAACAAAAAATAAAAGAGGGACCAAATTGAAACCTAAAATAAAGATAAGGGACCAAAAATATAATTTATTCTTATTTAATTTTATATTTCATGTTGTTAATTTTATATTTCATGTTGTAGTTATTTAAATTTATATTTCATTCCATAAAAGACTTCAATTTTTAATTTTATATTTCTATTGTAATATTTTTAAAAATAAGAAGAAGTCGTGGTTATCACCATACGTGTTTCATATATTTTTCTAAAAAAAGTATACAATAACGAAGGCTAAAAAACATTTATAATAAATAGAAGTTGTATGTGTGCCATACGACTTGTGAGAAAAATAATAAAAAATAGAAGTCATATGTAATATATATGACTCCCATACATATTGATATTTTTAAAAAAAAATTATGAGTATAAAAGTGTTTCGTAAATTAGGAATACGACTTTCATTTATATTTCGTAACTGACACGTACGACTTACACCACTTACGTAAATATTTTTAAAACCACACCAATCCCATAATTGTGCAACCAAATTGCATTACTTAAGTAAAAAAGCCACCAGAATGTTCATTAGAAGAGTGCCAAATGTGCAAATAGTGACGTGAGAGGGTGATGAACGTGTGCACTGTGTTGATAAGATTTAAACCCGGATAAGATTTGTAAGAGAGAGTGTGTGTGTGTGTGTGTGTGAAAATAAGTAGTAAAAAAATCCTTGGAATTTTTTATAAATATACTCTGGTTGGGTTCAAAAGTGATGGTTATTAATGGGTATAAATTTTAATTAATATAACATCAAACGTGGAAAGGGTTTAGCAACATTTAATTAAATAATGGCACACTAAACATCCGTCTCCCAAGTATAAATATATGTAACCCAATCACCCTCATTCCACATCTAGGATCTTTCATCTACCCTCCATCATGATGCAATGCAAATGCTGTATGAATAATCTCCTCAGGTATCGGCCATATCCGGATATCACAACAATATAATCGACATGTCCCAGAGTCCCCGGCATACACCCTCGTCTGCGGATGGAGGGTGCCCACGCAAAGCAATGGCACTATAGCTACACAACCCGGTGCACACCTCTGGACCACAATCCAGGATGCTCATGCAATGCATGAACTATAGCTGCGACTAAAAATGAAATCATCTCTGGATGGTCTGCCGTTAGCCTATCCCGCGGAATTTTCCCTCCGAGGCATAGACCCCACTCGACCATGTTTCAGGTCCACTCGACCATATTTCAGGTCCCTCATATCACAGACCATGTTTCAGGTCACCCCCTAGTGCCCTAACCGGTCATCTTAATCTCACAGATAACCTCAAAATAATCTCATCTCATTAATCTCAACCCCATCTCACGATAATTATATCAAAATAGAATTGGAAACCGATAAATGAATTGAAAGATAACCTCAATACCGTCACCGACGGTATTTCGGCATAAAAAGGACATAGACTTACCTTAGCCTACATGAGAAAAGATAGATAGAGTAATGAAGTAGACGTCGCGAGGATCACAATGGTATAATTGGTTTCTCGATAGGACGAACGGATTGATCGGAATTGGCTCCGGAAACTCAACTCTCTCTCTCGGCCCTCTCTCTCTATCTCTTTATTTTTCTACGCCATTCTCTTCTTCCTTCTAGTTTTACGTTACTTTTGGATGATGACTCTATCTCACTCTCTTAATATTTGGATGGTGAGTCACTTAAAGCTATGGTTATTAGGCCTCAATGCTGGCATGAATTTGAGAGAGGAAGTGTAGGCAGGAGACGTGTCTTCCTTATGAGCATAGAAATGAATTTACCATTTGATGAAAGAAAAAAAATTAAAGGAACGAAATAATTAAGCAGCTAGGTGGCGTGGTTCTTTGTTAAGCATAGAATGAATCTTAAAAACATGAATGACTTTATAATAGCCACAAGCAGGAGGTGGCATACTTTCATGCAGTCAAAATTTTGGAAGGTGGAGGTGTTATCTATTATAGAATTGCCGTGTACTACTACTCATAAGATAAATAAAATTTATTTTAGTTAATTTCATTAAGTTGAAACTTGTAATTAGTGCTAATTAATCATGATGACTAAAACTTGAGTAAATTGATTATAACTATCTAGCTAGCTATGATTAAGATCTATATCTATGGCTAATTATGTTTTAATGTTGTTAATGATAAACCACCTTAATTTATAATTTAAATTGAGGTGCTTCCAATAAGGGGTTTTTGACGCACTTGCTTGAGGTGTCACTACTACAGAAACGGGCTTTAATAGCGCTTTTTTTAGCCTTTAGTAGCGCTTTCAAGCGCTATCTATTCACCCACTACTGAAGGTGGGAGAGATTCAACAGCGCTTAAAAAAGCGCTACTGAAAGTATGAATAGGTAGAACTTCCTTGAGAAAGCGCTGTCTAAAGTTTGCAATAGATAGCGCTTTCTCAAGGAAGCGCTATCTATTTTTCACTTTAGACAGCGTTTTTTCAAGAAAACGCTGCCTATCCCCCCCCCCCCCCCCCCCTCCCCGCTTTTTTTAACTATTTACATTGTTTTTCTATATTTCCCACATGCAGTCAGTAAAACTAAGACATTAAATAGTTTATCCATCCCATTGCACTTAGCAAAACTCAAAAAACCATACATGGTCTCAATATGGTCACGGGGGTCATTCATGGTCTCATCTCGCAATGCCTCAAGAATGGCCTCTACTGGAGATTCCCTGAACATTATATATAGGTCACCAAAACCATAGAAAAAGTTAGTTTCATAACTGATTTGAGTTTTATATTACAGGAGCACCCTTCCCTAACTAAAAATAACCCTGCACAATTAGTAGTGATATTATTGTGATGATTCTGGAAGCATATTCCATTGGTATAAATAGTATTTCCAATTGAACAGCGGTCCCATAGTTAGGAAGTATACAAAGAAACCTTCTTCAACAAAGATTCATGCCACTAAAGCCCAGATTCATCTTCTGTATTTATTTTTTCTGAATCCAAAGAAGAGGAGGAGAGAGCGAAGGTAGCAAAACTTATTACCTTATTATGAGTATTTTATATAACATCTTCAAGATGGGGCAAAACTCCATTGGGGCGACAAGTTTGTTTTCTTCGGGATTTAGGACATTTAAGCTGGACTGACTAAGTAGCTCATAAAATGCTTTAACTGTAGAGACTCCCTACAAAATGCAAAGGAAACTTACCAGAGACGGATCTAGAAGACTTCAAGGAGGAAATATATATATATATATATATATATATATATATATATATATATATATATGTAAGAAATATTCTTGACAATATCATTATTTTTAATCCAAAATGCTACTTATATAACTCTTGAATTTTACTTTCTAATCAGACTGCAAGAGCCACAGGAATGTTGAATGACCAAAATTGATACCTGAATCATCCCCTTGCCCTTGATGCTGTCACCCATTTCAAGGCTCAATTCCCCTTTGGCCAACTTTTGTCCATACCATGCATTACGACCTTTCAACAAGGTTAGGTAAGTATCAGCCAAGAGAGGTCCTGCAAGTTTCTCTGTTTCTTCTGCCAATAGATGAGTGATAAAAATCATCTCCGATGTGCAGTGAGCAAAGTACACTGATTTGCTGGTAGCACATTCATTTGTTAAAGCAGCTACCATTCCTGTTAAATTGACAGTTATGAATACAAATTACAAGATTTGAAAATATTAAGAGCACCTTGTCCAGTGATGTAGCAGAAGAGTTCAAAGAACAAAACATCAAAGCACAACACATAAACCAATTCCTACGTGAAAGCATATTCAACCTCTCAACTGATCTTAAGTCCATGCTATCTGATGACTGATGCAAAAGTATATTTGAAAATGAAACGCTACTAAAAAAATATTGGTATCTGGTGAAGTCAAGACTGCTGGCATCAATCATTGAAGTTAGGAAAACAGAATCAACATTATTATTATAGAAAAGTTCACGAAAATCGTTCGTGATAGATAGCAAGGCTCTTCTTCAATCCATTATTAGCTCAATAGAGAAATCATTTGACCCATTCTAATCAGCTTAACACAAGGATTATGGAGCTCCTTTCTAACAATTAGTATGAAATTAAGTTGTAACAAACAAAAAAACAAATCTTGTGCTGGAGTTGGTATTCGACATTAACAAAAACTCTACAAAGAAGAAGCAGAGTGGAGACACAATTCCTGACAACCGTAGGATGGTAAATCATCCCTAATCTCTAAGAGCACTCAATGATATTTGGAATAAAAAATACAATAAATTAGCCTCTTCAGTGAGGAAATAAGAAATTATATGGGCAAGGTGTCCGAAAAGTGGGGATTCTCTAAACCAACAAGTCCCTACAACCGTAGGCTATAAATAACTCATCCCTAATCTATAACAGCTCCCAAATGATATTTAGCAAAAAGCAAATATAATAAACTCTTCAATGAAAAAACAAGGAATTATAAGAATAGCAAGGAGCTTGGTAAGTGGAAATTATATCCTCATAACTAAATCTCACCTGCTCCAACATCATATACATTCTTTAATCCACCCATGACTTCATGAGTGACAAGGTCACCGTTATCCCACACTATAAAGTGGGGCTGCCTCAAAAACTTTGCCAGTGGTTTCCTCCATTTTTCGGCCCCACATATCCTAGAATTTGCATATTCCTTGTTGTAAATTTCTGAGGCAATGTTTGGTCCTCCTAGATATAGAATGTTCTCAATAGGGACTCCAGCTGCAAGACATGATATAAGACAATGAAGGGATTAAAAAAAACATTTAGTTAGTATAAAGATGCCAACAAGCTCCCACTTTGCTCACTAATCGACTAAAGAGGATGGCTAGTCCAATAAAGAAATGAAAACAAAAAATAAGAAGTTTAATTTAATCAGAACCATTTAATAAAATTTTAAATTATGCTAAAACAGGACTCACTTAGCACCAAAGATGTATTCAAATGCTCAGGGGAATATATAAAGAGAAAGACATAATGGTTTATAGTGCAAAGAACTCAAGCAACGAAGACCACCAAATATAGCAGGTAATGCAATAAAGGAAAATGTGTCTTACTTGCTCGATTGATCATTAGAGTGGGAGTTATTATCCGTGGCTGAGGACCCAATTCAGCCTCCACACCCTTTGCCAAGGAAATAATGACAGGAACCGTAATTCTTTCCTTCCAATACTTGCTAATTTCTTCAAATACCTCACGAGTTTCTGTCGATGGCAATCCATTAATCACGATGTCAGCATCCCATACAGCCTCCTGCAAGTTTGTGACAACCTTGAGAGGGCACAGAGGGGTATCAATCATATTCAAGCAAAACCCATCTTTCAAAATCTCATCCGCATAAAGGATCCTATCACCTAATCTTGCCTCGACATATTTCAGATACGCACACCGCCTAATAAGCCTCCTCAGTACATCCTCCCTTGAATTGATCACCTCAAATAGGTGCTTGGCCGTGGCCCTGTCTACAGCTCTTCCAGGTCTTCTCCATATCCTAATTAGAACCTTATCTCTTAAGCTACCATAAGCCTCTTGCAGCATAGCTGTGAACACGCTACCCCAAGCACCAGCACCAACACCCACTATTCTCAATGGATCACCATCCAACACCCACTGTTTGAATACAATCCTAATTCCTTAGGTGAAAACTAAGACACTTAAGTTTGAATGAATAATACAATGCTTTAAAATTGCACTTACCCTTAATCATTATATTCCAAGAGATGCGATCCCTGCATCGAATATGTTCAAACAAAGTCATAGCCTCTTCCATCATCCCCTCTTTACAGAAACCAGTGATCATAGCAGTTGTGGAAATAACATTCTTCTGAGGCATTCTCTCAAACAGTTTCCATGCCTCCTTGCAAAACCCGTTCTCCACAAATACACTGATCATCACCGTCCAAGTAACCGCATTCCTGCGATGCATCGCATCGAACAGCGCCCTCGCACGCTGAATCCCGCAATCCATCTTGGTATAGCCATCAATCATCGCGGTGTACGACACGACGTTCGGACGAGGCATCTCTTCGAACAGCTTCTGTGCTTCCCACATGAGGCCTGATTTCACGAATCCAGAGATCATGGCGTTGTATGACGCGGCGTTCTTCTCTGGCATGGAGAGGAAATAGGCGAACGCATCATGGAGCATGTCGTTTTGGATGCAGGCGGTGATGATGGAGTTGTAGGAGACGGCGTTCTTGGCGGGAATGCACCACCGGATTGGTCAAGATTGAGGGAGATTTGAGGGGATGTGGCCGAAGAGTGGTAGATCTGAGATGGTAGAGCTATGGAAGAGGTAAACTCAAGTTCGTTGTGTTGGATCCCTCTACCATCGTTGCACTGCCGAAAGGGAAAGTGAAAGGGGCGACGAAGAAGAGCGATTTGTGGGTGGTTGAAGGGAAAGGGGCGAAGAACTAGGTCTGAGATGTGGGAACGGGTTGAAGGGATTTGTGGGTGGTTGAAGGGAAAGGGGCGAAGGGAACGGGTTTTTTATTTTTGGAAAGGAATAGATAGTGTTTACTCAGAGAAATGCTATCTTTTATAAGGAATAGATAGCGCTCCCTTGGGGAAATGCTATCTATTCATTACTCTAAGATAGCGCTACCTATTCCTATCCATAAACATTCAATAGCGCTTCCTTTAGGGAGCGCTGTCTTAGGATAAGGAATAAATAGCGCTTCCTTGAAAAAACGCTATTAAATGCCTTCCGTCTATTTTTAAGTAGCGTTTCTCATTAAAACGCTATTGAATGTGTGCTATTAAAGCCCTTTTTGTAGTAGTGTGTTTACCTACTGAAAAATTTGGGTTGCTTGAATTTTATTTTGAACTTGCATATGTGTTTGGATTCTTAAATAAATTTTTAGATTTATCTAACCCTCACTCCCATCTAATTAAAATATTTAATTTCCCGAAAGATAGGATGTTACAGAGTAGATGAAATATATTTTGAAAATCAATTTATACTTCCTTCATATGACAAAAAAGAAAAATGAGAAGGTATAAGTAAAGTTCACTCTTTCTAATTTAAGCTGCAAAGTTAGTTAAAAATCATTGTAACTCTGTCCCAAAGCAGAGATGTTTATGGGGAAAATTGATCTAGGCATCTAGCAAGGCCAAGAAAAATGTACCATAGTCAAATTTGTTGGCTATTAAACTTCAACCTATAACTTGGCCTAGTATAATAGATGGTGGATTGATCCAAAAACTGAAAATCTAAGTTTGTTATATTTAAAAACTATAATCAAAATAAAAACTAGATCAAATTGAACTTAACTTGGAGCAATGAGAATCCCCTACGCCACTCTACGCACAAAATACAGCTTACCCATCACATGAAGGATGGCAACAAAAGCTATAAAGCCAATACTCATTACAAGAACCACGTTTGGGGAGATCTTGAGTCCTGGGGCATCATCAGTGTAAAATTGAAGTATAGTCCCAACTGCACCACCAGACGTGTAACACCCTAGTTTTTACACATATGGTTAATTATTTTATTTGGATGTTTAAGTTTATTTTGTTATGTGGTTTAGTTTGAGTAATTAAATTACTCTCTTCAAATTATTTTATTGGGTGCAAAGACCTGACTTATTTCGAAGAATGCACGCTTACTAGACAATAATTTACGTTATTGTCACTATTATACCGGTACAGAAAAATATTTTAAATAATATGATTAAGAGAAAAGCATTTTCATATATTTATTCTATTTAATTTTAGAGTTAAAAATATTTTGGTTTGACATTAATCGGAGATTAATTTTGGACCTAGTATTTTCGTAGTTGATCAGTTCAACTATTAATCTTTACTCTATTTTGAATTTTGAAATCATATATTTATCAATCTTTATTTTTTTGATTCAAAAACTAAAAACATGTTGATTTTTAGGCCTAATATTTATCACTCATTTTGTACCTACTAGTACAAAAATCAGAAAATTTCTCTCTCCTCCTTCTCTTATTAACGTCGAACTCCCCTTTTTTTTTCACTATTCTCTTTCTTTCTTTTCCTGATGCCTTCTTCTTCTTCTTCCTCCCTCCAACTCAAGTCCTCCACTTTCCTCTCCTTCAACCTTGCTCTGCCCAGATCGCGCCGCCGCCCAGCCCAGCCTGCCGCTCGACCGCCGCACGAGGAGGAGACGGTCACGTCTCGCGTCCCTGCATGCGTCGCCGCAGCAGTGAAGCCGAGCCGCCGTTGTCCTGTGTCGAACCGCCGTTGCCTCGCCATGGTAAGTGTCATTCATGGTGGTTTCACCACCCTAGAGTATTAGATCTTCATTTCTTCTTCTCCTATGATTCCTTTCATCTCTTTTTACCATGGTTGATGTAGAACCACCTCGAACCGCCACTGGCCGCAGTGTCGCTTGCCGTCGCCGCCGTGCGTCCCCCACAACACCACCACGTTCTTCTTCTTCCTTGTATGGGTAAGTGAAAACCCCATCTATTTTGCTCAGATTCAAAACCCCCAAATTGATTTTGAAACCCTAACCCTTTGATTTCAGATTTTAATCTTAAAATTAAAGCTTGTTTTATGAAATTGGGACTGTGAATTGGTGTTTCCCTAAACCAATTTCATTATTCTTTAGTTAAAATGAGTTTTCCCCAAATTGTATTTAGGAGCCCTAAACCCCAATTTGATTTTATTTGAAATTGATTATGTTTTTGTGAAATTAATTATGATTTAGTGTAATTAGGACTCTTAATTGATGATTCCCAAGTTCTTTTTCATGATCTTTTAATCAAAAAAAAGTTTCCTTAAAGGGTATTGTGAAGCGTAAGCTTCAAACATGATTTTCTTTGAAAATGACCTTGTTTGGTAATAAGGTTAAGTGTTTAGATCAAGTTAGAATGTGTTTTTGATCATGTGTAATTGATTTCTTGATTTCTGGTTGTTGCGCATTGTTGGATTCCCTCTCTGAGACATTTGACACGGCTATGCTTGCTTGATGGAGTAGATATGAGCTAACGTGAGCATTAAGACGAGGATCCTTTACTTGTCTTCAAAGGTAAGGGGAGCTTGCCTGAGGGATTTTTCTCAATAACCATTTGCTTGTAGTGTAGTCTGTATAATTTATGTGGTTGTGGTTATCTGTTTATGTGGTTTATGTTGTGTTGTTTATCTGAGTATTGGTGTTTGATCTGCTTATAAATTATTTGATTATCTGTAGTTGGATATTATATTGCTATGATGCATGATCTGCCTGGTGATATAATTCTGATAATTGTTGTGAATGTTGTTTGTGAGTGTTGTTTGAGAAGCTTGACAGTGGTCAGTGCACAACCGATTAATTAGATAAAATCTTTAATAAGTTGTGAAAAGATGATATTCAATGTTTTATGGGAAATGCTGGAATATAAGAGTGGTGGAAAATATTATTTTGAAAAAATAATGAGTTTTGAGAAATAGTATTATTTTAATGATTTGTTAGTGTAAACGTAATTTATGAGTCACAATGAGAGCGAAACCGTGAAAATATTTCTGTACTGCTAATTTTTACGCAAGAAAGTCTGCAATATTATAAAAAGTTATTTTATGAAATTAATTGTTGAAAATAAATTAATTATGATTTAGAAAATTGTTTAAGTGGAAAAAGCTAAGTTTTGGCTTAAAAAGCTTTAAAAGTGATAATTGATGGCAGATTTGGAAAAGTGTAGATGGCAAGTATTTTGAAACGGCAGTACATATTTTAAGAAAGTTAAAACCTCAAGTGACTCACCTTTGTGAAAACTAAGTTTTATTATTTAAAGATTTTATTGAAGAATTACCCATTTGAAAAGATTTCTAGAAAGCAAAATTAATTCAACCGTGTTTAAAGTGTTGTTGAACTTAGTAACCGAGACGTCGGGGTACTAAGGTTCTGTGTTGTTATGGACATGGGGTCCTTTGGACTTTGAGGTCTTGTACTGTATACGTGGTGTATACCGTATTGAAACATTTGAAGATGTTTTCTATTACCACGAACCTAAGACTGGTGCATCGGTCGAGAGGTGTCGTGATTGAGCACTCGGACTGTGAGGTCCCATGTTGTAATGAAAGTTTTAAAGATGTTTAAAACTATGTGAGTCATAAGCCATTTTGAGCTTCGGCAAAGAAAGATTGAACACAAAGAAAAGAACAGAACAAAAGTGTTTTGCATGAATTGGCATACGTGCCCGCGGTTCGATGTATTAATTACCAACGGCGAAAGGTAACTTTTACTGTGTTTTTTTCTCATGTGCCTAGTGAGGACATTTGAGACCCCATCTTCGTTGCTATTGGTGCCCTGAGTGTGGACAGTATACAATGTGTTTGGCTGCGTGCCTGGCCTTGTGTGCCTGTGTGGATGGGAAGAGGCTGTGTGCCTAGTGGCAGTGTGCCAAGTTAGCCAGTGTGGCTATGGAGCCTGATCAACTCATTATGTGTTGGGATATCTCATGAGATTAGGACGAATTTAGATGATGAATATGAAGTGTCATGCATAATTTTCAAATCGATGATGTTTGGGGTGTTGAACCCATTGATAAACTATTAGCTTATAAATGCTTGTGTGATAAATGTATATGTGTTATGTGGTGTCGTGCATTTAGTTATTGCATTAAATCCATATATTGGCATCTCACCCTTACAGATATTTCAGGTTTCTTCTGGTTCACTATTGTACCTTGGGTACTTTAGTACCGATGGTGCAGAGGAGTCTTTCTAAGTCACTCAGAGACTTAGATCTAGTTGCTTGATGAAGTACTTGATTGTGGAATGATCACGTGAGTTTTCCCCAGGAATAACTTTTTGAATGACCAGCTTAGGGTCTGAGACTTAGATTAATTTTGATAGTATGTATGAGTATGGCTCAGAGAGCCTTTATTTTAAAATGGAATGTTTATGGCTCGGAAAGCATATCTTTTGAATGAAAATCTAAGACGTTCCTTTTGGTCCTGTACAACTTATAGATATAACTATTTTTTTTTTGCATATTACTGCCTGGTTGTATTTGGTGTAACTGGAATTCTGGAACTGAAAATGTAATTATTTTAGCAGGTGTTCTTTTACCTGGGATGTCCGAATTACAGAGGAGACTCTGTCAAAATTTTCGTAAAAATAGTAGCTTTTATTCAAGTATATTCTTTAAATTAAATAGGCTTGCCAAGCTATGATAGTAAGTATGTGTGCCGATCAAGACTTAGATGTGGAGTTGTGACAAAATTTTTATACCCAATTTCAGACACTTATGTACTTATATAAATTATTTTTCGAAAGTACCAGCAAATTATCTTTTAATTTAAATTCCGCATGTGTTATGTAAGTAATGCCCAAGGGGGGGGGGGGGGGGGTGTTACAAGACGCACCACCACTGGTTGTTCCCCTCCTCCGCATGCTTCCTCTAGGGGGGTTGTTCCAGCTAAAGCCATTTTCTGAAACGTACATTCAAAGATTTAGCATATTATACTAAAATGTACACGCATATGCCTATACAACATAAAGAATAAAATTTTAGCTTTTCATATATCATACACTATACCATTGAGGAACTCATATCACTATATTTTGCATATAACCCAGGGAAATCGAGATTTTGCACATGAATTGAGGAACAAGAGTAACTTATCCCAAATTCAAATATTTTGTACATAACTCGGAGAAATCAAGATTTTGCACATTTTAATTTCTTATCTACTTATCCCAAATTCAAAGATTTTGCACATTACCCAGAGAAATCAAGATTTTGCACATTTTAATCTGTTATCTTTCTTCCCCAATTCATGTGCTTCATCAAGTTCATAAATATAAGAAACTTCAATTCACTAAGGCACTGTCAATTGGGTATGGTATACGTATTAAAATGGGACAGAACATAAACATAGGTTCTATTCTATGTTGTATATAGTGTATACATAAAAAAGAACAGAACATAGAGTTAAAAAGTGGGACTTTTTTATTCCACTAAAAGGTGGAATAAAAAAGAACATAACAGAACTACTTACTTTGATTAATTATGTTTTGTTCACAAGCCAAAATTACCTTAAAATTCATTGTATGTTAGTGAAAAGTATCATCAATAAAATAAATATGCAAAAAGCCAGAAATCTACCCCTCTCTTCAGAAAGGTTATGCTAGCCTGCACCCAGACCCTAACCCCAAAAACAACAAGCAACTTTTGCAATTATATTTTCGTCCTACCCAATCAAATTAAACAGTTATAAATTTAATCATAATAAACCACAAAAGCAAGTTTCAACCACTGAGACAACCATTGAGAAATTAAAGATTGAACTCTCCAATTATGAGAATTTTCAATTATAACAAAAGGGTGCAGGACCATACAGCAATCTAAGCCCAGAAATAACTGTTGAAAACCTAAATCCAACGTTAATTTATCCAAACCCAAACCCCATTTATATACACAGACAGTTGAGTGACTTGCGTCTTCCTCATGTAATCGGATGAAATACACGCAACAACAACCAATTACAACTTCAGGATTTGCCATGTCAGATGTTACATACTGTTGAATCGGCCGCTGGTATTTTATTCAGGAGGTTTCTTAGTATCTGCGGGTAGTGTTCCCCTCCAATAAAATATTAATAAATAAAAATGATAAAATAATAGGTTTTTTAAGAAATGTCAATAAAATTCAATGTAATAGAAAAAATTATGGAAAAAACAAATAAAAATATTATCCAACTAATAGAAAATATAAATAAAATTGTAAATTACACTTACAATAGAATACAAAAAGGACAAAGTGAAATAAATAATATAAGAGATATATTAAATAATATAAGTAAAGGAAAAGAAATAGATGAAAATAATGATATTAATAAAATAAGGATTGTGCTAGAACAAATAGAAAATCTTTTAGAATATGAAGAAAATAATAAATGTGTAACAAGAAAAGAATTAGAAGATTTATTAAAAATAAAAAATTTAGAGAAAATAATAGTAAAACAAGAATTAAGTTAAGAGCCATCAAAAATACCTACACCAGTATCCACATGGAGAGGATAAAAGACGAATACATGAAAACATTAAGAAAATCAAATGATTTAGAAGAAATTCAACAATTATTAGAGCAACTCAAGATAGTTGAGGAAGAAAATAATCAAATACATAAAATAGAACATATTGATCAAGTAGATACAGAAGATGAAAATGAAGAAGTAATATTAAATTATAGTTCATCTTCAGAATCTGAAGAAAACTATATAAAAATGGAAAAAAGGTGAATATAGTGGAAAAAGTCCTAAAAGAAAATGGGAAGAATATAAATATACACCCAGTGGAGCTTGAGATAAGTACGAAGAAGAAACTATGTATAATAAAGGATATGCGAGAAAGAATAATAAATGGACGAAAATTCAAGAAGATTTTAAATCTTAATACAGTAATACTAATGTAGGAAATATATTAAATCTTGATTGTGCAAGAAATAATGAAGAAATACTTTTGAAGTGGACTAATGAAATGATATTAATAGTTTTAACAGATGATAGATTTAGAAAACTAAACTTTATAGAAACCAAGAATTTTGTAACTTTTAAAATATCAGGAAATGTACAAAAGTTTCTAACAGGAATTAAAGATGAAGATTGGATTCAATATGGAAGAATGGTAGATAGCAACATGGACTATGTTAAACTAGTAATGACATTAATTCATCAAGAATTTTTTTAGGATATAATATGATGGAACAAAAATAAAAACCAAATAAAACTTTACTTGAAAATGCTAAATCATATTTAAATAGAATGCAAATCTGTGATATGTGCCAAATTGAAAGTTTTATCTGTGAATACCAAAAATACTATTATCAATTGAATGAAGTGTCTAAAGAGACTTATAAATATATTTTTATAGACAAACTACCATATCCACTTAACTCAAAAATTAATGGATTATGGGAATCAAGACCAGAAGAAACAACAAATACTTTAGGAGGAGTTATCCAACTTTTATATCAAGAATTAAGAGAATATTGTTTAACTAGAGAAACAATATAAGGCAATTAAATAGAGGAAGTACTGTAATTTGTTGTGACATTCCAGAAATAGAGAAACTAGGAAAATATGGTTGTGAGAAATTAAAAGAAAAAGGAAGTATTATAAGAAACCAAAATTACGAAGAACTTATCCTAGAAAGAAAACTTATTATAAAAATAATAAAAAGAAATATTTTAGAAGAAAGAAATCAACACCGAAAAAATACTGTCCGAAAGGGAAAAAGAAATGTGTCTGTTGGATATGTAATGTTGAAGGACACTATACAAATGAATGTCCTCAAAGAAAAGAAAAAGATTTTAAAGAAAAATCAAAATTAATAAAACAAGTATTTCAAATATATGAACTTGAGCCTTTAGAAGAAGAACTAAGCGATACAGAAATAATTATCTATGAATATAAAGAGGATGAATTATCTTCAGAAGAAACAAAATCCGAATAATACTTTTATAAAAATACTAGTAGAAAAAAGTAAAAGAGAAACAGAAGCCTATATAGATACTGGAGCATGTCTTTGTCGAGCGACAATCACTTTTTTATAAATCGGAAAAACTAGAAAAACTACTAAAAATACAAATTGCAGATGGATCTATACATCCGCTATACTGGATAGCAAAATGAATTACTTTAGTTATAAAGGAAAAATTATTTATTGTACCTACAATAAGCAAACAAGAAACATGACTAGATATGATTATTGGAAATAATTTCTTAAGACTTTACGCACCGTTTTGTCAATATTTGGACTATATATCTTTAAAAGCACCATATATAAACCAAAAGCAACACCGAGAAATTATAAAAATTCCAATTACTCATTTTTCGAAATTGAAATAGGAAAAATTATTATGCAGCAACATGTATTAAGGAAGCTTCAAGATTTTCCAACAATATTAAAAGATAAAAAGGATTTGCAAAGATTCGTTGGATTGCTAACATATATTTCAAATGAAGGTTTTATTAAGAATCTTGCAGCAGAAAGGAAAGTACTTCAGCAGAAGCTAAAGAAAGATGCTCTCTGGTCATGGACCGAGGAAGATGAAGACTTATTATTAACTTGAATTACTTATGCCAGGATCTTCCTGAGCTATATCATTCATCGGATGATGATTTAATTATTATTGAGACGGATGCCTCAAATGACTGTTGGGGAGGTGTTATGAAGGAAAAACCCCTGGATATAAAAAGGAATTACTATGCCGATACATGTCTGGAACTTTTCCAGACAACGAAATTAATTATCCTACTCCTGAAAAGGAAACACTAGCACTAATTCGAATGTTAGAAAAACATCGGATTTATATACTGGATAAAGGATTCATTGTACGAACAGATTCGACTTATGTCGCAGGTTTTAAGAACTTAAACCATAAAGTAACTTAGAAGCAAGAAAGATTGATTAGATGGCAAATGAAACTTGCCGAATATAATGACTCAATCTCCCATATTAAAGGAGATAAAAATGTTCTTGCAGATATACTATCAAGAGAATTGAGCAACAATAGTCTTTGGTTTAATTTTCTCTTTTTGAAAATCAAAACTTTTTGAGAGAAGTTGTATGTTGTGGCGACTTTGTTATGAATGTGATTTTACTGTTTAGATGTATATATCTTGGTTTTTCAGATTTACCCGTAGAAGAAAATTTGTATACCCCAGTTTTCTGACTTAAAAGAAAATAACTTTCCGAAAACAACCAGCAAATTACTTTTTAATTTTTTTCCGCTTGTGTTTACAACGTAATGCCCAGGGGGGTGTTAGAAGTGGTATCAGAGCTGGTCGAGTCTTTCAGGAACCTTGGGGAATAGGTCTATTATGTTTTTGTTGTGTGGTCTCTAGTTGGTCATCACTTGAATTGTTTCCTTGTCGAAACAATGTGCGTTGGTCTATAGGTGTGGGTTTATCTTGATGGGTTATATGAGTTTTGACTTGTAGGAACCCATGGATAGTGATTTGTGTTTCGATCCATGTATGACACATTTGGTTATCCTTTCTAGATTGTGTCAGACATTTGGATAGCATGCCTATTAAGGTCGATTTTCTAGGAATGTTCGATGAGAATGTTCTAGGAGAATCGTGTGCGAAAGGACTTTCCGAGAGTGTTCCCTGGAAATGTTTTGGGTGTGCTGCTAGAGAAGGATATTGAGTTATCAATCGATCTCGTTCCTAGATACGGATTGATCTCTATCACTTTGTGTAGGATGCCACTTACAAAGTTAATCGAGCTAGACGACTCGATCCAAACTAGAAGACCTGCGACCTAAATAGTTGATGAGACTGGGTCTTTTCCGTAGGCCCCAATATTGTTGAAGGTTTGAGAATCTGCATGGATTTCCAATGACTCAACAAAGTGACGATTATGAACGAGTATTCTCTGTCTTGCGTAGTTGATATTAACAAGGAGTTGCCTACTCAAAGATCGACTTGAGGATGAGTTATCATCATGTTGAAGTAAGGACCTATTAAAGATTTTGCACCGTGGATTCGGCTCATGGAGAAAGGTCAACTCGTGGTATGTTCGATAGATTGATTAAGCTGTCTGTGATCGTGCACGATTCATGGCAACCATACTAAGCGTGTATGGAAAGATATGTGTGTTGATTGGAACCAAGGTAAATCAAGTTGAAATTTCGACCTTAAATGAATGTCTCATGATTAAGAAACTCTTCACCGTACTATTCGATTCTTACGAAATTGTAAGTCAACATTTGTTTCTCGAGTCCTATGGTTGTATTAGACAATCACAGCGGTGAAGTTTGTGCGTGTTAGATGTAACACCTTGTATTTCACTGTTTTAAATAACAGAAATACATATAAATATGTTTATAGGTTTATTAGAGTTTTAGAAAATTATTTTATATAAACGGAGTTTATCACTCAATTCTACTTGAATGTAGGAAGCTACGATCAAAATTTAGGTTGGAAAGTCAGGCGAAACCCGGCCCGCGAATTCCATTGACAGTATTATAATACTGCTCAAAAGACCTAATTTTAATTCGCGAACGAAAGACTTAAGGTTTTTATTTTATTTCCTACAATTCTGCATTTATTTAGAATTATTTCAGAAAAAAATAAAATAATTTACGTTTTATGGGCGAAATACGTAATCGGGTGAACGACATAATGAATTTCGGAGTTTCCAATAGCAGAAAAAGAGGTTACCTTAGAATTTTGAGATGATTCATGGGGGATGAATCACACTTTTGAGTCTAGAGGATTCTACAAGGTTAAAGTGGCAATTTATGGATTTTGCACTTTAGTCCTTGAACTTTCTATTAATTGCACTTTGGTCCCTAAGTTAGTTTCTATGGTTTTCTAAGTGAATTGGGTCATAATTTTTGTTCCAAAACCATTATTGGACCGTGGCCATGAAGCCCAAATTCCTTGTTCAAGGATTAAAATTCATAAAGCCCATTAGAAATCATGTAAGTTTCCTATGTCATGTTTATGCCTTAAGCATTTTGGTGGGCCCAAAATAATTAAATCCAAGCCCAAGTTTTCAAGGCCCATGCGCAAGCCCAAGAAGGAGTGGGGGTTGCCTTAGTTTGGAAGAGTCAAGTTGATTCTTGAAGCTTCCACCATGTTCTCCTAAGTTCTACACTTTTCTAGCAAGATCCAAAGTGTTCTAGGTTCTTCCCAATTAGTCTCAAGAAAATTCAACAAAGATGAGTCACATGTGAACACAATAAATGTGGCACATGGCCATCATTTCAAACTATTGGTGTAACAGCCTGATTTTTAATTATGTTGTTTAACCGGTTAAAATATAGTTAATTATATTCTAATCTGAGAGTTAGAAAGTGATTTTAAATAAAAGAAAATCATATTCATAGTCTCTCTTATGGTAGAAGGCTACGGTGAAATTTTGGGTTGAAAATTCAGACGGAGCCCGGTCTGCGTTTTTTTTAACTATCAGTATAATTTTATACTAACAGAAAACCCTAATTTGACCCGAAAACTGAAATTTGTAGATTTTTTTATATTTTGTCCGTGAGGAAGTCTACTTTTCAAATTTCTGATCAGAAATAAAATATTATGTTTATTCGGACGAATTTTGGTAAAAGTTCGGACGGAAAACAGTCGGTGTTTTCACTGACAGTAAGATTTTAATGATCAGAAAACATAATTTTGACTCGTGAATGAAATGGTTTATATTTAAATCATCTTTCCAACAAGTTTGGTTAGTTTGAAAATTTACAGTCAAAAACGAAATATTACACATTTACACAGGCGTAAAACCCTAATCAGGAAACCGACATAGTCGACAACGGAACTACAGAGACCCGTCAAGAGATCGGGATAATGAGTCATACATGAGGATTCATGGGGATGAATCACACTTTTGATTCTAGAAGATTCTTCAAGTCAAAGTGGCAATTTATAGATTTTGCACTTAAGACCTTGAACTTTCTCTTAATTGCACTTTGGGCCCTAAGTTAGTTCTTACGTTTTTCTAAGTGAATTGGGCCAGAATCTTTGTTCCAATACCATTAATGGACCGTGGCTTTGAGGCCCAAATTCCTTGTTCATGGATTAAATTTAATGAAGCCCATTAGAAATCATATAAGTTTCCTATGTCATGTTAAGCCTTAAGCATTATATTGGGCCCCACAAAAATAAATTCAAGCCCAAGTTTTCAAGGCCCGTGCGCAAGCCCAAGAAGGAGTGGGGGACTGCCTTAGTTTGTAAGAGTCAAGAGGATTCTTGAAGTTTCCACACAATTCCACAAGGTTCCACAATGTTCTACAATGTTCTACCATGTTCCACCATGTTCTACACTTTTCTAACATGTTCCAAAATGTTCTAGGTTCTTCTCAAAATATCTCATGAAAAATCAGACAAGATAAGTCAAGATGAGACCACATTTAATGTGGCACATGGTCATCATTTCAATTTATTGGCAATTTGCAAAATAGCCCTTATACTTTTGGAATCTTTGCAAAATGGTCCCTATTAATTATCTGCACTTTAATCCTTTGAACAAGCCAACTCATTCCTACTAGATCCTTCTAAAGTGTCACAACCAACCCCTATAAATACCCTCCAAACCGTGGCCTCCCTCACCATTTCACTCATCTTCTTCATTCTCTTCATCTTCCTCACCAACTAAGTTACAAAACCATAAGAACACCGAATCCCCACCAAACATATGACCCTCTTCCTTTCTGAAAAGCGAAAAACTCTCAACATAAAAGTTGTTCCACTTTCTCTTTTCTTTCCAACAAGCTAAATATCATCAAAAACGGATAAGTGGATTGGGAGATAGGATCAAAATACCGAAACTGCCCAGAATTCTCAGTAACCCACGAAACATCCGAAAGAATGCCCTTTTCACCCCTGTTATGATCCAAACCAAATGAAACCTTAAACACCAAAGGTGTTCCTTTTCTTCTTATCTTTCTATCAAGCCAAAGTTCGTGATTTTTGGATGAGTATATTGTGAGATACACTCACAATACCATCACACCCTCAAGCTGTCCAGTTTTCAACATAGTGAAGGTTGATCATTTTCTTCATTTCTTCAATCTTCAAGAGGTAAAAGCTCTTATCATTAATCATCTAAGTCTTCTCCTTCATTAATTTTGTAAGATCAAGCCATGATCATCAAGTTTTCATAAATTTCCATTCCTAGATCTAGAACTTCAAATAGTTCTAGAAAATTGTAGAAAAATCCTTTTAATGTGAAACCAATTTCTATGATCTAGATATAATCCCTACTTTATTCATCCAAGAGCATGTGATCAAAATCATTTTCCTTCCCTATTAACCATTAAGGGCCGAACCTAGGTAGGAAAATGGGTTTGGTGTTTTGTTGTTTGTTTTGAAAGGTAGTACTTGACTTAAGTTCTATAATACATATATAGCTTGAATCCAAGAGCTTGAATCCAACTAAATTTCCTAGCCTATTTTCCTAATATGGGCCGAAACCCTAACCCTAAAGGTTAGAGGATTTTGTTTCAAATTTTAGTCTTGTAATAAGTAATCAATGTTAGTTAAGACTCTAGTAACTAGGATCCAAAAGATGGCATTAAGAAGATAACCCTAAACCTATTTTCTAAGTCTTGGCCGAACCTAGTCCTAAAGTGCCATAGATGGTTGTTATTTGATTAATTATAGTTATGTTGTTTGGTTCATGGTGAAACTATTAAGCTGTGGTGTGATAGCGAGGAACGTCGAGTTCGAGATTTCGGTGCTAGCTCAGGTGGGGAAAAGAATCAAGCTATCTTCGGAATCGATAAGTAGTAGATTATATGATAATTGTGTAGGGCGACCTAAACCCTACTAGTAGTCGAGTAATCGACAAGACCAAAATCCCACTGGAAACCTTTTCTGTAAAACCAATGGTGATTCGGGGATTGTAGGTTTATCGACATTGAGTTGATTTTAAGTATTTGAGGATGTTTGATTTTATGTTATCAACTTTACTGTGATACGCTGGTTGAGGTATTCCATCTGCATGTGACGTATTATTTCGGTGTTTGAATATTTATGATATTGAGGATGGTTGTTGTCTGTCACGGCCGTGATGGTTGTCGTGGCCAGGCCGTGACAGGTTATGTTTTGTAGAATTCTTGCCTTTGATGTCTGTCACGGCCGTGATGGCTATCACGGCCAGGCCGTGACAGAATCTTGCTTGCCTTTGTTGTCTGTCACGACCGTGATGGCTATCACAGCCAGGCCGTGACAGTGTTTGACTTTGTTATTTATTTGATTGGACTATTATGAGTTGGTTGTGATAAATTGCTTTATATGATATTGAGATGTTTGAATATTATGTTGATTAATGTGTTATGCATGATCAGCCTGGGTTTAATACTATGTTTAGATGATTTTAAGGAAAGATATATATTGCTCGGAGGTGTTTTGTTTGGGTGAGAGTTTTGAATATGAATTAGAGGTGCCTCGCTATTATTTTATAAAGTGATGTGATATAGAATGTAAGTGGAGGTTATGAGGAAAAGCTTGAGGTACTAGGTTGTTATTGATAAAAGTCAGTGATGATCATATGTTGCATTGGTGTTCATAACAGTGTATTTGAGATACACGAGGTCCGAAGTTCTCGTGGACCGTTCCAAATTAGAAGTTAAGTTGTGCAACTATAGTGTCATTGCTATGCATGAGCACCCTTGACAGAGTGAGAGAGAAAATCAGGGTGTGCACCGACGGTACCGTGCAGCTATATTGTCATTGCTTTGCATGAGCATTCTCACCATGGATGAGAATGTGCACCGGTGTTGGGAACGTCTCACTTGGATGACTGACTGACATTCCTAACGAGGGATGTGTGACATGATTAGAAGTGGCCACATCAGCATAAAGGTTTAGTTGCATGAGTTGGAGGGTAGAGGATGATACTTGAGTTTGAGGATGTTTTGTTAGGTGCTGAATGATGTTATGTCTGTGACAGTTATTGTATAATTTACTATTACTCTTTTCCGCTTTTTGATGATAGAATTGTTTCTTATTCTCTATATCTTTCTGTGTGTTGTATTTTATATGTGATGTGATCGTACGAGAAGACCCGATGGAGGAACCAATTGCTGAGGAGTTAGATGGAACTCCTTACGAACCAGATGCTAGAGGTTGAGCTGTGCTACATGGCGATTAAACTATAGACATTATGGCCAGTGTGTCTAAGGAGTATTTATATTTCCGCTAAGTATGTCTGTAGTGAAGTTTATGCCTGTGAGGGATCTTACTGAGAGGGTACCCTTAACAGTGCTTTGGTATTGTCATAAATAAACAGGTGTGTATTTATATATATTAATTTTGGTGTGTTAATTTTGAAGAAGTTATATGATAATTAAATAAGTTTTAATTTTTACGTATTTTCAACAGTATGCGCGCGATTAAATAAATAAATATTAAGGTTTTAATGTAATAATACAATGGGGCACAACGGGGTGTCTCAATTGGCAATTTGTAAAATAGTCCTTATACTTTTGGAATCTTTGCAAAATGGTCCCTAGGAATTAATTGCACTTAATTCCTTAGAAAAATCAACTCCTTTCTATTTGATCCTCCAAAGTGGCGCAGCCACACTTGTATAAGTACCCTCCCTCACATTTCATTTTTTTACTATTGCCATATGTTTCAAAAACTCTTAAGTTCATAAGCCTTTTAGCATCACTTTGTGAAGCAAGTTCTTGGATTTCACTTGTCTTTGATCTTCAAGAGGTGAAACCTACTCTTATTCCTTAATCATGTCTATGTTCTTCAATAAATTTCTTGATTCAAAGTTTATCTCATATATGTTCATTATTTTTAAGTTTCTAAGCCTAGAACTTTGAAAATTCATAATAAATTCTAGAAAAATCTCATGATGATGAAACCACTTTCTATATTCTTGATATCATGCATACTATCAAAATCCAAGAGCATGATGTAATCAAAATTTTCTTTCCTAATCAACTAGCTTTGGCCGAACCTAGGAGAATAGGTTTGGTAAGATTTTGTTCATGTGTTATCATGTATTCCATATGACATGTATGTCTACACACTCTAATCCATGTTAGTTTATTAAAATGAAAATCCTTACTCAAAATCTCTATGTTGGCCGAACCCTAGGTGGATGAGATTTGATGAGTTTTGTTCAAAGTTTTCATTAATGATCTTGGTAATCAAGCTATTAGTATGTATGCTTAATAAATCCAAGTTGGTTTATTAAACTAAAAACCCTAGCCCCATGAACATATTAAGGCCGAATCTTAGTATATGAGAGTTAGGAAGTTTTGAGTTTTAAATTTAGTTGTTTAGTCACTAATCCATGATCTTGGTTGATTAAGGACCATTAATCCATGACTTAATCATGATTAGAAATTTTAGTCACTCAAAACCCTAGAGGTCGTGACCATGTATAAGGGTTTAGAATGTTTTTAGTTTCTTGATTTGTAATTATTTGATTGTAATGGTTGAAGGTTGAGTGAGTGTGACGAATACGCGATAATCCGAACTTCCGAAGAAATTCACTAATTCACGAGAAACTCTACTAAAGGTAAGAGGGGAATACCTGAGGAATATATTCAATGGTTATATGCTATCCTGTAGTGGTTTGTAATTATTTGTCTGTTCGTATTTATTTAAGTTGTTTAAGTTATGGTATCTGTATCTGTGTGGTTTTAATTACGCTTAATTGTTTATCTGTAATTATATTATGCTACTGTGATGCATGATCTGCCTGGAAATATCTCTGTGATATTATTGTTGGTTGATGTTTGAGAAGCCTGACAGTGGTTAATGCCCAATTAAATTAATGGGATAAAAGTTTTAAGAAGCTTCGTAAATTTTATTCAATGTTTTAACGGTAAAATATTGATATATAATATTAATGGAAATTTTTAATTGGGAAAAACAAGGAATTTTGGAAAATATTATTATTTTAATAATTTATTACTTTAAGAGTGTATTATGAGTCACAATGAGCACGAAATCGTGAAAATATTTTTGCACGGCTAATTTTTACGTAGGAAAATCCGGAATATTATAAAATATTATTTTATGAAATTAATTGGTGAAAATAAGTTAATTATGATTTTAGAAAATTGTTTAAGTGGAAAAAGCTAAATTTTGGCTTAAAAAGCTTTTAAAATGATAATTGACGACAAATTTGGAAAAACGTAGACGGCAAGTATTTTGAAACGGCAGTGTATATTTTGAGTAAGTTAAAACTTCAAGTGACTCATATTTTTATAAACACTAATCATTATTATTTAAAGATTTTATTGATGAATTTCCAATTTTAAAAGATTTTCTGAAAACAAAAATTAATTCAACCGTGTTGAAAGTGTTGTTGAACTTAGTAACCGAGACGTCGGGGTACTAAGGTTTTGTGTTGTTATGGACTTGGGGTCCTTTGGACTTTGAGGTCATGTACTGTATACGTGGTGTATACCATATTTAAACATTTAAGATGTTTTATTACCACGAACCTATGACTGGTGCATCGATCGAGAGGTGTCGTGTTTGAGCACTCGGACTATGAGGTCCTGTGTTGTAATGAAAGTTTTAAAGATGTTTAAAACTATGTGAGTCGTAAGCCATTTTGAGCTTCGGCAAAGAAAGATTGAACACAAAGGAAAGAGTTATGAGCAAAAGTGTTTTGCATGCATTTGGCAGACGTGCCCGCGGTTCTATGTATCATTTACCTTGCGGCGTCAGGTATTTCATACTATGTTTTCCTCATTGTGCCCGGGTTGGACAATGAGACCCCATCTACGTTGCTATCACTGATGCCCTGGGTGTGGACAGTGTGCGATGGGTTTTGGTTGTGTGCCTGTGGCTGTGTGCCTGTTTGCCTAGTGTGGCAATGGAGCTTGATCAACTCATCATGTGTTGGGATATCTCATGAGATTAGGACGAAATTAGATGACGAATATGAAGTGTTCATGCATAATTTTCACACGATGATGTTTGGGGTGTTGAACCCATTGATAAACTATTTGCTTATGAATACTTGTGTTTGGTAAATGTGTATGTGTTTTATGTGGTGTTTAGCATGTAGTTGTCGAGTAAAATCCATGTATTGGTTTCTCACTCTTACGTGTTTAGATGGAACCGGATATACCACTGGTACATTCGAGGATCCGCACGATTACGTTTGATCGAGCGCAGTTTGGTGGTGCCTGGGAGATTAACCCTGGGGCACTCAGCGCCACCTGTCATGGCCCTAGCAGAGAAGTCATTGGCACAGTAGAAGAAGGACCACAGCAAAGGATACATGTGGTTGAGACTATTGAGGTACCTCTACCTCTAGTATGGCTATACCTACAGTATTTGGATGAGCACGGGTTACTTGATCTGCCCCCTCAGCCGCATCCGCTTCAGATAGAAGGACCAGAAATACCTCCTGCTGAGGTAGTGTTGGATGAGGGCGAGGAAGACCCCGAGGAGTACGTTGAGGACGATCTCGAGTTTCACCCTCCTGCCGTTGATGATGATGATTCTTCCGACGACGTAGCGGGAGCGGAAGCATCTTCATCTGACACATCTGTTGTAGGTGGGGTTGATCATCATGATTTCCCCAATGGATTTCATTAGCTTGACCATCTATAGGTATAGTTCTGGGGTAGCGAGTCTCGTCAGTTTTTGATCTGGCTACTGAGAGCCATGAGTTTTTGGTATGGTTCTAGACTACTCGTTGCTTATATGTATATTCTTTCTTTTCTTTGCTTAGTTTGATGGAGAATAGCCTATACTTATGAGGGCTCTTTTGTTATCTCCTATTAGGTATATGGTGTATTTAAAAGGTGATGTCTGTATATAGATATACATATATGTTTGTTTATGTTTACAATGGTTCGATGTTAAAGAAAAAAAAATTCACCACTATTTTCGTAAGGGACGTTTACTTAAAGGAATATTTTCCGAAAGTAACCAGCATTTAATAATTTAATTTTTCTTTATTCGGGTAACTATGTGATGACCCTAGAAGGGGTGTCGCATTAGACAGATTTCTCTAATTTTGATTTGAAATCTACCAGGACTTATGAACTGGTTATGTCAGTCCATAAATTTCAATTTATTCTAATTGATTTCCTTATTTGTGAGCAATTGTACTCACACTTCTAAATAACCCTTAGTGTATTAGATATTTGAGTAGATGGAATTGATATCATCCATTGGTCTGGATATTTTCACGTTTCGTTGAAAGAATTTGTTATGACCATTTCTCGAGTTATAACACACACAACTTCTTGGTGACGCAAGTTCCTTGATGAAACTTAGTCTAATCACCTTTACTTTGGTAAAGGTGACCCAGTCTGATTTTTAGCCAGACTGTTTTTCTTTTTAAATTCGTCATTTTGTAAATTCATTGTACTAAGAATGAATCCTCTCGGGATTAGAAACTATTCACCCTTTGATTTTCTAAATCTGCTGGAAGTTCTTGTGGAAGAATGAACTTTATTAGATTCATGTTTGTAAATATGTATTGATCATGCATTTTTACACCGATGAACCTAATTGAAGAATCTTTTTCTATACTGGATGTTCCTGTATCTTTCAAATTGATAAGATTCTTCTCTATGTCTTTGTGAGAGTGAGACCAAGAAATTTATTTTCTTGAAGATTTCTTTTCAGTGATCTTTAAGACCGTGTCTGGTGGTAGTTCGATAGAACTTATCACTTGTTGATCAATTATTACCCTATATCTTTTCAAAAATGTCATTGACGTGTGACCTATCTCATGAGTCATGAGAATGGGTATCTAATTCATACAGGATGTCATAGTTAATTGACTACGATGAAAGAGAGATAACTAGATGATGAGATCTTTCTTGTTAAAATGACGGCGTCACAATGAATCTCGTTCTGAGTTTACCCAGGACCTCTAAGAGTTTGTAATTTGTTTGGATGATCGATGTCATGCTAACGAGGAAGGCACCTTGCTTACCTGTCAAGATCCACTATGCAGTGGAGAAGTAAACCAAAGAATGTATCAGAGGACTGTTCATACTTCATGGAGTATCTTCCAATATCAATCTAAAGGAAGACCCAAAGTTTACCAACATTTATTGGTAAAGTTTGCTGTGAGTGTTGAGGACCCAGTTGAGGCTAAGTCCAACTGATCACCCTCAACCCAATGGACAAATAAGGAACGATCTATCCTTAGAAGATTAATGGAGGAGTAGCTTTAACACCTAAGTACGATCATTCCTATAGTATGAATTTTACTGAGATGTAGAGTTGTTTGGCAGGTGAGAACCTCTAAGCATTATGTCACGAAGTTAGGACGATTTCAATAGATCTTATCATGATTTGAGAGAGAATGTTACTAAAGGAATCTAGAGTAATGATCATATGCTTGTAGTTAAGATTGACTGTATGAGTGGAATGTTCGAAAGGAAAGTATCTATAGTAATTTCACTTAAGTTGGTTCGAATCGAATGAGGTAAACTCGTGTGTTATATAAGTTGTTAGGAAAATTCAAAGTTGATGAGTTGGATAATCCAACCTGGCGGGTTGTATTTTGATTTCAGTTTATCTTAAGTATTACGATGTTTTGATTGGAGACTTGAAGTATGTGATGTTGATAGAATATGGAAAAGCAGATTATGTTCAGAGGGGATGAGACTACAATTGGATACCTTGGGTAGGAAGTTGATACATGTTGCAGTAAAGTTAGTTTTGATCTTGGTGATAACGACGAGAGTAAGATGTGTGGAAAGCAGTTTTCTAGCATACCAGTAATTGAGAATAGGAATGATTAAGTTTTGATTTTACTCTTCATGGAAGAGGATTGTAAATCTTAGATGGAATCTTGGTGTTAACCGTGAGAATTAAGGATGTAGATAATTTTATTTTATGGATTAGTATTTATGGAAGTAGAGTATGAATTGAGGATAATCGATTTGATGTTGAGGATGAAGAGAACGAAGAATAAGTATGAATTTTGCTATTAAGTTAAATCATTTAAGGGAAAATGAATACAGGAAGTACGATGTAGGATCTTGGGATTAGGATATAATTACATGACCCTATCTACTTTCGATTTCTGTCTTTCTATAATAGTAAATACATGTTTATATGTGTTTATTTTTGTTAAAATCCAGAAAATGATTTTAGATAAACTAAAATCATTGTCTTGCTATACCTCACCGTAAAAGGTCACGGTTAAATTTTTGGTTGAAAATTCGGAAGAAAATCGGTCTGCGTTTTCACTGACAGTAAAAGTTTACTGAGCATAAAACCTAATTTGGATCCGTGAACGAAACGATTGGTGTTTTTGTAGTGTTCCCAATGATCTTGGTCATTTTTGAAAGTTTGCGTTCGAAAATAAAATATAATATTTTATTCGGGTGAAATCATTGAAAACTACGATCGGAAACCTTAATCGGGTATACAACGAAGCAGGATGGGGAGCTGAGATGACCAATGTGACATGTTGTAAAAGGAGTGACATGTTGATGTGAGTCAAATGTCACATCAAAGAGCAACCATCATTACACCGTTTTGAATATATCATATTATAAGCAAAAAAATCACTTTTACTCACTTTTTCCAACCAAACACCTCCCTAACCAAAACTTGCTCTCCAAGCTCATTCATCCACTTCTCTTCACGCTACTCACTCTCCCTCCCTCTATATAAACACTCATTTTCTTTCATTTTCACACTTTACACTCACTTAAGCACACTTTCATACTTCAAGCTCCATAGTTTCTACTTCTTCAAGTATTCATCCTCATCATTTTCTTCAAGTTTTCAAGGGTAATGCTCTATACTCTTACTCATCTAAGTCTTCCTTTTCATTCATTTTGAGAGTTATGCCATATTCACTCATTTTTTATTCTTAGATCTAGAAACTTCAAAAATCTCTAGAAATTAGTAGAAAAATCTATTTGAGTTGAAACCAATTTATGTGGACTCACAATGATCTCTATATTGTTTATCTAAGAGCTTGCATTAAACAAAAATTTCCTTCCCTATTTTTCTAACAAGGCCGAATCTAGGTATTTGTGGAGCAATGAAGTTTTGTTTCAACTTTTGTTAAATAATCATTGATTTGAACTCTTTTGTACCTTTAGTTGTTAAATCCAAGAGCTTGAAAAGTTTGAAAATTTCTAGCCTATTTTGGAGGTCAAGGCCGAAACCCTAGGCTAATAGCTTAGAGGAGTTTTTGTTCAATCCTTGTTAAATGATCATTGTTTATGAATCTCTAATACTTGAGGATCATTAATCCATGAGTTAGTGAAAGTTTGATATCTCAAACCCTATTTTGTCATCATGGTCGAATCTATGCCTAGGGGAGATTAGATGTTTTTGGTTGTTTTTAACTTGTCTTATGTGCTGGAATCTTTAGACTTCCATTGCGAAGCAAGTCGAGGAAGATTGTAGCACTCAACAAAGAACGAAAGACTTTGTTTGCTTTTGAATCAGGTAAGGGGAGCTTACTTGAGGGATTTTTCCCGATAGCTATATGCTATTATTTGTGGTCTGTTAAGTTGTTTTAAATTTTATTGTGATTTCCTGAGTTTATCTTATGTTGTTAAAATTGTTTGTTTTTCATATCTGAGCTTGATGATTTATTTGTAGAAATGTGTTAAATCTTGGAGATATGGGATGAACTATATTATCTGAAATGACGTTGATGTGAAAATTATGCTGTTGCGGATTGTTGTCTGAGAAGCCTGACATTCGTCAGTGCTCAATCAATTATTGAGACAAAAGCTTTAAAAAGCCTTATGAGGAATTTTTACAATGATAATATTTAGTTGATGAGTTATTTTGATAACATAGAAAGTAATGGATAATTACAAGGATGAAATCGTAAAAATATTTCAGTACGTTATCTTTTTCAAAATGTAGATGAAAAGTTATTTTAAGATATTTATGTGTCAATTTCTTTTGATGAAAGAAGAAGGATAAGAATGGAATTGAGAAAGAAATACATTTTAGTATGTTATCATTTTCAAGAATGAAGTGGAAAATCATTTTAAGAACTAAGAGTTGAAATATTTTAAAGTTAGAAGGAAACACATTTAACTTATGAGTTTCTTTTCATATAAACAAACGATTTCGAAAGGTGTTTATAAAATAGAATTCATGAGAAAAATGATTTAAAAATATTTTCGGGTTAGCAATGATTTTAGAAAAGGATTTTTACAAAGTTAGGATGTTGTTTCGAAAAAGGGAAAAATTTCAAAAGAAAGTGGTTAAGGAAAAAGCAGATTTATCTATAACTTAGGGTTTCTAAATGAATTTCAATGAAAAGGATTTCTGGAAAAATTTACTTTTGAAAATATTCCAGCAAGCTTGGATAAGTTGCTGAAGTTTCATTTTGTATTTGTGTTTCACTGAACGAAAAAGAATAAATACGTTGGAAAGTGGATCTAGTATACGAGACGTCGGAATACTAGTGTTCTGTAATTTACACGTAGATCTTTGATCCGTGTCACATTGTTGTGGACTGTGTGTCCTATTCACATTGTTGTGGATTGTGTGTCCTAGTTATGTTGCTGTGGATTGTGTGTCCTAATCACATTGTGATAAACGTTATTAAAGGTGAATGTTGTTTTCTATGACCACAAGCTCAGACTGGTGCATCGGTTTAGGGCGTTGTAATTGAGCACTTGGACTTTGTGTCCCGTGTTGATGTTGAAGAATTTTAAATATTTTATGAATAGTTGTTAGCCTTTGAGCTTCGACACGGAAAGAATGTACACACAGATAAACCTTGAGAATAAAATTATTTTTACATGCATTTTTTTGGAAGACGTGCCATGTTACTAATGACAAATCATTGAGTCATGTGTTGGCCAATGAATTTTTGGGAAATACGCCCATGAACTACGATAACCATTGGTTGCTGTGTGATCTGCCAATGCGTGGACAGAAGTTTCCCGTTTATCGTAATGACAATTGAGATGTCATAACTTGTGCCCAATAACCATTGACTACTGAGTGATCTACCAATGAGTTACAAAGGTGTTGGGCTTTGGATTTTTTTCGTTGACAATGACCCATGTAAAAAGCTTGATCAGCTTAAACGAAATATGAAGTTGATATCTCATGAGATTAAGTTAGAGCCTGAATATTGAAGTGTCATGCATTTTTTTTAAAAATAACGAAGACTGTTCAGGTATGAAACCCATTGATATAATACTTGTTTACTTCTAAGAATTTTATGATATATGACTTTATATGTCTATATGTGTTTTGTGTGTCATACATGTGGTTATCGTGTTTAAATCCATATATTGGTGTCTCACCCTTACAAAAATATCAGGTTTCTTCTGGTTTTGCTTTTGTACCTTGGTACTCTAGTACAGATGGTGCAGCGGAGTTTTTCCTAAGTCACTCGGAGACTTAGATCTAGATGTTTGAAGAAGCTTTTGATCGTGGGATGACCATGGGGGTCTTTCCAATAAATGTCTTGTAGAGCGACCAGCTTAGGAGTCTTGGTTGGGTTGTATATTTGAAAAGGGCAGTAAATGTGGTGTTATACATTAGTCTTTGGTTTAATTTTCTCTGTTTGAAAATCGAAACTTTTTGAGAGAAGTTGTATGTTGCAGCGACTTTGTTATGAATGTGATTTTACTGTTTAGATGTATGTATCTTGGTTTTCTAGAGTTATCCGCAGAAGAAAATTTTTTACCCTAGTTTTCTGACTTAAAAGAAAACAACTTTCCTAAAACAACCAGCAAATTACTTTTTAATTTATTTCCGTATATGTTTACAATGTAATGCCCAGGGGGTGTTACAAACACTTATACAACTTCATCTTGGAGAAAATGAGAAAAAAGCTGCCTACTTGGAAATCAAAGTCCCTATCCTTTGTAGGTAGGATTGCCCTGGCCCAGTCCTGTTTGTGTGGCATGCCGGGACATGTGATGCAGTTTGCCGTGATCCCTGCCTCGGTATGCAACGAAGCTGAGAAAATATGTAAAAACTTCATCTGGGGCAGAAGCGAGAACCAGCGAAAATGCCATCTTATATCTTGGGACAAAGTTTGTCAACCAAAGGAGCAAGGAGGGATGGGATTTAGAAATCTAAAGATTCTAAATCAAGCTTATATGGCCAAGTTAGCCTGACACTTAATAAACAACCCAGAGAAGATTTGGGTCCAGATTCTAAAGCATCAACACAACTGTGGTTCTCAAGGAATGCCATTGGTGGTTAATAGGAGCAATTCTTCAAACACTTGGAGGGCTATTGTTAACATTTGGGATACAATGGATAGAAATATTAGCTGGGTGATTCGCGACGGTGGTAGCACGTGTTTCTGGAAGGATTGCTGGATCCCGGGTAAAGGCAAGCTTGAAGATCTCTCCCCCTCTGTAATTCCTCCATCTGAAGCTAATTTCAAGGTGGCCACTTATGCGTCTGATAGAGGTTGGAATTGGCCCGTTCTGGAAAACTCTCTCCCTAAGGATGTGTTCCAAGCAATTCAGAATGTCCGAGCTCCTTCCCCTGGCCAATGTGATTTCCCTTCGTGGTTGGCTTCTTCAGATGTTCAATTTTCGCTCAAATCGGCTTATGAGGCCTTATCCAACCAAGCTGAGCCTCCTCCTTCTAGCCTGTTTCAGAAAATATGGAAGTGGAAGGGGCCAGTGAGAATGAGGTCCATTCTCTGGAAATTAGGGCATGGTAAGCTCCTGACTAATGTGGAACGAAGATGAAGAAGAATGTCTGATGATGAGTTGTGTCCTAGATGCCATCTTCACCTGGAGTCGGTTATGCATTTGTTGAGAGATTATGAGGATGTTCACCAGTTTTGGTCGTCTCACATTCATCCCTCCCAGTGGAGCATGTTCTTCAGCCTTGGTACCCATGCTTGGATCGATTGGAACCTTTCCTCTAATGGAATCGGTCTGGTTCAATGGACGTGGGTGACTTTGTTTGGGATTGCGGTGTGGGCTCTTTGGAGGGACCGAAACTCTTTGGTTTTCTCCTAGAAATCAGCAATGGGTGAGGAACTTTTGAACATGGTTTCCAATCAGGTTCACTTTATAGAATCTGTAAATGATGATCCTCTTGCATCCAGGGAGAACAATTTGCCAGTCAGTGCTTATTCCTGGGCCAAACCCCCTCCAGGAATCTTTAAGTTGAATGTTGATGGATCACACTGTACCAGAAGGGGAAGCTCTGCTTGCGGGGGTCTGATTCGAAATGATTAAGGAATGTTTGTCAAAGGTTTCTCTTGTAAGGTTACCTCTAGCAACATCGTTTGGGTCGAATTATGGGGTGTTCTCCCAGGTTTGAGGCTTGTAAAAATCCTTGCTATCCAGAATCTGAGGGTTGAGTGTTGATTCTAATGTTGTGGTTGATATGACCCGCAAAGGTCCAACCTCTTCTCCAGCACTGAAATTCCTCCTTGAAGAAATCTTGGCCTTCCTCAGGAGGAGAGATTGGAGCGTTTCTGTCTTTCGTATAGCTAGAACAACTAATTGATGTGCTATTTTTTAGCAAATAATGGTCATGTTGGCTCTTTCCCGTTGAATACTGTAGAGAGGCCTTGCCCTACTCTACACATGATTCTTCTCAATGACCTTAGGGGTATCCCACCTCTAGTAAGGTCTTAAAAAAAAAAGGAGTTTCCCTGCAATTAATTTTGTGAAGAATCAAATGTATAATCATATGTGAGATGAATTGTTACTGATTGTTTGGTCACAAATATACAAAGATATAGTTTTGATAGTATTGAAGTATCTTCAATGTTTTGGGTATGCGATGATATAGATTTTGTAATCTTCAAATTTTGGTTTAACGATAATCTGTCATTATTTTATCACTTATGTACTGATATTTTTTTAAAAAAAATATAGTATAATCATGCCCCCACTAATCGAAATTCCTGGGTTCGTCCCTGAGTTTAATTGATGTACACTGACAGTGTAAAATCTTTTTACACAGACATCCAATCATAAATTGTCACGTAATAAGTTTTTTTATTCTTATCCTAACTACCTTAAAAGTCATTAATACCATGAATGATGATGGTTGGCTGACAGTGTAAAATACTTTACACAATCAATACATAACAATTAAACTCATATTATAGTTATTGATACTTGCATTTGTCTTTTTCTAGGATATAATAATACTAATATTTGAAGTTATTATTATTCGCATAATTAGTTTAAGACATTCGTCTTAAGATTCAGTCTCCATCATTCTTTTTGTACAATGGACTTTCAATTTCCTAATTAAGCGTTTTTCAATTTTCCTCACCTTAAGCAAAAATAATGATGATTTTCTAAAGTTTATTTGGACTTTTTTTCTTAGAAAACCATTTTTTTATAAAAATTCAATTTTGATATTTATATACTTGTTTGGTTGAATTTTTACTAAAAATATTTATTTATTTTAAGAAAACAAAAACTTAATTTATGGTCCTCACAAAAATATTTCCACCAAAATCACTTTTGAAAGATCACTTTATGGTCCTCATCATAACACCAAGGTCCAGTTGCCCCCTGAATCTGAGCCCTTGATGTCAACAAGGAATCAATTGCTATATTACTCAAACGAAATAGCAAAGGAAAGTCCCAAAGATAAGATGAGTAATGTCGTTGTCGTAAATTCAACAATCAATAACAACAAAATGTATCAGTTTTTTTTTATCAGACAAAATGTATCAGCTTTAGCACTTTATAAATAACCCAGTCAATTCAGTTTTCTTCAAACCCCCTAACCCATAGTGTCTTTGTTCTCTCTTGTTCAATTGGAACTAGCCATAGCTTGGAAGAAAGGTTTCACATATTTCTGTTTGATTTAATTTAGTTTAATTCTTTTTTCTTTACTCATTATTGCTATACATTTTTTGTTTATTGGCCATTCAACATTGGCTTTGAGTTCTTATTTACGACATTCTTGATTACAGGTCTAACAAGCAAATGATGGATTCTCTGTCACCGTTTGATGCTGTTATAATTAAGGGCAGTAAAATACCGTGTATGAGATTACTATGAAGCTACGAATAATTTCCTTCAATAGAAGTTGATACATGTTGGAAGTCCCACGTCGTCTGTCTCAAATTCTAGGGTGCGGTTTAAATATTTGTTGGGTAACTCCAATTAATACCAATTGGTTTTAGGTAGGAATCTAACATGATATCAGAGCCAGTGCCCATCTTCCTATGTAGCACCTGTCCTGGCAGGCATCTGTGAAAATTAGTATAATAGATGGTGGATTGATCCAAAAAGGGCAAATCTAAGTTTGTTACGTTGAAAAACTATAATCAAAATAAAAAATATATCAAATTGAGCTTGGAGCAATCACTATCCCCTGATCCGGATCCGCTTATGTCGTAGGAGGGTCCAGCCTTGTTTTTTTTCCCACTACCGGACCCCGGTAACCATTCTTCTGCACACATCACAGCCGTCAATCTTGGCTGGAGGGGTGCGGGATGGGGGACCGACAAGAGAGAATTCGGTCCCCAAGGCCTCTCTAGGCACAAAATACAGCTTACCCATCACATGAAGGATGGCAACAAAAGCTATAAAGCCAATACTCATAACAAGAACCACGTTTGGGGAGATCTTGAGTCCTGGGGCATCATCAGTGTAAAATTGAAGCATAATCCCAGCTACACCACCACTGGTTCTCCTCCTCCGCATGCTTGCAGCTGCTGCTGCGCTTCCTCTAGGGGGAGCCGTTCCACCTAAAGCCATTTTCTGAAACAGACATTCAAAGATTTAGCATATTGTACCATAAGCCTTGACAACATAAAAATAAAATTTCAGCTTTTCATATATCATACACTATTATACCATTTAGGAACTCATATATCATACAATATACCATTGGGGAACAAGAGTAACTTATCCCAAATTCGAAGATTTTGCACATAGCCCAGAGAAATCAAGATTTTGCACATTTTAATTTCTTCCCCAATTGATGTGCTTCATCAAGTTCATAAATATAAGAAACTCCAATTCATGAAGGCACTATCAATTGGATATGGTAGACGTATTAAAATGGGATAGAACATAAACATGGGTTCTATTCTATGTTTATATAGCTTATAAATAAAAAGAACAGAACTGAGTTAAAAAGTGGGACCTTTTGATTCCACTAAAATGTGGAATAAAAAAGAACATAATAGAACTACATACTATGATCAATTCTGTTTTGTTCACAGCCAAAATTACCTTAAAATTATTTGTATGTTATGGAAAAGTATCGTCAATAAAATAAATCTGCAGGTTGTGCAAACCTCGCACCTGCACTCCTAACCCCAAAAATAACAAGCTAGTTTTGCAATTATATTTTCGTCCTACCCAATCAAATTAAACAATTATCTTTATTTTTTTTATTTTTATCTTTATCTTTATCATTATAAAAGGAAGAAGGTCTAGGTTTTTCTAGGGTTATTATAGGGGTAAATTAATAAATTGCCTTAGGGGTAATTTGGTTGATTTAATATCCTCAAACATTCGTTTTTGGCCCCCAAACACACTTATTAGAATTATCCAAACGTGTGTTTTAGTCCCGTTTGAGTACCAAAACAAACATGTTTTCGAATTTGAGAACTAAAAAAATACATTCTTCAAATGAGGGACTAAATCCGAACCTCAACCAAAATTGAGGGACTAAAAACTTATTGAAGCCATTATTATAATAGCAATACTCTACCTAATTTATTACTCAACATAAAATTATGGTCTAAGACCTAATATTAAGTTTACAAACAACCAATACATAAGTCCTTATTAACTTTGTTAAACAAATAAATTTTCAAATACAAATAAAAATAACAATTATATTTATTCAATACACTATAATACCTCATGTATCGCACGTGTGTTGTGTGTAACACCCTTTATTTTACTGTTTTAAATAACAGTAATACATATAAAAATGTTTATAAATTTATTTGAGTTTTAGAAAATTATTTTAAATAAACGGAGTTTACCACTCAATCCTACTTGAATGTAGGAAGCTACGATTAAAATTTAGGTTGGAAAGTCAGGTGAAACCCGGCCCGTGAATTCCATTGACAGTATAATAATAATGCTCAAAAGACCTAATTTTAATTTGTGAACGAAAGACTTAAGATTCCTACAATTCTGTATTTTTAGATTTATTTCAGAAAAAAATTAAATAATTTACGTTTTACCGGCGGAATACATAATCGGGTGAGCGGCAGAATGGATTTCGGAGTTTCCAAGAGAAGATAAAGAGTTTATCTTAGGATTTTGAGATGATTCATGGGGATGAATCATACTTTTAAGTCTAGAAGGTTCTACAGGGTTAAAGTGACAATTTAGGAATTTTACACTTAAGTCCCTGAACTTTCTGTTAATTACACTTTGGTCCCTAAGTTAGTTTCTAAGTTTTTTTCAAGTGAATTGGGCCAGAATCTTTGTTCCCAATCTCTTATTGGACCGTGGCTATGAAGCACAAATTTCTTGTCCATGGATTGATTCCATGAAGCCTATTTGAAACCATATAAGTTCCTATGTCATGCTTAAGCTTAAATCTTTTGGTGGGCCCCACAAAAATAAATCCAAGCCCAAATTCATTAGGCCCGTGTGCAAGCCCATGAGGGAGAAGGGGCTGCCCTCATAATTTTTGGATGAGCCAAGATTGTTCTTGATTTTTCTACATTCTTCTACAATATTCTACTACATTCTACAATCTTCTCAACTCTTCTCAAATGTTCTAGGTTTTTCTTAAAATATTTTATGAACAAAATCAGCCAAGAATAGTCAAGATAAGACCACATTTAATGTGGCAAATGGTCATCATTACAATTTATTGGCAATTTGCAAAGTAGTCCTTATACTTTTGGAATCTTTGCAAAATGGTCCCTAGGAATTATTTGCACTTCAATCCTTTGAACAAGCCAACTAATCCCTACTAGATCCTTCCAAGATGGCGCAATCAACCTCTATAAATACCCTCCCTCACATTTCATTTAGTTTCTATTGCCTTTTTGTTCAAAAACCCTAAAGTTCATAAGTCTTTTAGTGTCAAATTTGTGAAGCAAGTTCTTGGATTTCCTTTGTCATTGATCTTCAAGAGGTGAATCCTAATCTTCTTCCTTAATCATATATATGTTCTTCAATAAGTTTATTGATTCAAAGTTTATTTCTTAGTTGTTCATCACTTTTAAGTTTCTAAGCCTTGAACTTTGAAAAGTCATAATAAATTCTAGAAAAATCTCATGATGTTGAAACCACTTTCTATATTCTTGATATCATGCATATTATCTAAATCCAAGAGCATGATGTAATCAAAAATTTATTTCCTAAAAACCTAGCCTTGGCCGAATCTATTAGAATAGGTTTGGTAGAGTTTTGTTCATGTGTTGTCATGTATGATCATGTATTCCATATGACATGTATGTCTACACACTCTAATCCATGATAGATTATTAAAATGAAAATCTTTACTCAAAAATCTCTATGTTGGCCAAACCCTAGGTGGGTGAGATTTGATGAGTTTTGTTCAAAGTTTTCATTGATGATCTTAGAAATCAAGATATTAGTATGTATGCTTAATAAATCTAAGTTGGTTTATCAAACTAAGAACCCTAGCCCTATGAACATGTTGAGGCCGAATCTTTGTATATAAGAGTTAGGAAGTTTTGAGTTTGAAATTTAGTTGTTTAGTCACTAATCCATGATTTTAGTTGATTAAGGATCATAAATCCATGACTTAATCATGATTAGAATTTTTAGTCATTCAAAACCCTAGAGGTCGTGACTATGTATTAGGGTTTAGAATGTTTTAGTTTCTTGATTTGTAATTATTTGATTGTAATGGTTGAAGGTTAAGTGAGTACGACGTTTACGCGGTATCCGAACTTTCGAAGAAATTCAGTAGTTCACAAGAAAGTCTCCGAAAGGTAAGAGGGGAACACCTGAGGATTTATTCGATGGCTATATGCTATCCCGTGGTTGTTTGTAATCATTTGTCTGTTAGTATTTATTTACGTTGTTTAATGTTGTGTTATTTGTATCTGTGTGGTTTTAATTGCGTTTGATTGTTTATCTGTAATTATATTATGCTACTGTGATGCATGATCTGCCTGGGAAATATCTGTGATATAATTGTTGATTGATGTGTGAGAAGCCTGATAGTGGTCAGTGCCCAATTAAATTAATCAGATAAAAGCTTTAAGAAGCTTCGCAAATTATATTCAATGTTTTAACGGTAAAATATTGATATATAATATAAATGGAAATTTTTATTTGAGAAAAATAAAAATTTTTGGAAAATATTATTATTTTAATAATTTATTACTGAAAACATGTATAATGAGTCACAATGAGCACGAAACCGTGAAAATATTTTAGCACTGCTAATTTTTATGTAAGAAATTCCGGAATATTACAAAATATTCTTTTATGAAATTAATTGGTGAAAATAAGTTAATAATGATTTTAGAAAATTAATTAAGTGGAAAAAGCTAAATTTTGGCTTAAAAAGCCTTAAAAATGATATTTGACGGCAAAGTTGGAAAAGTGTAGACGGCAAGTATTTTGAGACGGCAGTGCCTATTTTGAAGAAGTTAAAACCTCAAGTGACTCATTGGTTTGTGAAAAACTAAGTTTGATTATTTAAGGATTTTATCAATGAATTTCCAATTTGGAAAAGAATTTATGAAAACCAAAAATAAATTCAACAGTGTTAAAAGTGGTGTGGAACTTAGTAACCGAGACGTCGGGGTACTAAGGTTCTGTGTTGTGATGGACTTGGGGTCCTTTGGAATTTGAGGTCCTATACCGTATACGTGGGGTATACCGTATTTAAACATTGAAGATGTTTTCTATTACCACGAACCTAAGACTGGTGCATCGGTCGAGAGGTGTCGTGATTGAGCACTCGGACTGTGAGGTCCTGTGTTGTAATGAAAGTTTTAAAGATGTTTAAAACTATGTGAGTCGTAAGCCATTTTGAGCTTCGGCAAAGAAAGATTGAACACAAAGAAAAGAGTTATAAGCAAAAGTGTTTTGCATGCATTTGGCAGACGTGCCCGCGGTTCGATGTATCAATTACCTGCGGCGTCAGGTAGTTTTTACTGTGTTTTTCTCATGTGCCTAGGGAGGACATTTGAGACCCCATCTTCGTTGCTACTGGTGCCCTGAGTGTGGACAGTATGCAATGTGTTTTGGCTGTGTGCTTGTGGCTTTGTGCCTGTGTGGATGGGAAGAGGCTGCGTGCCTTGTGGCTGCGTGCCAAGTTAGCCTGTGTGGCAAGGGATCCTGATCAACTCACTATGTGTTGGGATATCTCATGAGATTAGGACGAAATTAGATGATGAATATGAAGTGTCATGCATAATTTTCAAATCGATGATGTTTGGGGTGTTAAACCCATTGATAAACTATTTGTTTATAAATGTTGGTATTTCGTAAATGCTGATGTATTTATGTGGTGGCTAGTATGTAGTTATTGAGTAAGATCCATGTATTTGTTTCTCACTCTTACATTTTTAAATGGACCCGGATATACCTTTGGTACAATCGAGGGTTCGAACGATCATGTTTGATCATGCGCGGTACGGTGGTGCCTGGGAGATTAACCCTAGGGCACTCAGCGCTACCTACCATTGCCCAAGCAGAGAAGTTATCGGCACGATCGAAGAAGGACCACAGCAGAGGATTCATGTTGTTGAGACTGTCGAGGTATCTCTACCTCCAGTTTGGCTATACCTGCAGTACTTGGAAGAGCACGGATTAATGGATCCACCGCCTCAGCCACATCCTCTTCAGATAGTAGGACCCGAGGAACCTCCTGCTGAAGTGGAGCTAGATGAGGGTGAGGAGGATCCAGAGGAATACATTGAGGACGATCTTGAGTTTCACCCTCCTGCGGTTGATGATGAGGATTCTTCTGACGACATAGCGGGAAAGGAGGCATCTTCGTCAGATTCGTCTGGTGTAGGTGGGGTTGATCATCATGATCTTCCCAATGGGTTTTAGTAGCTTGACCAGCTATAGGTATAGTTCTGGGGTAGCGAGTCTTGTCAGTTTTTGATCCGGCTTATGAGAGCCATGAGTTTTGGTATGGTTCTGAACTACTCGTTGCTTATATGTATATGTCTTTGTTTTCTTTGCTTAGTTTGATGGAGAATAGCCTATACTTATAAGGGCTCTTTTGTTATCTCCTATTATAGGTATTGTGTATTGAAAAGGTGATGTATATATATATAGATATACATATATGTTTGTTTATGTTTACGATGGTTCTATGTTCAAAAAAAAAGCAGCACTATTTTCGTAAAGAGACAGTCACTCTAAAATATATTTTCCGAAAGTAACCAGCGATTAACAATTTAATTTCCGATTTTGGGTAATAATGTGATGACCCTAGAAGGGGTGTCACATTGTGTTAGTACTAGTAATCCATAAAAGCAATTTTCTACCACTGAGACAACCTCGTCAAAGAAAGAATATTGGATCCACAAAATAGAGTCTTTAATATCGAGAAATTAAATATTGTACTCTCCAATTCTGAAAATTTTCAATAACAACAAAAGGGTGTAGGACCATACAGAAGTCTAAGCTCAGAAATGATTGTTTAAAAACTAAATCCGACCCCAACCAAATAAATAAATAACAATTCAAATAGGAGAAATTACATTTTCACATTCACAGGAAATTTAAAATAAAAAGAACATCCCATCGTCCATATAAATCTTCAATTTTAGACTCATAAACGTGATTAATAGGAAATTCACATAGTCCACATACGTTTATCTGCAATTTGAATCAAAAAATGTAAATAGAACAAGTGTGTATTTGGTTTCACGTTGAAAACCTCCGAAATTGATTTTATAATCTGTCAAACGTGATTTTAGTAAAAATGAGACGTTTGGTTACTACCAGATAAAATTGATTTTGCCTCCAGAAACGATTCTGACTAGAAGCTATAAAAATAGTTTTTGAGTTGAGTTGAAAAAATTACACTAAGTTTTACATCATACTTGCTTTCAAAATAAAAACATTCAAACTCAAATCTAACTAAATCAATTTTACAAAATCCATTATATTCAAAATCACTTTTACCAAACGTTATCCAAACACATACTAAGTCAATTAAAAAGTAGCTAGAAGGGAACACTATAATGTTTGAGATGCTTGTTTGGGAAAGACTAAATATTTCTCATTCAGTTATTTTTGGAAGATTGTGTGTTTAGGAAAGCTAGAAAAAAAAGATTATGCTGATAATCTGTTTTCAAATAATCGATTATTGTGATAATCGATTATAATCAGAATCTGTTTTTGTTTGGGTATGTGTAATAATCGAAAAAAGAGACTAAATTAGTTACAAAATAGCATATATAAGTTATAAATATTCAAATTTGTGAAACATATAATAAATTCATTTGTCATGCTATAAATAATTTAATTAAATAAGAATATTAAGAGTTTTTAAATGATAAATTGTTTATGAGGTAGAGAATTAGAAGAAGAAAAAAAGGGGGTATAAATAGAAATTGATAGGGACCAGTTGCCGCTGAGAACCCTAACACACAAATTCATAAAACAGAATTGAAAAAGAAGGTGTCGAATCTAAGGCCGTAGGGAATGAGTTCTTGACGTGAGTGCTGCATCGTGGGCAAGAAGAGCGAAGTTTCTTTTATACCTTTCTCTTTGTCTTGCATCAATTCAGGTGAGGGAATTTTTTGTGTTTTTCTTGGATTGATATTTGGTGGTCCAGCTGTGATATAGATGTTACAAAAGAAACATGAAATTTTCTTTATACTATGGGTTTGTATTAGTGATTATTGTGTGCATTGTTCATTCAAGATTGTTTCTTTTCATGTCTATGGTGCTTTATCCTCTTGCATATTTGGTGCTGAAATTTAATTGAATTATGGGGAATGTTGAAATTATTTGGTCGTGTGAAAGGCTTAAGGAATTTCGGATCAGGTATAAGAGTTGGATGCGTTGGAAATTTACAAGCTTATTGCAGCACTGTGTTTGCTTGTATAGGAGAGAGGCGTCGATTTCTCCTCTAAAATATTGTTTTTTCTTGTTTTCTTTTGCTTGTATATATGCTTTGAGCTCCATGGGCATTAAATGTTTAAAAATATTATCAGTCTTAAGCCCAAAAAGGTTGTGTAATTGCACCATCGCATATCTGCTCTTCTTCAAGTAGGTAAATTTTTAAAGGACCACTAATTCACTTGTTATTCTATCAAGGCCAGGGGCGTCGATTTGCTGCCCTTGTGCAAAAAGGTTGTGGGCCTCATTAGTGTATTCTTTGAATTGATGATAATATATATATATATATATATATATATATATATATATATATATATATATAGTTATCGTTATGATAGAAGAAACTATATAGATATATTAAGTATAACCTATAGTATGATTTTAATAATCATTTAAGCATGATAAAATTATTTAGTTTATTGTGGCTTGTATCAGGAAGAAGAAAGAATAGGAATTTGGTATGAAACCCCTCTGAGATAATGATAGTGTGCAATGAATTATGTTGGTAAATATGAGAGTGGGGTGCTTCGTGAAAATGGCTGAGGTTATTTAAAAGATTGGGCTATTTTAAAGTATGTGAAATACATGTCTATATATATATATATATATATATATATATATATATATATATATATATATATATATATATATATATATATATATATATATATATATATATGGAGATGGTTGAGTTAAGTATATTTGGAAATATTTCTTTTGGATGTGCTTGATCTTATTACTTAAGGTTGGTATGAGTCAATTTGGATTGCTATTGTAAATGTTTACTATTTTCATGATTTAGGGTGATATGCAATAATGTATTGGTTATGTAAATTATGATAAAGAATGTGTTTTACGTTGTTATTGCTCAGCTAGTCTACAAGTTATGATGTGAATGCAATATTGAGGATTGGAATGATATAACGACTGAGTGAGGTAGGACAATAATTGTGTATGATGAATCATATGGAACATACAAGATTTTGTTTGCTCAAATTGCACTGATATGACATGTGCATGGATTGTTGTTTCGTGTTTGGACATTGGACAAGATTTGGTGTATCCGACCGGTTAGCAGACTCGACCGGGAAATAAATGTGACCGTTGGAGTGGGGACCTCTAGTGAAAAACCCTGGAGTTCAGAGGGTGGTTGTATAGTGACCGAGGTCACTTGCCGGTCAGCGGACTCGACCGGGATATAAAAGCGACCGTTGGAGTGGGAGACTCTAGTGAACAACTCCAAGGGGATACCCAAGCATCTTGCTCGATGACAAATTGACTTCACGGCAAGTGGTGAACTATTGTGTGTGGGTGAACTATTGTGTGCGGTTATGTGTGATGAAATGTACAGAAAGACATTTAATTTCATGATTATATGTTGCACTATTGTTGCTATGTTTTGTTCATCCCTCACTGAGTTCTGGGACTCATCCCCGCCCTTTTTGGTTCAGCTTTAGGTACATCATGTGGGGAGCCATCTCAGGTAGCCCATGCATAGGAGTGGTATGGGCAGGCGCAGTAGTTTATTTATTTCTTTAATTTCGGTTTGTCATATGAGATACCTCTTTATTTGTTTTGAACTTCGGAATTAGATTCCTTTTGGTTGGAGTTCATTTTTTTTAAAACTCTGGATGTATACTCAGGGCCACCTTGGCTTATTATTTTGGAATATTATTTTACTCTGATAATTACTTTGGTACTATATAATTCCCTACGTTGTGATGTGACTTAAACGTTCTTGATAGGCCTTGGGAATGGGATAACAAGGTCCCATTCTGGTCGGTCAGGTACGCCTAAGTTGGGTCCTGACAGTATGTTTGCTGAAAAGCGATTTTAAGATAATCTATTTTGTTTTGGTGATGCAAAAATAATTACTTTTACATAGTAAATTACGAAAAAGGGTATGAAGATATTTGTTTATAATGTTTGTTTTTCTTTTAACATTAGATTTTTTATATCTTGTCATCAATTATAAAAATTGAATAAAAATTCAAACTTTGTTCATGATCATGGAAATCATGTGAAAATATATTATTTTTTACGGTAGTTAATTTAAAAAATATATATATTTCAATTTGTACTTCCTTGCTAATTGCCATCGACAACTACAGGGTTCCCAACTTCCAATTACCAAAGCCTCCAAAATATTTTAAACTCAATATTTGGGTACAGTAAAGCAACAAAACCCACCACCACCACCAAATTTGCCGCTGAACCCTCCCTCCCTATCTAACCATACCCATCCATAAACTTCACCATCTCTCTCGAATCCCAAATGCCCACCATTTCTTTCTCCATCATATCCACACTCTCACCATTTCCACCCTACTCACCATTTCCACCCTATCTTGCGTGGCTCATTACGGGAATTTGTGAAATTAATGTGGTTGTTGATTTGGGAGGGTTATTACGGGTAATGAAAGGTGTAACTTCAAAATAATCAAAACTTAATCATCAAAACAGTCCTACCGGGTGGATGGTAAAAAAATAGCTGAAAACCCTTTAAAAAAAAAGCTTTTTATGATGTTAAGATAAAATCCCAAACACACTTAATTATTTTCAAAACAGTTGATTGAGAAAGATTATAATCTTTCCAAAGCATACTCTAAGTGGTTTTATGAAAAAATTGATATATTTGAAAACATTGATTATTTTCTAAAAAGTTTTTCTAAGTCATTTCAACTATTTTGTAACCATCTAGGGAGCCAAGCTGTTTGTTGATTTTTTTTTGTTTATTCACAAAATTTCTATCATTTCACGCACAGCGACCAGGTGGTTGATGCTATTTGTTTTTTTTTTTGATCAATTTCAATGCATAAGAGCTTTCACGCCCAGGGACTCTCGGGTAAACCTGTTTGACGCTATTTGTTATATTTTTTATCAATCAACGCAAAAATTTTTTTATCAAACTATTTATTATATGTTTTTTTTCTTACTGTGTAATTAACTATTTGCTATTTGTTAATATTTGGTGAATGTGTCTCATAAAATATGGTCATATAACTTGTCAATTTTTTGGATTTTGGTGAACATTACAGTTTCCTTTTATTCAATTTTTTTATAAATAGAAATTTTTTTTATGACAATATATTTAAAAAAATCTAATGTTAAAAGAAAAATAAATATTATAAATAAATATTTTTATATCATTTTTCGTAATTTACTATGTAAAAGTGATTTTTTTTTCATACCACCCAAACGAAAAAGATTATCTTAAAATAGTTTTTCAGTAAACATACCCAAACAAAAACAGATTCTCATTATAATCGATTATCAAAATAATCGATTATTTGAAAACAGATTATCAACATAATCTTTTTTTCCAGCTTTCTCAAACACACTCAATGTATGTTTGTAAAAGCTAAATTATTTGGATTTCAACTGTTTTCATCCATAAAAAGTTGTTTCATAAACAATCTACTTGTATGACATTTAGCTTAAGTTTTTAAAAAAGTTTTTTTATTAAAAAATAATCTGTTTTCATCCATCTAATATCAAGGACAGTTTGATTATCTCATTATGATTCTCATTTGTCATAAATCTCTTCCCCTTCTTACCCCCTCCGCCAAATCGATTATTTTCGTTGACCATTATTTACTATTAGCGCAATCAGTGCTAACACTCCCTCTGAACTCAATTTTTACAAAAATAACTAATTTCATATTTATTGAGGAAGTTAGTTAATTTAGTTTAATTATCTTGATTTATGTAAAAAAATGAGTTATAATTACTAAACTACCCTTTAATTGTCTCGATGATGTACAATGCCCTTGGAAAAGTAAAGGGAGAATTGGTTTGATTGGTTAAATTTTTTTTTTTGGAATACTTACATTAGATAGAGTTGAGTTGGTTGTATTTTGCTTATATTTAAGTCTAAAAAATATATGTACTTTTTTTGCTTATAATTGAATTCAGAGGAAGTATCTCTTGCCAGTTGCCAATATGCCACCGCAAAAGCATGCCCATTATTTTCATTTGTCAGTGCTAATATCTCTTGCCAGTATGCCACCGCAAAATATATACTCCCTCCGGTTCATATAATAAGCAAAAAATTAATGCAACACACATATTAAGGTGATTAGTTAATCTCATTTAATTTGTTTAAAATTACCTAAATTACCCTTTATGGTAATAAGAAGTTGGTTGTGTTGTTGGGAATAGAAGGAGTCATTGAAAAACAAAATTTCTATTAAATGAAGGGTATTTTGGGAATAATGTCATTAAATGAGTTATTGGAAAAGAAAATTTGCTTATATATTGAACCAAAAGATTTGAGATTTTTTTGTTTATAATATGGATCGGAGGGAGTACACTTTTATATGACTATTCTAAAAAATTAATATTTTTTCAAATAAATAAATAAATATCCAAATGAAATATTCATTACTTTTATATAACTATTCTAAAAAAATTTATTTTCACAATTTTTTTTTCATAGTCAATAAAAATGTTTTATTCAATTTTTTAATAGAAAAAAATTGATAAGAAAAGTATAAAAAGATAAACATTTCAACAAGTTTAAATATTAAAAAAATCAAATATTATTAATACAAACAAATAACTTCATACATTTTTTCGTAATTTATTATATAAAAGTGTTTTTTTTACACGACCCAAATGAAATAAATTATCTTAAAATCTCTTTTCAACAAACATATTTAAACAGAAACAATTCTGATTATAATCGAATATCACAATAATCGATTATACAAATAATCGATTATCAGCATAATCTATTTTTCCAGTTTTACCAAATTTCAATGTGTTTGGAAAAACTGAAAAAAAAATTATGCTGATAATCAATTTTTGTATAATTAAAATATGTTTTTGTTTGAGCCTATTTGCTAAAAAGTGATTTTAAGATAATTTGTTTCGTTTGGGTGGTGCAAAAAAAGCACTTTTATATAGTAAATTACAAAAAAATGATATGAAGTTATTTGTATAATTTAACAATATTTGTTTAGAAGTTAATTTTGTAGGGATAAACTTGGAAAAAAAATTTGAGAATGAAAAATAATCAAATCACAATAATCTTAAGCTAAAACTAACAATGCATAAAACAACTTTTTTTATCCCAAAAAAAACTTTTTACTAAATTTATTAAGCAAAGTATCAACATTATTGATTATTTTAAAAATAACTTTTCGAAAATAAAACAACTGAAACGAAAATGTAATCTTTCTCACACATGCTTTAAAACTGAGAACCACGTCAAATAGATTTGTGTGTGTGTGTGTTAAACTAAAAGATATTATGTCACCATGATCAGTTTGACACCATGGAGTGGGAGATAGAGACATTTTTTTGATTTTTGGAAGTTGTAACATCCTATCTTTCGGGAAATTAAATATTTTAATTAGATGAGAGTGAGGGTTAGATAAATCTAAAATTTATTTAAGAATCCAAACACATATGCAAGTTCAAAATAAAATTCAAGCAACCCAAATTTTTCAGTAGGTAAACACCTCAAGCAAGTATGTCAAAAACCCCTATTGGAAGCACCTCAATTTAAATTCTTAATTAAGGTGGTTTATCATCAACAACATTAAAAGATAATTAGTCATAGATATAAATCTTAATCATAGCTAGATGATTATAATTAATTTACTCAACTTTTTACTCATTATGAGTAAATAGCACTAGTCTTACTTAATTATACCCTAGTTACAAGTTTTAACCAAATTAAATTAACTCAAATAAACTTTTAGCCTTAGGCTTAGGATCAGGGGTATACGGCAGTTTATTAAACCCTTGACACCTCCATCTTCAATTTTGCCGCTTGGTAATGAGAAGGCACCTCCTGCTTGGTCTTGTGGCAAAGTCACACAAAATCTTCAACATGTTTATGATAGCCCAAATGGTCACGCCTCCTACTGCCCTTCCTTTCCTTAATTAATGTAAATTTTGGCCAATTCATGATCAGCCAATAACCATGCAAGCTGCTTGCTCTCCTTGCCAAAAAATCATGCCACTTAAGTCTAGTGTAGCATGGGTGAGTCACCTTATTCCACTATAAAAGATGCTAGTATATAAGTTAAGGTAAACTAAGTTAATAAATATAAAAAAAAAAGACAAGAAGAAGTTAGAAGGTGAGGAGACCACGTGAAACAGAAGAGAAAGAAAGGAGATAATAGAAAGATAAAGAGAGGGAGCGTTAGGAGAGTTAGAGAGAGGGAGGCCGTGAGAGGAACAAAAATTCCGGAGAGAGTTCCGGTCAATCCGTTCGTCCTATCAAAATTTTGATTATACCGTTGTGATCCTCACGACGTCTACTTCATTATCCTATCTTTCTTTTCTTGATTAGGCTAAGGTAAGCCTATGTCCTTTTTATGCCGAAATGTCATCGGCGACGGTATTGAGGTTATCTCTCAATTCATTTATCAGTTTCCAATTCCATCTTCAGATTTGGATTACACGTAACGTGTGCTTCACAATGATGTGTTCCGGTGAATTTTTGGAGCCCCGGAGGGTGTATAACTGTGCGTGGCAGATTTGAGGGAGTATAGGGAGTGTCCGTTTCGTTGCTCCCGAGCTAGCCTAAGACATCCCAGGTGGGGGAAAGAAACTATTTAATGTCGGAAACGGCGCGGTTACATTTAATTAGATAATGGTGTAGGGCGACCCAAACCCTACATGAGAGCGAGTAATGGACAATGTCTATACCACATTGGGAACTACTCAGTGGTACCAATGATGATATAGAAATCGTCTGTTTATCGTCATTACACTACATAGATAGATTATTTTATTACGTGATGATTGCATGTTTGACTGGTTGATGTGAACTTGATACTTGGTATATGATATCATGAGTGTGGTAATTATTTTAGAAGTGTTTATACTTATTATTATTATTATTATTTTAATATTATTACTACTACTACTGTGATGATAATGATTATTATTATTACTATTATTATTAATATTATTATTATTATGAGTATTATTATTATTGTCATTATTATCATTATTATTATTATTATTATCATCATCATCATCATCGTCATTATTATTATTATTATTATTATTATTATTATTATTATTATTATTATTATTATTATTATTATTATTATTATTATTATTATTATTATTGTGATTATTATTATTTTTATTATTATATTTCAGTATTTATTATTTCGGAATGATATTATGATATGAGGATATATGATGATGATTTGGGATAACATGATGACGATTATGATGATAGGATGAGTGTAATGATTGTGCTTAGAGGATTGAGTAAATCATAAGTTATGTTGAGACACGAGGATGTATTTGGGGATTGCATACGATATGTGATAGCAGTGCCCAAATGAGATAATTATCGTGAGATGAGGTTAAGATTAATGAGATGAGATTATTTTGAGGTTATCTATGAGAATAGGATGACCGGCTAGGGCACTATGGGGTGACCTGAAACATGGTCTGTGATATGAGGGACCTGAAACATGGTCGAGTGGACCTGAAACATGGTCAAGTGGGGTCTATGCCTCGGAGGGAAAATTCCCGGGGATAGGCTAATGGCGGACCGTCCAGAGATGATTTCATTTTAGTCGCAGCTATAGTTCATGCATTGCATGAGCTTCCTGAATTGTGGTCCAGAGGTGTGCACCGGGTTGTGTAGCTATAGTGCCATTGCTTTGCATGGGCACCCATCAGCCACGGACGAGGGTGTGCACCGGGGACTCTGGGATGTGTCGATTATATTGTTGTGATATCGAGATATGGCCGATACCTGAAGAGATTATTCATACAGCATTTGCATTGCATCAAGATGGAGGATAAAGGAAAGATTATAGATGTGGATTGAGGATGATTATGTTACATATATTTATACTGGGGAGACGGATGTTTAGTGTGCCATTATTTAATTAAATGTTGCTAAACCCTTTCCACGTTTGATGTTATATGGTTTCTTATCCCTGTGTTCTCTATATTGCATATGTTTCGTTTTGTGATCGTGATGAGAAGATCCTATGGGGGTGCCAGCTATGGAGGAACTTGATGGGACCTCATATGAGCCTGACGTTGGAGGACGAGAAGTGGATCCTCATAGTTGAGTATAGAGTCTATGGCCAGCGCGTCTTGTCTCTTTAGGATGTCATTTTTATTTTCTGTTTGATTATCAGCTTGTACATTTTGGGATCCGACTGATGGGATTCCCTCTACTGTACTGTATCAGGACTTGAGTTGTATATGTTATGTATGTATGTTAAGTTTTAAATTTTCCGTTGTTTTAACATACTCGCTTAACGACAATAACGAAATCAGGTCTTAATATTTTGGGTTTTCTTTAATGGGACGTCGAGGCGTCTCATTTAGTGGTATCAGAGCAGTTCAGTTCTGAAATGGACTGTGAGCACTATGATTAAGGTGAACTGGCCATTTAGTTGAATCCACGTCGGATAACAACTATGCTTAGAAGTTGGATAGTGAGTTCGATGCGCCATCTCTATGGCATGTAATATTTATATTCCAGTTTTATGTAGTATTATATGTCATATTGATGTGGGCTAATGATTTCTTTTAACAGGATCATGGCTCGAGGCCGAGGTCGAGGACGTGGTAGACGGGGTGGTGGTAGAGCGATAGGGGGTGTAGAGGATGAGCCCCATCAGCCAGAGGCAGGGATTGGAGGTGAAGGAGAGTCCGATGTGACTCTTCGGACTATCCGTGAGAAAGCATCCGTTCTTTTGCAGCAGGCGCAATAGAATGCTCAGAGGGTACAGAGAGAGGCAGAGCTACAGGAGCGGCATGATAGGAGGATAGCCGCCGATGCTGAGGATGCGGGATTGGCTACCTTTCTCATAGGTAAGCCACCACAGTTTGGTGGAGAATATGATCCAGAGTGAGCAGAGTGGTGGATTCAGGAGCTCGAGAAGATCTTTGATACTATGAGATGCAGAGATGATAGGAAGGTGACCTATGCCGTCTTCATGATGACCGGAGGGGCTGAGTCATGGTGGAGAGGCAAGAGGAGATTACTAGAGGCTGAGGGCAGACTCATCAGTTGGGAGCAGTTCAGAGAGTGTTTCTTTGAGAAGTACTTCCCGCGATTAGTCAGACGCGAGAAGGAAAGAGAGTTCATGAGTCTCAAGTAGGGAGACAGGTCTGTTGGTGATTTCGCAGCCAGATTCGAGGCCCTGATACAGTTTTGAGTGCTACCAGAGGTTTCCAGATGAGGACTGGATGTGCAGGAGATTCGAGGAGGGTTTACGGCATGAGTTGAGGAGGGCTATAGCGCCCTTGGATATTTTGAGCTTTCCAGAGATGGTGGAGAGGGCCAATGCTATTGAGAGCATGGACAAGAGGCAGGCTGCAGAGCAGAGACAACAGCGTAGTGGGGGTCCTATCAGAGCAGGTCATCAGAGGAGAGGTGATGGAGGTTCTCAGTGTAGGAGAGGACCATACGTTAGACCAGGACAGAGCACTCAGACATCTGTACCGTAAGCACCAGTTACCAGAGAGGGCCAGCAGCAGAGGGCCCCAGTGTGTTTCAGATGCGACGGTCCACATTATATCAGGGATTGTACAGATAGATCTGGTTGCTACGTCTGTGGCAAACCAGGTCATTTTGCTAGGGATTGTAGACAGGGAGTGATACAGCAACAGCCAGCAGCCGGTAGAGGAGCTGGTAGTTTCAGAGGAGCCAGTGGTTTCAGAGAAGGAGCTGGGAGAGGGGTTCCGGCAGCGGGATGACAGACGGCCAGACCTCAGGCCACAGGGAGGGTGTTTACAGTGAGAGGATCTGAGTCATCTCAATCTGCAGATCTTATTCAAGGTATGTGTTTAATATCTGGCAGGCTCTCGTCTGTGTTGTTTGATTCAGGCGCTACACATTCTTTTGTGTCCCATGAGTGCGTAGATCATTTATATTTACCCGTTTCTCAGCTACCATATACCTTGATAGTGTCCACCCCTACCAGTGATCCTTTGATCACTATGTCTGTTTGCTTACAGAGTCCTATAGTTGTTGAAAATAGAGCATTCCTTGTAGATCTCATCTGTTTGCCTATGCAGCAGATGGACGTTATTCTTGGCATGGATTGGCTTTCGGCTAACCATGTAGTGCTAGAATGTTCCCGAAAGACTTTATCTTTTATTGAGCCTTCTAGCATAGTATCTGCCAATGAAGGAGCAACTATGAGGGGTTGCGGTTCTCATCAGTATGTGATGCTTTTCTCTTTGGAAGCTAAGGAGACTTCGAGTATAGATTCTCTGCCTATTGCGAGAGAGTTTCCTGAGGTTTTCCCTCCTGATGTTCCAGGTTTGCCACCAGAGAGGGAGGTGGAGTTCGCTATAGATCTCATACCAGGGGCTGGACCTATTTCAGTAGCTCCTTATCGGATGTCACCAGTGGAGTTGGCAGAGTTGAAGAAACAGCTGGATGACTTGATGAAGAAGGAATTCATTAGACCGAGTGTTTTGCCTTGGGGAGCACCGGTAATGTTTGTCAAGAAAAAGGACGGAAGTTCTAGGTTGTGCACATATTATAGGCAGTTGAATAAAGTTACAATCAAGAACAAATATCCGTTGCCTAGGATAGATGATCTGATGGATCAGTTGAAGGGAGCTTCAGTGTTTTCCAAGATAGATTTAAGATCAGGATACCATTTTATTAGGGTGAAGAAGGAGGATGTACCTAAGACCGCTTTTAGGACAAGGTATGGACACTACGAATACCTAGTTATGTCTTTTGGTGTAACTAATTCTCCAGCGGTGTTCATGGATTACATGAACATGATCTTTAGACCATTCCTTGACAAGTTTGTTATGGTGTTTATAGATGATATTCTTATCTACTCCCGTAGCCGATAAGAACACGAGGAACATCTGAGAGTGGTGTTACAGATGTTGAGAGATAGACAGTTGTATGCAAAGCTATCCAAGTGTGAATTTTGGTTAGATGAAGTACAGTTTCTAGGGCATGTAATCAACAAGAAAGGGATAACTGTTGATCCAGTTAAGGTAGAGGCCGTGATTAAATGGGAGAGGCCTAAGTCAGTGAGTGAGGTGAGGAGTTTCCTAGGATTAGCTGGGTATTACAGGAGGTTCATCGAGGGTTTCTCGAAGATTGCGTTGCCTATGACACAGTTAACGAGAAAAGTTACGGCGTTTGTTTGGACAGAGAAGTGTGAAGAGAGCTTTCAGAAGCTAAAGGAGAAGTTGACTACATCTCCTGTGCTGACGTTACCAGATCCATTAGGACAGTTTGATGTATATTATGACGCGTCGTATCAAGGATTGGGTTGTGTTTTGATGTAAGAGGGAAGAGTTGTGGCTTATGCTTCCCGACAATTGACAGTTCATGAAAGGAATTACCCAACCCATGATCTGGAGTTAGCAGCCATAGTGTTCGCATTGAAGATATGGCGACACTATCTCTATGGAGTTAAGTTTAATGTGTTCAGTGATCACAAGAGTTTAAAGTATTTGTTTGATCAGAAGGAGCTGAACATGAGACAACGTAGATGGATGGAATTCATTAAGGACTATGAGTTTGATCTTCAATGCCATCCAGGAAAGGCTAATGTTGTGGCGGATGCACTAAGTCGGAAATCCTTGCACGTATCCGCAATGATGGTGAAAGAGATGGAATTGCTTGAACAGTTTAGAGATTTGAACCTAGGTATGGATTTGAATGAGGATAGAATATGTTTAGGTATGATCACCATCAGTAGTGAGTTTTTGAGAGACCTTAAGATTAAGCAGGGTCAGGATGAATATTTGGTGGATGTGAATCGAGGTATATACGAGGGTAAGGTTTCAGAGTTTAGGAGAGGATCAGATGGAGTGTTAAGGTTTAAGGATCGGATATGTGTGCCAAAGAACTTAGAGATTAGGAAGATGATCTTAGAGGAGGCACATAAAAGTAAGCTGAGTTTCCACCCAGGAGCTACCAAGATGTACCAAGACTTGAAGAAGATGTTTTGGTGGTCAAGAATGAAGAAAGAAGTGGCGGAATATGTTCTATCATGTTTGGTATGTCAGAAAGCTAAGATAGAGCATCAAAAGGCCGCTGGGTTGTTGCAGTCCTTGGATATCCCAGAGTGGAAATGGGATAGTATAGCGATGGACTTTGTGGTTGGATTGCCACGAACTCCGAAGAGGTTTGATGCGATTTGGGTTATCATTGATAGGTTGACGAAGTGTGCTCACTTCTTACCTATTGGTGAAAGTTATAGTCTTGAAAGGTTGACCCAGACCTATATCAAGGAAGTAGTGAGATTACACGGTGTGCCGTCGAGTATTGTATCCGACCGAGATCCTAGATTTACATCTAGATTTTGGAGACAGTTACATGATGCTTTGGGAACAAAGTTGAGGATGAGTTCTGCTTATCATCCTCAGACGGATGGACAGTCTGAGAGAACAATTCAATTATTGGAGGATCTTTTAAGAGCTTGTGTGTTGGAACATATCGGCAGTTGGGATGAATTCCTACCATTGATTGAGTTCACATACAATAACAGTTTCCACAGTAGCATCGGGATGGCACCGTATGAGGTTCTGTATGGGAGAAAGTGTAGGACTCCATTATGTTGGTATGAGACTGGCGAAAGCCAAGTGTTGGGTCCTGATGTGGTACAACAAACAACAGAACAAGTTAGGAAAATAAGAGAGAAAATGAAGGAAGCCCAGGATCACCAGAGAAGCTACAGTAAGAAGAGGAGACCCATAGAGTTCCAAGAAGGTGATCACGTGTTCTTGAGAGTCACTCCGAAGACCGGAATTGTCAGAGCTATAAAGTCTAGAAAGCTCACTCCCCGATTCATTGGACCATTTCAGATTCTTCGACGAATTGGTCTAGTAGCTTACCAGATAGCCTTACCGCCTTACCTTTCCAACCTTCATGATGTCTTCCATGTTTCCCAGTTAAGAAAATATTACCCTAATTCTTCTCATGTACTTGAGCCTGAGTCTACACAACTCTAAGAGAATCTAGAATATGAGGCTTTATCGATTAAGATCACAGATAGAAGGATTAAAGAACTCCGTGGTAGACAGATTCCTTTGGTTAAGGTCATATGGGATGAGGTTAATGGAGATGCTATATGGGAGCGCGAGGCAGATATACAGCAGCAGTATCCACATCTTTTCTGAGGTACGTAAATTCCGAGGACGAAATTTCTTATAAGGGGGGGTAGTAATGTAACATCCTATCTTTCGGGAAATTAAATATTTTAATTAGATGGGAGTGAGGGTTAGATAAATCTAAAATTTATTTAAGAATCCAAACACATATGCAAGTTTACCTCAAGCAAGTACGTCAAAATCCCCTATTAGAAGCACCTCAATTTAAATTCTTAATTAAGGTGTTTTATCATCAACAACATTAAAAGATAATTAGTCATAGATATAAATCTTAATCATAGCTAGATGATTATAATTAATTTACTCAACTTTTTACTCATTATGAGTAAATAGCACTAGTCTTAATTAATTATACCCTAGTTACAAGTTTTAACCAAATTAAATTATCTCAAATAAACTTTTAGTCTTAGGCTTAGGATCAGGGGTATACGGCAGGTTATTAAACCCTTGACACCTCCATCTTCAATTTTGCCGCTTGGTAATGAGAAGGCACCTCCTGCTTGGTCTTGTGGCAAAGTCACACAAAATCTTCAACATGTTTATGATAGCCCAAATGGTCACGCCTCCTACTACCCTTCCTTTCCTTAATTAATGTAAATTTTGGCCAATTCATGATCAGCCAAGAACCATGCAAGCTGCTTGCTCTCCTTGCCATAAAATCATGCCACTTAAGTCTAGTGTAGCATGGGTGAGTCACCTTATTCCACTGTAAAAGATGCTAGTATATAAGTTAAGGTAAACTAAGTTAATAAATATATAAAAAAAAAGACAAGAAGAAGTCAGAAGGTGAGGAGACCACGTGAAACAGAAGAGAAAGAAAGGAGATAATAGAAAGATAGAGAGAGGGAGCGTTAGGAGAGTTAGAGAGAGAGAGGCCGTGATAGGAACAAAAATTCCGGAGAGAGTTCCGGTCAATCCGTTCGTCCTATCAAAATTTTGATTATACCGTTGTGATCCTCACGACGTCTACTTCATTATCCTATCTTTCTTTTCTTGATTAGGCTAAGGTAAGCCTATGTCCTTTTTATGTCGAAATGCCATCGGCGACGGTATTGAGGTTATCTTTCAATTCATTTATCGGTTTCCAATTCCGTCTTCAGATTTGGATTACACGTAACATGTGCTTCACAATGATGTGTTCAGGTGAATTTTTGGGGTCCCGGAGGGTGTAAAACTATGCGTGGCAGATTTGAGGGAGTATAGGGAGTGTCCGTTTCGTTGCTCCCGAGCTAGCCTAAGACATATCAGGTGGGGGAAAGAAACTATTTAACGTCGAAAACGACGCTGTTACATTTAATTAGATAATGGTGTAGGGCGACCCAAACCCTACACGAGAGCGAGCAACGGACAATGTCTATACCACATTGGGAACTACTCAGTGGTACCGATGATGATATCGAAATTGCGCGTTTATCGTCGTTACGCTACATACATAGATTATTTTATTACGTGATGATTGCATGTTTGACTGGTTGATGTGAACTTGATACTTGGTATATGATATCATGAGTGTGGTAATTATTTTAGAAGTGTTTATACTTATTATTATTATTGTTGTTATTACTATTATTATTATTATTATTATTATTATTATTATTATTATTATTATTATTATTATTTTAATATTATTACTACAAATACTGTGATGATAATGATTATTATTATTACTATTATTATTATTATTATTATTATTATTATTATTATTATTATTATTATTATTATTATTATTATTATTATTATTATTATTATTATTATTATGAGTATTATTATTATTGTCATTATTATCATTATTAATATTATTATCATTATCATTATTATTATTATTATTGTGATTATTATTATTTTTATTATTATATTTCGGTATTTATTATTTCGGAAATGATATTATGATATGAGAATATATGATGATGATTTTGGATAACATGATGACGATTTTGATGATAGGATGAGTGTAATGATTGTGCTTAGAGGATTGAGTAAATCATAAGTTATGTTGAGACACGAGGATGTATTTGGGAATTGCATACGATATGTGATAGCAGTGCCCAACCGAGATAATTATCGTGAGATGAGGTTAAGATTAATGAGATGAGATTATTTTGAGGTTATCTATGAGATTAGGATGACCGGCTAGGGCACTAGGGGGTGACCTGAAACATGGTCTGTGATATGAGGGACCTGAAACATGGTCGAGTGGACCTGAAACATGGTCGAGTGGGGTCTATGCCTCGGAGGGAAAATTCTCGGGGATAGGCTAACGGCGGACCGTCCAGAGATGATTTCATTTTAGTCGCAGCTATAGTTCATGCATTGCATGAGCTTCCTAGATTGTGGTCCAGAGGTATGCATCGGGTTGTGTAGCTATAGTGCCATTGCTTTGCAAGGGCACCCTCCAGCCACGGACGAGGGTGTGCGCCGGGGACTCTGGGACGTGTTGATTATATTGTTGTGGTATCCGGATATGGCTGATACCTGAAGAGATTATTCATACAGCATTTGCATTGCATCATGATGGAGGGTAGAGGAAAGATTATAGATGTAGATTGAGGATGATTATGTTACATATATTTATACTGGGAAACGGATGTTTAGTGTGGCGTTATTTAATTAAATGTTGCTAAACCCTTTCCACATTTGATGTTATATGGTTTCTTATCCCCGTCTTCTCTATATTGCATATGCACTACAACATAAATGACTCTAGATAGCATTTCCGGATGCCTTTTAATAGCATTTGTAACTGCTATCTATGCCACCGCTATTAAAAGTCGTTAGCAAAGATAGCATTTAAGAAGTCCTATTAAAAGGCAGACTTTAGATAGCGTTTCCGTGTACAAACGCTATCTAAAGTCTGCCTTTAGATAGCATTTGTTAATACAAATGCTATCTAAAGTCAGCCTTTAGATAGCATTTGCTTTAACAAAGGCTATCTAAAGGCAGACTTTAGATAGCGTTTGTTTTAACAAACGCTATCTTAAGGCAGACTTTAGATAGCATTTGTATTAACAAATGCTATCTAAAGTCTGCCTTTAGATAGCATTTGTTATAACAAACGCTATCTATTCCCTTTTTTTTTAGTTTACCTATTTCTTAACTTTACCTCCATTCTCCTGCATATTGTTTATAAAAAACAGAAGGTTTACACAAAGAAATGAAGCACAATCCAAATTATGGATAGCAAATAAAACCCAGACACCTAAGTTACTTGTACCAAACCATATGCATATAACAAGCTACTTTGATAGAAAGTATTCCACCAAAAAACTGTGTAGAACCATCAATATATTGAACCCGTAATAATAAAGGCATATAGCAAATCTTCAAATCATCAAATGCTACTCAATAGTCCCTATAGATGAAAGTGACCCAATTGCATACGCTTCAGCTACTAAGTCTAACCCAATTGCATACATATCGGTTAATATAATTTAACCAAGAATTGTTTCATCCATATACAGTACAATACAAAGTTTAGACAACAAGCGTAATCAAATAAACTTTTCAACAATATAGCGACACCAATCTTCCTTGACTTTAGATAGTTGAGCAGTGGAGTATGTGGAGCATTTGAAGTCAGGGAAATACTGCGACATAAAAATTAAATAAATTAAGTTACAATTGCTAAAACATTTGAACAGTCACAGTTAAAAGCTAAGTAAACAACATACCGCCATTGGTATTTTAACTTGGTTCTGCAAGATAATTTCCTTCATGAAACGCATGACATAGTACCCACAATCTGTATCGTTGGGTTGTCTTGGGCACTATAAAAAATAAAATAGTAAATCAATATAGTTTTTTTTAACTAATTGCGTATTAAGTTTTTGCAAATATACCTCTATCGGAATCCATTTAATGTTGGTTGCCTTTAAACGTGGCACCTTAGCTCCGCTACGTGCGCGATAAATTGCAAAGCACTAATCACAAAATCAAACAGACTTCATTAAGAAACATATTTTCAATCATCACAAAGAGCGACCAACAATGACACTAAACGGTGATGAGATGATACTTGACACCCTACTGTCAGAAGTAGAAACATTTAAGATCCAGCATAATGAAGTAAAACATAGTTTGCACAACGAACAACTTGAGGAGGAAAATATGAAGAAACAGGTATCTAAATTAGAAGCAGAATTAAGTGCTTCCTTGTGTACCAGTGAACCCTAACAGCCACAGTAACGCAAGATGAAACCCCAAATTAGCACATTATCACACAAACCGAGTTCCAAAAATTCTCCAAAAGTCTAATCTGTTGTAGTGAACCCTCTTGCAGTGAGGCACACGCCTGAGAAACAATTTAGAATTGTAAAACATATATAGAACTCATGTAGATGAAAATTCCATGTCCGAGACAAAACATGTCTATTAGATACAATCAAACTCAGTTTGAGGGCTTCATTAAGTTTCAGAAATTTATAATGGTTGTTAAATATGCTGTCATTCTCAATTAGAAAGCAGTTCACTGAGCCATACCTTTCTTATTGCATCCATCTCATGAAGCAAAACTTGACTGAAATGACCCTCACTAACTCCATCTCTATTTCAACCAAATTGATATAGAAAAGAAAAGAATCATATTAAAATATATAAGTATAAAACACATTATGTGACCAGTTTTGTTTAAACCAAATCAAACCTGTAGAATATAATCCTGGCAGGCTTAACCTTGTTGGTTGATATATAGAAAGCTTTAAGTAACTCCCTGCGACAAAAATGGAGTACATCAATCAAGTTGCTCTCTATATGTTACAGTAGAAATCAATCAAGTTGCTCTCTATATGTTGCAGTAGAAATCAATCAAGTTGCTCTCTATATGTTGCAGTAGAAATGCTCATATAAGCCCTGGTCGTGCCACTGTCAAGACGCGCCAAAAAGAACGAGCGGGTTATAAAACTGTAGTTTAGGCGACAACTCGGATGTCGTCTCACAAGGACTCTTGAAGTGTTATTTGTCACAAAAATCAGTTTTGGGGGGTTTGGATTGGAGTGCAAATAAAAAAAACAGAGTAACACAAAGCAGTAACTGAGCAATTAAACAGAGCAGTTGAAAAGGGTATCAAATAGCTTAAGACGATTAATCTACTGTTCTCGAATTCCCAACTATCATCGGTTCATGTAATTCCAAGCCCTAAGCAGATTCTAATCCCCTTTCAGTTGTAGCAACAATTAACAAACGAAATTGCTACTACGGATATATGTTCCTACTCCCGAATTAAACAAACGGGGTTAAGCCCTCATGAAATAAACGAACATGAATGAACACACGCGAATTAAACAAACGCGATTAAGTGTAGGAACATAACAACACTGAAATGAATCAACACAACACTATACACTCCTGAATTAAACAAACAGAAATGCATAACATAGTATTGAAAAGGGAAAAACAATTAAAATAGGAACTACAAAACCTCAAGTGTAGTGAAATTCGATTACAGTAGACTAATCTATGAAATTTAGTTCTCCATTACAAACAAAAGGAAAAACTCAAAAGTATGTTGTAGACAGCCAAAAACTGGATAACTTTCTGTCTGCTGCGCTTCTGTTTTATAGTGGATCCGCGCATCACGGCCGTGATGTGTATCACGGGCAGGCCGTGACCGCTTCTGCCAAGGGTGCCTCTTCACATTCTGGTCTGTCACGGCCGTAATGTCTATCACGGGCAGGCCGTGATCCTTTGACTTTTGGGTGCTGTTTTGTCACGGCCGTGACCTTCACCACGGCTAGGCCGTGATCGATTCTGACTTCCTGGGTTCTCTCATCACGCCCGTGATGTGTATCACGGTTGGGCCGTGATGCTTTCTGACTTTTTATGATCTTCTCACCACGGCTGTGACCAGTGTCACGGCCAGGGCGTGATGGCCTCTGCTTCAGGTGCACCTCCCTTCTTGCTCTTCTTATTATCCTGAAAAACACGAAGTAGCAGTAAGTGCTTTATTTAACTCAAAATCAACTTAATTAACCTAAAACTACTTTAGAGACTCAAAACCTTGCTTGCAGACAATCAAGTCTAATTTGTGTGAAAATGAGATAGAATTAGCACAAAACCCTGGTCATACTAGCCATAAAACTAGATGAGCCAGAGGCTTATCAAGCCCTTTACCTGATCATTCCACCATGCACTAGTTCCTTCTTAGGATCCTGGAAAGATTTATAAAGATCTTGAATAATTTCTTCCCGATGAGGCTGGGTAGAAACTATTCCCCTGTATTTTGTGACATAAGGATCCATCGATGCCACTACCTACACCAACATTTAACAATTAAACAGACTAAATCACTCAACAAAAGTAAAAGTAGAGAAAGAGAGGTTTACTGCAGCTATAGAAGGACTTGAGTCTTCTCCTGGTTGTGGATGTGTCACATAGTGATTATCAAAATAGAGTAATAAGTGAGCATTTGAGTAAAAGGTGAACTGTTGTTTATAAATAGGGAGATATAACAAAATAATGTAAAGGAGAGGGGAAAAAAGATTACAGTGGACCAGATATATTCATGTCAAAAAATTATTTTAAAAATAATGGAATTTTCAGCAGATTGCTGATTGGTTGCCAAAAAAAGAATTGCAAGTCATAATGAGATTTTACTCATTTATTTGAAATCGGATAACCTCATTGTTAATTTCATGAAACATGCCAGTTGTATAAATTAGCAGACTAATCTAAGAACAAGTAATTTGATTGGGTCATCCTATTTTCCAATAGGAATGCAAGAATGGAGCACGTTATCAATTGATTCAATTCTACCATGCCCTCGTTTCAGGACCAAATTGAATTTTGCACTTGTTAACGAACCTATACTCTGTAGCCTAAAAGCCAAAAACTCAAGGAATATGAACTAAATTAAATTCAGCATAGCATATTATCCACATAAACTAAAATTTCAACTGTATTTGGAATTTGGAAATGCATCTATTATCAAAATTTCACTCTCCAATTTAGTGATGAGGAAATGGATTTGGTGACCTGAGCAGTGCCAGCTGCGCGGTGCGAGGGATTGGATGCATGGAAGCTGCGAGTGAAAGAGTGAGACAAGAACTTGGCGGAGGCGACATTGGTGTCGAGAATCTGAGACCGAGAGAGGGGATTTGTAGAATTCTCCGAAGCAGGAGTAGGAGCGAGTGCAGAGAAGACTCGGGGGGAACGTGAACGAGAGAGAGAGGTTCTAGAAGTTACGGCGGCAAAAACAGATTTAGTTAGGGTTGGTGTTCTTCTGGTTGCCATTGACGGCGAGATGAAGCAAGAGGAAGTGGGAGTGTTAAGGGAGGCAACCCTAGACTTGGGTATTTCTCTGCAAAGTCAGTCAGAGTGAAGGTAGGCAGAAACTGAGAATGGAAGGATCAAATGCGCACGTGGTAGATGAGCAAACACCTAAGATAGTGTTTCTAATTTTAAACGCTATCTAAAGTTGATTTTATTTTATTTATTTATTGCAAATTAGAAAAGATAGCATTTCCGTGTGGAACCGCTATCTTAGATGTTTAGTTAAGATAGCGCTTCCTAAAGGAAGCGCTATCTTTTCCTGCAGCTTGACTTTTAATAGTGGTTCCTTAAGGAAACGCTATCTTAGGTGATACCTAAGATAGCGTTTCCTTAAGGAACCGCTATTAAAAGTCCCCCCATCACTTTTAATAGCATTTCCGTACGGAAATGCTATAAAAGGTGCGTTATTAAAAGTCTAATCTGTTGTAGTGATGTTTCGTTTTGTGATGGTGATGAGAATATCCTACGGGGGTGCCAGCTATGGAGGAACTTAATGGGACCTCGTATGAGCCTGACGTTGGAGGACGAGCAGTGGATCCTCATAGTTGAGTATAGAGTCTATGGCCAGCGCGTCTTGTCTCTTTAGGATGTCGTTTTTATTTTCCGTTTGATTATCAGCTTGTACATTTTGGGATCCGACTGATGGGATTCCCTCTATTGTATTGTATCAGGACTTGAGTTGTATATGTTATGTATGTATGTTAAGTTTTAAATTTTCCGCTGTTTTAACATACTCTCTTAACGACAATAACGAAATTAGGTCTTAATATTTTGGGTTTTCTTTAATGGGACGTCGGGGCGTCTCATGTAACACCCCGATTTTCACTGTTTCAAAATAATCGAAATGCGGACGATTATTTGTATATATTTATATGAGTATTAGAAAATTATTTTAAATAAACGGAGTTCATCACTCAATCCTACTTGAATGTAGGGAGCTACGATTAAAATTTAGGTTTGAAAGTCAGGTGAATCCCGACCCGCGAATTTCAGTGACAGTATAATTATACTGCTCAAAAGACCTAATTTTAATTCGTGAATGATAGACTTACGATTTTTATTTTATTTCCTACAATTGTGTATTTTTAGAATTATTTCACTAAAAAATGAAATAATATACGTTTTACGGGCGAAATACGTAATCGGGTGAACGACAGAGTGGATTTTGCAGTTTCCAAGAGCAGATAAAGAGGTTATCTTAGAATTTTGAGATGATTCATGGGGATGAATTGCACTTTTGAGTCTAGAGGACTCTACAAGGTTAAAGTAGCAATTTATGGATTTTGCACTTAAGTCCTTGAACTTTCTATTAATTGCACTTTGGTCCCTAAGTTAGTCCCTATGTTTTTCCAAGTGAATTGGGCCAGAATCTTTGTTCCAAATCCACTAGTGGACCGTGGCTTTGAAGCCCAAATTCCTTGTCCATGAATTTAATTCCATGAAGCCCATTAGAAATCATGTAAGTTTCCTAGCTTATGGTTATGCCTTAAGCATTTTGGTGGGCCAAAATAATTAAATCCAAGCCCAAATTTCCAAGGCCCATGCGCAAGCCCAAGGAGGAGTGGGGGCTGCCCTTAACTTGGATGAGCCAAGTTTATTCTTGAATCTTCCACAATGTTCTCCAATGTTCTCTTAAGTTCTACACTTATCTTGAAGGTCCCAAAGTATTCTGGATTCTTCCCAAAAAGCTTCAAGAAAATTCAACAAGATGAGTCACATGTGAACACATTAAATGTTGCACATGGTCATCATTTCAAACTATTGGCAATTTGCAAAATAGTCCTTATACTTTTGGAATCTTTGCAAAATGGTCCCTAGGAATTAATTGCATTTAAGTCCTTTGAGAAGTCACCTCCTTTCTACTTGATCCTTCAAAAGTGGCGCAGCCACATCCCTATAAATACCCTCCCTCACATTTCATTTTCTTCCTATTACCTTTTTGTTTCATAAACTCATAAGTTCATAAGCTTTTCTAGCATCATTTTGTTAAGCAAGTCTTTGGATCTTCACTTGTCTTTGAACTTCAAGAGGTGAATCCTATTCTTCTTCCCTGATCATGTCTATGTTCTTCAATAAGTTTCATGATTCAAAGTTTATTTCATCTTCGTTCATCACTTTTAAGTTTCTAGATCTAGAACTTTGAAAATTCATAAATAATTCTAGAAAAATCCTTTTGACATGAAACCAATTTCTATGATCTTATAATCATCTCTATTTTCATCATCTAGAAGCATATGATCATGAGAAATTTCTTTCCTTGATTTCTGGGCTGGGCCGAATCCATTGAAAAGTGATGTTCATGGGTTTTGTTTCATTTTCATGTCTTGATTCATGATTCAATCTTCTAGTACCTTGATAGTTCTTGTATGTAAGTACATAGAAGATCAAAAATCAAACTCTAACCTATTTTTTTCATTAAGGCCGAAACCCTAGCTATGAACACTTGATGGTTTTGTGATTCAAAAGTGGTTTTGTAACACTTGAATCCAACTCTAAGTCTTGTATGTTGATTAAATCCAAGAGTTGAAGAAATTTTAAAAACTTCTAGCCTATGATCTTGAGAAAACCGAATCCTAGTTCTTGGAACTAGATGAGTTTTAGTTCATGTTCTTGGTTCACAATCTTGGTTTAAGTGCTTAATCATGTTTAAGTTACTTATGGATCATAAATCCATAAGTTAACAAAATTTTAATTTTCCTAACCTAGAAAAGTTGTTGAAGCCGAACCCTAACCTCCATGAGCCAAGTATGTTGTTGTTTGATTTTGATTTATTTTGGTTGCAATTCGTTATGAAGGAATCGATCGGATTGGTTTGACCTAAAGCCGACGGAGGAAACCGGATCAAATCAGGGAATTAACGGGAACCGTAGTTTAAGCTTCAAGAGGTAAGGGGAGCTTACCTGAGGGATTTTTCTCAATAACTAATTGCTTTTAGTGTGGTTTATATGATTTATATGTGGTTGTGGTTATTTGTTTATGTTGTTTACGTTGTGTTGTTTATCTGTGTATCGGTGATTGATTTGCTTTTAATTTATTTAATTATCTGCAGTAGTATATTATATTGCTATGATGCATGATCTGCCTGGTGATACAATTCTGATGATGTTGTTGAATGTTGAATGTTGTTTGAGAGGCCTGATAGTGGTCAGTGCACAACCGATTAATCAGATAAAAGCTTTAATAAGTTGTGAAAAATAATATTCAATGTTTTATGGGGAATGTTGGAATATAATATTGGTGGAAAATAATTTTTTTAAAAAATAATGAGTTTTGAGAAATATTATTATTTTAATGATTTATTAGTGTAAAAGTAAATTATGAGTCACGGTGAGAGCGTAACCGTGAAATTTTTTTTGTACTGCTAATTTTTATGCAAGAAATTCCGAAATATTATAAAAATTTATTTTGTGAAATTAATATTTGAAAATACTTTATAAAATAATAATAGTAATAATAATAATAATAATAAAAGTCAAAGTTTGACTTTAAACACATTTTCTTGGAAAATGATAAACGGCGGCAAGTTTCGAAATTATTTACGAGGAATGTTTAAAAACCAGCAGTACTTAATTTAAGAAGAGATTTCATCTAAAATGATTTAATTTTTTTAGAGTTGAAGTTTCAATAAAAGAGTTCTTGATGATTTGACGTTTTACAAACGAATTTCAAGTAAAAATGATTTTCGGTAAATGAGTTTTACTTAACGATGTAAATGACGATATAGAACTTAGTAACCGAGATGTCGAGGTACTAGTGTTCTTATGACGTTGTCTTATTTTGGATTTGTTTTTCACAGACAAAAACGATGTAAAACGATGATATGGAACTTAATAACCGAGACGTCGGGGTATTAAGGTTCGTTGTGTTGTAGACTGGGTATCTACTTAAAGAAGTTAAAACGTTTTGAAATGTTTTCTATTACCACGAACCTAAGACTGATTGCAACGGTCTAGGGGCTTCGTGATTGAGCACTCGGACTTTGAGGTCCTGTGTTGTTAATAAAAGTTGTAAAGATGTTAAAACGATGATGCTTTTGAGAGCTTTCGATGTTTAAAACGATGATGCTTTTGAGAGCATTAGATGTTGAAACTCTGATGGGTTGTAAGCTTTTTAGAGCTTTGACAAATGAAGATATAACACAAAGAAAAATGTTGAGAATAAAATGTTTTACTTGCATGCATTTGGCAGACGTGCCATGATCAAACGAGTGATTACCTTGCGGCGTCAGGGTAGATAATACCAACGATGTTCTTATTGTGTCGGGTGGACAATGAGGCCCCATCAACGTTGTAATCACCTGTGCCACGATGTTGGACAGTGTGAGATGGGTTTTGGCTGTGTGCCTGTTTGCCTAGTGTGGCAATTGAGCCTGATCAACTCATCACGATGTTGGAGATATCTCATGAGATTAGGTGTGAATGTTTAGATGATGTATTGAACTGTTCATGCATCTTTTTCCAACGTTGATGTTTGGGGTGTGAAACCCATTGATAAACGATGTTATATAATATGAATGAGTACGTTGTTATAGACATGTATATGTGTATGTGCCTTCTTTTGCGTTGCGCTTTTAGTTATGGTGATAAATCCATATATTGGCGTCTCACCCTTACAACCATATCAGAGTCGTACAAGGGGTATGATCCCTACAAGAAGACAAAGGCTGTCTAGTTCGAGGCATGCTATGCTGCTCCTGTTGGTTATAGTGTCTGTTAGTTACGACCAGCTTAGGTCCTATTATGTTAGATTATGTTTTGAGGATAAAACTGATAATGATCTAGGTGTGGAAACATATGAGGCAGTATAGTTGTATGAGTTTTATATATTGTGTATTTAAGTGTGATTTGATTATGTTGTTGTGGTTATGAGGTTAAAAGAAAAAGGAAAAAATTTTATCACCATATTTTGAAAAGATGAACGTTGAGAAAACATTATTTTCCGAAAGCAACCAGCAAATTAAGTTTTATTTCCGCAAACGGGTAACCATGTGATGACCCGAGTTTAGGGTGTCGCATTAGTGGTATCAGAGCTGGTCGAGTCTTTCGGGATCTTTGGGGGAATTGGTCTGTTGTGTTGACGTTGTGTTTTCTCTGAGTTAAGTTTTGTTTGAATTGCTTCTTAGAAGTAATGTGTGTTAATACACCAATGCACGTTTCATTTTCTGGTTGCGGTATAACTGATTTTGTTCTGCAGGTCAGTTATGGAACCAGCACCAGAAGGTGGACATGGACGAGGACGTGGACGAGGACGTGGACGCGGTCGCGGACGTGGTCGTAGAGGTGGTCCTATTGGTGGCCGTGGTAACATGGATGAAAATTATGAGGAAGGAGTGGACTATGCCGCTCAGGCTATGGAACATGTGGCTGCTGCAATTGCAAATCAAACTACATCTATGAATGCCCAGAATCTGCAAGCTGCGGAAGGCAAAGCTCTGATTGCATTTCGAAGCCAAAATCCTTCACAATTTGGTGGGGATGCTGATCATGAGAAAGCTGATTTATGGATTTAGGAGTTGGAGAAAATCTTTGAACTGGTGGTTACTCCTGTAAAAGTAAGGGTTATTTATGCTACTTTCCTGCTGATAGGAGATGCGGAGTATTGGTGGAAGGGTGTTCAACAACTGCTTGAAGCTGATCATCAGGATATTACCTGGAACGTTTTCCGAACTGCATTCATGGATAAGTATTTTCCGGAGAGCGTTAGGATCGAGAAAGAGATGGAATTTCTGGGATTACAACAACAAGACATGTCTGTGGGAGAGTATGCGGCTAAGTTTGAATCCCTTGCAAAATACTTCTGTTTCTTTCAAGCACAACCCAATGAGAGCTGGAAGTGTGAGAGGTTCGAGGCGGGACTGAGATTTGAGATTAAGGAATCTGCCTTACCTCTAAAACTTCAAACTTTCCAAGCGTTGGTTGAGATGAGTCGGAAGATTGAACAGATGAGGAAAGGAAAAGATAATAAGGGGAATGATGGAGGACCCTCTCGTTCCAAGAACCAGAATCAAAATCGGAAAGAGGAACGAAATCCACAGAAGCCTTATTTTCGTCCACTAGGAAATGACCAGAATCGACAACAACATCATTCGAATTTTGTTGCATCGGGGAGTGGTGACCAAATGAACCAAAGTCAAGGCCAACTCAGAAGGTGCTACAGATGTGGGGATCCAAATCACATGATGAATACTTGCCCTGAAAAGGGGACTAAGTGTTTCAATTGTAATCAAGTGGGACATTTGGTGAGAGATTGCAATGCACCAAGGCGTGGATCGGCTGTCAATCACACCAATGCCGTCAGGCCAAAGACTGCGGGTAGAGTATATAATGTGTGGGGAGCTGAGACTTCAAACCATGACGGTAACCTCTTAACTATACTATTTTAATTCGAGTACAATTCATACTTATTTCGATGGATTGTGTGTGGATATGTTGAAATTATCTGTTTCTTCTAAACTTCATGGTGGAATTCTGTATGTTTAGACTATCCTATTGTTGTTCAGGATAGATACTTTCTAGACAAAACTAGTTTCTCAAATGAGACTTGCTCTAGTCACTTTTACGTTTGGTAGAAAGTGATTCGGTCCGAATTCTTGATGGACCATAGTTCTTTTAAATTATTGGCAAGGAAATTCTTGTGAGAGATGAAACTTTCTTAGATTCATGTACCGATTGTCGCAACCAAAAATTACTACGAGGACGGCAGTAAAAAGAAATTTTAAGGAAAAGTAGAGTCGCCACCAATTTTATTTAATTTAGGAAAAATTGGAAAACCTTTAAAAAAAAATGGTCTTCGAAACCAAGTTGAGTTCGGAAGTCGTTTACGAGTAGGGAAGGTGTTAAGCACCCTACATCGCCCATCCTACGAATGGTACCTTGAATTAATCGTGCAAAATTAAATTCTTTATTTTTTACCCCAAAAATATTCACAAGGAAGGATTAATTAATTTATTTTTATTTTTTATTTTTTTATGTTTCTTTATTGGTTTTTCGCATTTTTTAATTTATTATTTAGAAAGAAAAATATCATTGATAAATCCTAAATGAGGTTGAACATGGCACGTAAGCACATAGGGCAACCTCAAAGTTAGGGGATTGAGCATGACACTTGTCATAGAGCAACCCAAAAAAAAACATTAAATAAATTATTAATTAATTATCCCCATTAAATAAATTTAAAAAAAAAACAAAAATAAAGGAAAAATTAATTTTGGCATGACGAGATGATTGATCCCGCTCCTACGTATTCCCCGCTTCGATAGGAAACTCAAAGCCACGTAGTTCTTGTAGAAAATATTTTATTTGTTGGTTGATTTTAATTTTTATCAAAAAGGTTTTTTATTTTTTTCATTTAAAAAAAGGGTTTTTGATATATTTCATTTTTTTTTATATTTTTTTTATCGTAAACTCCAAAATGAGATATAACATGGCATATACATCCACAGAGCTATCCCGCATCTGAGGAATATTATTATTTTAAGGATTTATTAGTGTAAAAGAAATTTATGAGTCACGGTGAGAGCGTAACCGTGAAATTTTTTTAGTACTGCTAATTTTTACGCAAGAAATTCCAAAATATGATAAAAAGTTTTTTTATGAAATTAATATTCGAAAATACTTTATAAAAAAATAATAAAATAATAACAAAATAAAAGTCAAAGTCAAAGTCAAAGTTTGACATTAAAAACATTTTCTTGGAAAATGATAAACGACGGCAAGTTTCGAAATTATTCACGATGAAAGTTTAAAAATAGCAGTACGTTTTTTGAGAAGACGTTTAATCTGAATTGATTTATTTTTTTAAGAGTTGAAGTTTCAGTAAAAAGAATTCTTGATGATTTGACGTTATTTTGGAAAAATGAGTTTCCAAAGGAAAAGTGGATTTTTCTATGATTTGATATGTTACAAACGAATTTCAAGTAGAAATGATTTTCTGTAAATGAGTTTATTCAATGACGTATTTTCGGTAACTTAGATAAGTTGCGGAGATCTTATTTTGGATTTGTTTTCATAGACGAAAATGACGTAAAGGACGATATAGAACTTAGTAACCGAGATGTCGGGGTACTAGTGTTCTTATGACGTTATCCTATTTTGGATTTGTTTTTCACAGACAAAAACGATGTAAAAACGATGTAAGACGATGATATGAAACTTAATAATCGAGACGCCGGGGTATTAAGGTTCGTTGTGTTGTAAACTGGGTATTTATTTAAAGAAGTTAAAACGTTTTAAGTTGTTTTCTATTACCACGAACCTAAGACTGATTGCAAGGTCTAAGGGCTTCGTGATTGAGCACTCGGACTTTGAGGTCCTATGTTGTTAATAAAAGTTGTAACGATGTTAAAACGATGATGCTTTTGAGAGCATTCGATGTTAAAACGATGATGCTTTTGAGAGCATTCGATGTTAAAACGATGATGCTTTTGAGAGCATTCGATGTTAAAACGATGATGCTTTTGAGAGCATTCGATGTTTGAAACGATGATGGGTTGTAAGCTTTTAAGAGCTTTGACAAATAAAGATATAGCACAAAGAAAAGTGTTGAGAACAAAATGTTTTCTTGCATGCATTTGGCAGACGTGCCATTATCAAACGAGTGATTACCTTGCGGCGTCATGGTAGATCATATAAAGATGTTCTCATTGTGCCCGGGGTTTGGACAATGAGGCCCCATCTACGATGTTATCACTGTGCCACGATGTTGGACAGTGTATGATGGGTTTTGGCTGTGTGCCTGTGGCTATGTGCCTATGGCTGTGTGCCTGTGGCAATCGAGTCTGATCAACTCATCACGAGGTTGGAGATATCTCATGAGATTAAGTATGAATGTTTAGATGATGTATTGAAGTGTTCATGCATAGTTTTTCCAACGTTGACGTTTGGGGTGTGAAACCCATTGATAAATGAGATGCTATGATATGAATGAGTATGTTGTTATAAACATGTATATGGGTATGTGCCTTCTTTTGTGTTGACCATTTAGTTATTGTGGTAAATCCATATATTTTTTGTCTCACCCTTACAAACATATCAGAGTTGTACAAGGGGTATGATCTCTACAAGAAGAAGAAGGCTGTCTAGTTCGAGGCATGCTGTTGCTGCTTTTATCGGTTGTAGTGTCCGTTAGTTACGACCAGCTTAGGTAATACTATGTTTTGAGAATAAAGTTGATTATGATTTATGTGAGATAACATATGAGGCAATATAGTTGGAGGACTTATATACATTATGTATTTAAGTGTGATTTGATTACGTTGTTGTGGTTATGAGGTTAAAAGAGAAAAAAAAAATTTATCACCATATTTTGAAAAGATAAACGTTGAGAAAAAATTATTTTCCGAAAGTAACCAGCAAATTAAGTTTTATTTTCGCAAACGGGTAACCATGTGATGACCCGAGTTAGGGTGTCACAACATGGGTATTTCTTATGATAGATTAATCTGAAATTTTTCAATTATGCTTACATTTTTACCGCATGGTTCAAACTCAGTTTGGAAAAGGTATCAAAAGGTTACGATCAGATAATGGCAAGGATTATGTTAATCAACATTTCACCAAATTTTTTAAAGAAATGATGTTTTACATGAATTGCTGAAAGAATGGGATTGCTGAAAGAAAGAACCGTCATCTCCTTGAAATGGCACGAGCTCTGCTCTTCCAAATGTCTGTCCCTAAGTCTTACTGGGGGGAAGCTATTTTAACTGCCACATATTTGATAAACAGGTTGCCCTCTCGGGTCGTGGAAGGTTTTAGTCCTGTTCAACTCATGACTTCTTTCTTTCCTTCACCTACGATGGAAAGTCTCTCATGTCATGTCTTCGGTTGTGTTGCCTTAGTTCTTGTTCATAGTCAACATCGTGGTAAGTTGGATCCTCGACTTTCAAATGTATCTTCATGGGGTATGTACCAGACAAAAAGGGGTACAAATGTTATCATTGTTGTTTTGGCTTCAACGACTCAAGAGGGGGGCGAATTGAGTTTTCTTAAAATATTTCCCTCTTAAAAACTTTTCGCAAAACTTTAGTTTTCATATTTGTGGCCTCATGATCTTTTACAAAAAACAGTGAAGGGCTTATATAAAATCTTGAGTAGAAGGTGATGAGGATAAGAAAGATTGATTCATAATTAATAGATCACAGAATAGGTTCAGGTTCAAAACTCAATAATAACAAAATACAGAAATTGATTAAGCCTTCAAAGATTAAGAACAAGTTATACAAGTTTCAGATACAAGCATTAACAACCAAGAACAAACTTGTAGGTTTCAGTTTCAGTAGATGATGCAAGATTCAATTCAAATATTGATCCTTGAGAATAGAATTGAATACACTGTTATTATTACAGTTTACTCAAGGTTCAATACTGATTATGCATATCAAGAACTTATATCAATTGAATACTTAGAACATCAAGATCACAGTCATATGCGCGAGAAAAAAATTAAAGAGTTTGAGTTTAGAGATACCACACAACCAGATTTATCCTGGTTCAGTCACCACCACTGTGAGCTACATCCAGTCCCCACTCCACCTGTGGGTTTTCACACACTAACATAACAAGCTTTAGCCAGGTAGCTTGAAAAACCTTTACACCACAGAGCACTCCTTCACCTCGAGATACCACACTCTTGTGAAGAACCTCAATGTTCTTCCTTAGGGATACCTCACCCTAATCACTCAGAGCACTCCTTCATCTCGAGATACTGCACTCTTGTGAAGAGCCTCAATGTTCTTTGTAACACCCAGATTTTCACTGCTTTCTAATATCGGTAATAAATATATAAACATATATACTTTTATTCGAGACTTATAAAATGATTTGGGATAAACCAAGGTCATTTCCATGTTATACTTATTTTCATAGGGTTACGGGGAAGTTTTTGGTTGAAAATTCAGATGGAAACCGATCTGCCGTTTTGTGTTTTCACTGACAGTAAAAGTTTACTTCCCGAAAAACCTAATTTTAATTCTTGAACGAGATGAAAAATGTTTTTTCGTATTTACTACGATATTGGAAGTTTTGAAAATTTTAGCGTAAAGTTAAAATATTATATTTGCTGCGGGTGAAAACGTCGAGATATCTCTAAGAAAACCTGCGTCAGATGAATTCAGGAGTCAGCAATGGAGCTGAGATGACTGATGTGACAAGCATTTATGACGATCTTATCCGAGTCATAATGGCCATAATGGCGCATTTATGACAATTAGATCTTTTGGCCTGGAAAAGACCATTTTACCCCTAGCTTCACTTGTTTTTACAACCCTTGCCATTGGGATTTTGGACCAAATTGCCCCTAAACCCACGGTTCCCCCTCTTTAGTAACACACTTAGGAAAATTTATTCATTCTTTCATGTCATCTTCTTTCTCCAAACTTCATGTTTTCTTAAGAACTCATAAGAACTTCAAAGGTGTTCATACTCGCCAGATTTTGCACAGAGATTCTGACCATTTTCTATTATGAACGAAAAACTTTCTACATGAAATTTGTTCCTCCTTATCTCTTCTTTCCAACGACATAAAGATCTTAATAAACGGACAAGTATATTGAGATATATGTCCAAATTACCGAAACTGCTCTAAATCCTCATCATCTTCGTCTTTCTCTCTAAACTTCTCAAGAACACTTGGAACATCATGGTGATTTTGTGAAGAACATCATCCAAATCATCATTTTCTTTGCTCATAAAGAGGTAACAACTCTTCATCTTGTCACTTAAAGCCTTTCTCTTCACAACTTTTATGGATTTATGCTTGTGTTCATCAAGTTCTTCATTTCATTCAAAGTTTATGAAGCAAACTTTAAAAATCCATAACTAATTCTAGAAAAATCCTTTTGACATGAAACCAATTGATATGATCTCATAATCATCTCTATTTTCATCATCTAGAAGCATATGATCATGAGAAATTTCCTTCCCAATTTTCTGAGCTGGGTCGAGTCCATGAAAAAGTGGAGTTCATGGGTTTTGTTTCATTTTCATGTCTTGATTCATGATTCAATCTCTTAGTACCTTGATAGTTCTTGTATGTAAGTAAGTAGAAGATCAAAAATAAAACTCTAACCTATTTGTTTCATAAAGGCCAAAACCGTAGTTCTTGGAACTAGATGAGTTTTATTCCATGTTCTTAGTTCATGATATTGGTTTAAGTACTTAATCATGTTTAAGTTACATATGGATCATAAATCCCTAAGTTAACAAATTTTCAACTTTCCTAACCTAGAAAATTTGTTGAGGCAGAAACATAACCTTCATGATCCAAGTATGTTGTTGTTTGATTTGATTTATTTTGGTTGCAATTCGTTTGAAGGAATTGTTCAAGTTAGCTTGACTTAAGCTGACGGAGGAGAATCGGATCGGGATAGGGAGATTACTTGAAATCTGATAGTTCGAATCTCCAAGAGGTAAGGGGAGTATGTTTGAGGAGTTTAAGATAATCAAATGCCTATTGTTGGAGTCATTTATTAATTTTCTGTAGAAAATATTTTATGATATTACATTGTTTACTGTTAACTGCTAGATTGATTAGATACTTACCTGAGTAAATGAGTTTATGTGATATGTGGATTTACATGATTATAATTATTTGGTTATATTATAATTGTGATGCATGTCATGAATTGATATATGTCATGCTATTCTGTGATTGAAATTTTATATGTTGTTGAGTGTTGGACTGAGAAACCTGACATTGGTCAGAGTTTAAAATTAATTTGAGGATAAAAGCTTAATAAGCTTGGATAATTAATCAGAGTGGTTAATTTGGGAAATTTTGAGAAAAGTGGGAAAAAAATATTATTTTAATAATATTTTGTGAAAATTGTGTCAATAAGTGACAGTATGGGCGAAACTGTGAAATTTTTTACAGGCTCTAATTTTTACAAAATAAATTCAACATTTTAAAGTGATTAAGTTCCGAAAATAATGTTATATAGCGGCCAGAACAATTACTTCTGACAGAAAAATTATTTAAGTTATAAAAAGAATTTTATTAAAAATTTTGGAAAAGATTAAATGTGTAGTTATTTTATTATTATGAATTTATTTATTGAATACTTTTAAAAAGTTGACTTTTATTGAGAATTATTTTCAGGAATGAAATAATCGGAAAATAAAATAATTTATCAATGATTTTCTGGTTTTATCAACATTTTAACAGAAAAAGGAATTATGTAAGAGAATTTTATTCAGTGAAATTATTCCGTTAAACTTGGATAAGTTTTCGAAGCTTTTGTTTTGTATTTGTTTTTCACTGAATGAAATGTTTTACAAGCAGATACATGAACCTAGGGACCGAGACGTCGGGGTTCTAGTGTTCTGTGGACACGTAGATCAGGGATCTGTGTCATTGGACTGAGTGTCCTGCAATGATTTTGTGGACTGTGTGTCCTAAGTTGATGTGGAAATTGTGAGTACCATATCCGCGAGCCTAAGACTGGTGCATCGGTTTAGGGCTTTGCGATTGAGCACTCGGACTGCGTGTCCTGTGTTGAGTTTAAAACATTTGGACTGTGTGTCCTATGTTTGTTTAAGTGGAAAGTCTTAATAAGAAAAATTAAGCATGGTCGTTAGCTTTGTGCTTCGACAAGGAAAGATTACTACGACAAAGAAAACAAATCGAGAATAAAAGTTTTTCTCATGCATAGTCGACAGACGTGTCATGTGTTATGATCATTGAGTCCTGAGTGGATCAATGTATTTGTTATGGACTATGTTTCCATTTGATCATTGGGACTCTGTGTAAGCCAATGTATATTTAGTGGACTATGTGTCAAATTTTATGCGATAACTATTGTGATTCGGAGTGATGCAATAGGTTATGGACAATAATCTCCATTATTCGCAGTGACCATTGGTATTCTGTGTGAGCCAGTGAGTTATATTTTTGAACAATAACCTTAGTGAAACTGTGTGTGGCCAGTGTGTTATGTGTTCTCTTGGACATTGTTTTATTTCGTTTTTACAATGGGCCATGTGCAGAGCTTGATCAGCTCAAAACGAAACAGAAAGTTGTGGGATATCCGGAGATTAGGTATTAAAATAGAGCCTGAATATTGAAGTGTCATGCATTTTTATAAAATGACGATGACTGTCGAGTATGAAACCCTTTGAATCAAATTATTCTACTGTTTTGAGTAATTTTAGTATGTTGTGAATATATGGTATATGCTATTTGTGTGTCATGCATGGGGTTGTCTTATCAAAACTCATATATTGGAAACTCACCCTTACAAATATATCAGGTTTATTCTAGACTAAGGTAGTACTTTGGTACACTAGTACGGATGAAGCGAAGGAATTCACTGGGTCATTTGAGGACTTAACTTCTATATGCTTGAAGAAGTATTCGTTAGTGGGAATGATACGAGGGTATTTCCAATAAATGTCTTGTAGAGTGGCCAGCTTAGGAATTTTGGTTGAGTTGTACAAAAAAATATTTAGCTATGAGATTGTAAGTTAATCTTATTATGATTTTCTCTTTTGAAAATGAGATTCTTTCAGAAAACAATGATTACTAGTATTGACCAGCTATGGGACTTTTGGTGTCTTATAAAGTAGTGGTACTTGGTTAGTCTGGATGTTTGGTTATTGAGAGTCATTCCTTTGAGTTGTGATTCCAGATTACCGCTACATTATGATTACGCACTAGTGCAAAATATGCTTTTAACATCAGAGATTCCACATCGGTTTCACAAAAACCGATGTGTAAAACGAGGCGGTGGCATTTTTGAAATTAAAAGCAAAGGATTCCACATCGGTTTCATAAATAACCGAAGTGTGAATATTTTCCACATCGGTTGTATTTTAACCGATGTCTAAAATTAAAACAAAAAAATTTAAAATTTTTATCTTTCCACATCGGTTCTTTTAGTACTGATGTCTAATATACAGATTAACCACATCAGTTGTATTATAACCGATGTATAAAACTAAAAAAAATTTAAAATTTTTATCTTTCCACATCGGTTCCTATTGAACCGATGTCTAATATATATTAACCACAACGGTTTAAATATAATCGATATCATAAATTAAAAAAAATGAAATTTTAAATTAAATTGTAAGTTTCTACATCGGTTACTAGAGAACCGATGTGAAATATGACTAACCACATTGATTTTTGGACAACCGATGTGTAATATTTGACAAAACCCTACTTTTTGTTTCTATTTTCATTCCCTCCATCTGTCGCGCGCCCTTTTCCTTTGTTTTTACTCTGTTCTTCCATTCCTTTGTTTTTCATTCCCTCCCTCGTTTTGTGCTCGTCACTTCGTCCCCATCTCTCTCACTAATCTGTGCTCGCCGTCCTTCACTGCTTCGCCGCCGCCTCCCATCTCTGTCTCTCCCTGCTGCTCGCCAATCTCCGCTGCTTCTGCTTCTGGTGAGTGTGCATGCTTATTTACTTGTTTTGTTGTTGTTACTATGAAATGTTGAGAATTTGGATTCGGTTATTACTACTTGTTAGTGTTTTGTCCCTTTTGACTTTGAGGTCTTGTGGTTTGGATCTAAGCAGTTCTAGTATTTTGAGGCCTCTATGTTTTGTTTATTTAATGAAATGTTTGACATTATTACTGGTAATATTTCTTGCTTTCTGTTTTGGTTTTAATTTTATTTTACGGGTAACGTTTTGCTTGCTTGTTATTCAGATGCTACGATACTTTATTGTAGCAAGATATTAGTCTCTGTGTGGCGATCTCTTAAGCACTAGAGACTTCGAGTGTTCAAAGATATTATTTTATAATTTGGTAGCTCTTAAGATTTTCTGGTCTATTGTAGAAGTTGGTCATTTACATTTTGCTTGCCTTTTTAGAAGCTGTGTTTCAACTGCAATATGCACCAAAAATACATGGTAGGACGGGAAACTTTGTGTTTTCTTAAGGAGAATAAAGGATATATATAGTTTTTGATTGAATATATATGATGGCCTGATGGATTTAGTTTTTTTCTTCATGTTCTTTGCTTCCTGCCTGAATAGCCATAGCTCTTCGCTACTCATTTTCTTATATGATCTTTTGGTCTTAAATAAGCTAACACTGTATTTTTCATGCTTTGATTTTAGACTCTACGTGAGGGCACAATCCTTGGATACAAAAGGTAAGAGCTTCTTGCCCACAGTAGTTTTACCAATTTTGTATTTTATATCATCTTGTGTATGGATGCTGGGAAATTGAGAGTTGAGATTCATGGAGAGAAGCATTTAAGATTATACTTTCACAGGTTTTATCAAGTCATTTGGTTTATGATGAGGCAATGTAATTTTTTCATATCCAAATCAAACCTGTAACTATGGCTTGGGTTTGACCACTTGGAGTCCACTTGCATGTGGTGTGCTGACAGGAAAATACAAGAAAGGAGTTATACCAGCAGATAGCCGCTTTACATTGGAAAATTACAAAGTAAGGTTTGATTCCCATCGTTTTGGCTGAAAAGCTCTCATTGGAGTTTTAATGTATTTGCTTGAAAATTTATTTGATCCGAGAATATGCCCACAATAATTAGTAAAGCCTTAGTTTCCTGTTTGAGATGCAATACTAATGAGCACACGTGTATGTGCTTAAGGTACCGCTCATTGTATTGGATCTTGAATTGTCCAAAGTTGGACAGTTTAGGAAAAAACTTTTTCTTCATTCAGTTAAAATAGTTATTCATTGATTCTAATGTTATATACTTGATGAAAGTTCGGATTGATACACGTCCTTTCATTCTACGGGTGCATACTTTATCGTGGTGGATTTCATCGCGTTCAAGTCGTGTACATTGGAGACCGAAGGGAAATGTTGCCGAAATTTCGTCAAGTATGAGCATGAGAGTTAAGGACTAACTGTTAACCGAATGTTGAAAAAGTTTCTTCTCGAATGGGATAGGGCCATACCCTGTCATAAGAAGTGGTTGATGAATATGTTGGACTAAGTACGAAGTTATTGGTTTTAGTCATGGATCTCGGTTAGATGAATGCTAGACGGACAAGTGATGAATATGAGAATGGAGTGGAAGATTTTCTATAGTTTGCAAAAACAAATGCTCCTTATAATGGTAACGGAAGGTTTTAATGTCCTTGTGTTAACTGTTTGAATGAGAGACGACTTGAAGCTGAGGAGATACATGATCATCTTATTTGTGAGGGGATTTGCAAGAGTTATACAACATGGATATGTCATGGTGAATCGTTAGACAGGCTGAGGGTGTAGGATAGAGAGGAAGTTGATGACGTGGATATGGATGATGGACTAGAGGACATGATTCGTGATGTTGGGAAAGAGTCTTTTCGGTTCTCACATGTGTATGATACTTTGTACAGTGATGCGGAAGTGGCTTTGTATCCGGGGTGTACTAATTTCACACGGTTGTCAGCGGTGTTAAGATTGTTCAATGTGAAGGCGAGACATGGGTGGAGCGATAAAAGCTTTACCGAATTATTGCTTGAGTTGTTGAAAGACATGCTTCCAGAAGGTTACACATTGCCATCTAGAAACTATGAGGCGAAGAAGATATTGTGTCCGATGGGTATGGAGTATAAGAAAATACACGCTTGCACCAATGATTGCATATTGTACAGGAAAGAGTTTGAAGAGATGCACGAGTGCCCCAGGTGTGGGGTATCATGCTACAAAGTGAAGGATGGTGATTCTAGTTGTGATGTGGTCACCAAAGGTCCTCCTGGTAATTTACAACCTGTCTCCTTGGTTGTGCATAAAGCGCAAATACATTATGTTAAGTATGATGATTTTGGGTCCTAAACAGCCACGAAATGATATTGATGTTTATCTGAGTCCCTTGATTGAAGACTTGAGAATGTTGTCGGATGAAGGCATTGATGTGATCGACGGGTATTGCCGTGAGACATTCAGATCGCGTGCCATGTTATTTTGTACCATCAATGACTTCCCAGCATACGGGAACCTGTGTGGGTATAGTGTTAAAGGGTATAAAGCATGTCCAATATGTGAAGAAGGCACATGTTACCATCAAATGCAACATGGAAGGAAGACAGTTTACCTTGGGCATCGGAGATTTCTCTGACGTAATCATCCTTATCATAGATTGAGAAAAGCTTTGAATGGACTTCCGGAGAATGAAATTGCTCCGGTGCCCTTGACTGGAGAGCAAGTTTATGAAAGGATGAACAACACTAATGTTATCTATGGGAAGACCCAGAAGAAGGCTACCGAGAAGAAAATATGGAAGAAGAGTTCGATCTTCTTTGATCTTCCATATTGGTGCAAGCTTGATGTAAGACATTGTATTGATGTGATGCATGTGGAGAAAAATGTGTGTGACAGTTTAATAGGAACCCTTCTCAACATTCAAGGCAAGACAAAGGATGGTGTGAATGCTCGTCTGGATCTAGTTGCGATGGGTATACGAGAGCAGTTAGCTCCACATAAAGTGGGGGATAAGAAGACTTATTTTCCCCCAGCATGTCATACTTTATCAAAAAAAGAGAAAAGAAGTTTCTGTGAATGTCTACGGGGAGTCAAAGTGCCACAGGGTTACTCTTCAAATATCAAAAGACTTGTCTCAATGAAAGATCTCAAATTAGTTGGCTTAAAGTCTCATGATTGTCATGTCTTGATGCAACAACTACTACCGGTGGCCATTCGTGACATCTTGCCTAAAAAAGTCAGACATGCCATTACTAGGTTATGCTTATTCTTCAATGCTATATGTAGCAAGGTCATTGACACTAAAAAGTTGGATGACTTGGAAAATGAGGCAGCCATTATCTTGTGCCAATTGGAGATGTATTTTCCACCTTCCTTTTTTGACATCATGGTTCATTTGATTGTTCATCTAGTGAGGGAGATTAGATTGTGCGTCCCCATTTATTTAAGGTGGATGTACCCGGTTGAGCGATACACGAAGATCTTGAAAGGATATATGAAGAATCCACAACGTCCCGAAGCATCTATTGTTGAAAGGTATGTTGCAGAAGAAGCTATTGAGTTTTGTACAGACTACATGTCAGAAGCGGAACCTGTAGGGCTTCCGAAGTCTTGTCACGAAGGAAGATATGACGGTAAGGGTACACGAGGTATCACTGTTAAGAGCATGGATCGGGAGGAAGTGCTTCAAGCACATTTGAATATATTGAATAACACTGATGAGGTTGAACCATACTTATGTGAGCACAAAAGCATCATCAATGAAACTTACCCTAGAATGAATGAAAAATGGTGTTTGAACAAGCATAACAAGACTTTCTTGAACTGGTTTAAAGAAAAAATTTCAAAGGATCGTATTGCTTCTGATACATTAAAATGGCTAGCACAGGGGCCTAACTTTGATGTCATATGCTGGAGTGGGTACGATATCAATAAGTTTTCCTTCTATACAAAGTCCCAGGATGACAAAAGTACTATGCAAAACAGTGGGGTTATGGTCGTCGCTGAGTCCATGCATTTCTCTAGTTCGAAAGATAAAAACCCTGTTATGGCATCCGTTTCATACTTTGGAATCATTGAAGAGATATGGGAGGTTGATTACACAAAGTTTAGAGTACCTGTTTTTAAATGTCAGTAGGTCGACAGTAACAATGGTGTGCAAACCGATGAGTAAGAATTCAAATTGGTGGACCTTAATAAGGTAGGTAATAAAGAAGAGCCTTTCATCATGGCATACATAGCAAAACAAGTGTTTTATATCCATGATCCTTCTAAAAAAAGGTGGTCAGTGGTTCTCCAGGGAAAAAACACGTATAATGGAAGTGAGGGAAATCAAGATTCAACTCTTGATATTTCTGATACTCCTTCTTTCTCAACACGGGTGCCTAATTTCAATGAGGAAAATGAAGTGGATGATGTACATGCTACTCGTAATGATCACCAAGAAGGGTTATGGGAGAACTTTACTAATTGACCACAATGTAAGTTTAGTTTGAGTTATGTTTAAAGTCATATTATATGTTTACGTTGATATATATAAGTTATGTTTACGTACGTTGATCGATATTTATAAGTTATGTTTGATATTTATCCTGACATACTAACAAGTTTTTTTTTGTTTAAACAGGTATACATGGCTGATCCTGAGGATGTCCCTCATTCATGCAGCGGGTCAGAGACCCCGTCTACGGGTAGAAAGGGTAGACGTGCCACACGAATGAGGAATTTGACTGCCAACCGTGGTTCAAATCAAAGGATAAGAATCGACTTTGATAATAACCTCAATCCTTTTGGGCCAATGGCAGAGCAGTTTAACAATTTTGTGGCGACCCTTGTTAGAAGCAAGCCTAGTATACTTATTGATAATTGAAAAGATGTACCGGCGGACGTGAAGGATCAGATATGGGAGAGTATTCTGATATCTATACTTTTACGTCATGTGTTTGTCTGTATCTACTTTATTTTAATCTTATTAATATCATACAGTAATTCGTTGATTCTTTTGGTGTTAATGTAGCTCACCTTTGACTTACCCGATACGACGGATATGAAGAAGCGTTTGATAAAGTATGCTGGTGAGCGTTGGAGGGCTTTTAAGGTCGACCTGGACAGATACTATGTATTCAATCCAACATGTGAAAATAACCCACTTGAGGTGTACCCGTTTCTTGACCAGGCGACGTGGGATCGCTTTGTTCAGAGCCGACATGATCCCAGCTTTCAGGTTAACTTATTTGATTTGTCTCTAAATTTATGTAATTTCATTAATTTTATTTACTTATGTAATTTAATTGTCTTCTATTTTATAACAAGAGAAGAGGAAAAAGGGGCGGGAAAACCAAGGCAAGAATGTCTACCCCCATGTACTGTCTCGTGGGGGATATAAAAAACTTGGTAAGATAATGGTGGAAGAGGAAAAGAAAGCATTTCAGGAAGCAACATCTCAGGCGGATCCTAATGCTGAAAATCATCCAGAAGTTATTGATCCACCTCCACCCCCACGCCATCGTAAATGGAAGAGGGCCCGACAAAGAAATACGGGACAATATACATCTGAGGAGGCTCGCCAAGTAGCTGAGAAGATTGTAAGTATAGTTTGAATTGTAATTGTCATTTTAACATTGTTACCAAATTGTAATGTGACCTGATATTTTATATGTTATAGGATGCCTTGGACGAGCAGGTAACCCAAGGAACCTTTGTTCCTAGAGGACGCGATGATATCTTAGCTGCTGTCATCGGTAAACCAGACCACCCGGGCCGTGTCATTGGAGTTGGATGGGGCGTCAATATTCGCCAATACCATGGTTCATCTTCACACCAATGCCACAAGGATGTTGATGCAGATAGAGCATCGCTAAAATAGGAGATTGCAGCTGAGCTTAGACAGGAGATGGCCGATCAGTTTGCCCAGCAGCTGGCAATATTGACTTCTTTGTCCTAGCAGATGACAGGTGTCCAACCCTCTGTCCATGTGAGCACTAAGGGCTCATGTGATCCTTCTCATCAGCCTGAAAATGATAATGATGGTGATGATGGTGATGATGATGATGATGACGACCCTGATAGGTGTGAGCTGTATGTTGATGATTATCATGATCGCCGCTTAGTGGCATTGGGGAGGGCACATAATAACTTCGGTAATACCATACACCATTGTTTATTACCGAATGATCAGGTAAGGGTTGCTGTTGAGATTATTCGAGATGCTGATGGTCGAGTCCCTGTGCCCACTGAGGAGGTTCAAACGGTGGGCCAGGCCACTGGTAACTTCATCCCCTGGCCAAGAAGAATGGTCAGCTTTCTTGTTGCATCTGAGGTATTCAGTTAGTTGTGTTTTTCTATATTCATAGTTGAAATTATTTATTATTGTTTAAAGATAATGCTTTATTTTTATTTGTTTTAGGATGTTGGAAATGATAGTCTGCCTAAAAGGTCGGATCCAGGAAGACCAGAGATGTCTGCTCCTGCCAAGGTATTCATTTGACCATTTAATTAATTACGAATGAAATAACTTATCTGTGATTACTAATATATATCTTTGTTGTTTAGGGGATCGACAAAGGGGCGCTTGGTGATGTTTTTAAACTTCTGGCTATACAGGTTGTGACCATGGAGAATGACGCAGCTTTGGTAAGGTTGGAACATGATGCCAGTCCAGGTGACGAACTGTATATCCCAAAGAAGGAACTTATGGAGATTGTACTCGATAAAGAAATGGCTAGTTCTGCACACCTATCGTTATGGTGCACGTAAGTACATTTTATTTATAAGTTAAGTAATTAAATTTTAAATACTATAATAAATAACATGTTTTTCAATATATTAGGTATCTGCATCGTATGTTAGTTGATCAGGGTAACCTCACCCTTTATTGGTTCATTGACCCCATGTTCATTCAGGGTGATGTTCTCCTAGCATCAGAAGACCCGGTCACCACCATACGTGATATACTTGCCCGAGACGATCATCAATTCTACCTTGCGCCTTATCTCAATAAGTAAGTATCAGTTATTTAATTATAACTATATATGACTTAGTCACTAATTGTTCCACAAATACAGCAAGCATTGGCAACTGTTGATCTTGTACCCTCGGATGAATGTCGTGGTCTTCTTCTGCTCAGTGGGAAATAAGCCGGCGAATGAACTGGAGATGATCATGGAAACGTAAGCATTAAAATACTTTATAATCAGTAATGCAGTTGTTTTAATTATATGAAATCTATTAGATATACTTTAATTAATGTTTATTTTGTCATGATAGTTCTATTAATGCAAACCACATGTTACGTGGTGAAAGGCGTCAGGCTATTAGATGGATTATTCCTAACGTAAGATATTTATTAGTTCAAACGCTTCAAATGCAGTGGGTATAATTATTGATTTCTATTTAATTCCTCATATTCTAATTGGGTTTCATTTGTATGTAGTCCCGTATACAACGTGGATCATGGGAATGTGGATACTATGTGATGAAGTGGATGGTCGAAATTATCTCCTCCAGGATCACTGAAAGATGGCACAAGGTAAATGTTAATTGGTAACAATTAGAAGTAACAATTATAGATTCGTTATATGTTTTATGTTAGTTTATTACTTAAAAGATATAATCTTTTGTCCAATTAAACTTGCAGATATTCAACAATCTGACTCCATTATCTGATGCCGACATCAATAACATAAGGAGGCGTTGGGCAACTTTCTTTCTTGAAGTGTACCAACCATAGTTTGTATGTAGTTAGTTTAAAAACTTATCATGTACTAGCTATAGTGTACTTTTGACTGATATATATTTTGATATGAAATCTATAATATATCATGTAGCATTTTGGTTTGTAATTATCTTTGTTGTCTGAATGTAATTGAACATATATATTGTTCGTAATAAATTCAGTATATATTAATTTAGTGTGTTTTTGTTGTACAAAAGTGATTGTGTTGAGAATATTTAGAATATGTTATACTGGTATTGATCTGGATTATTGAAAGAGGGGAAAGGAATGATAGAAATGTAAAAAGAGTTTTTTTTTAAAATGAGACTTTTCACATCGGTTATACAAAAACCGATATGGAAAGTTCACTTTTCACAAGGGTTATTAAAAAACCGATGTGGAAAGTGCATCGGTTTTCCACATCGGTTTTGGTAAAAACCGATGTGGAAAGTTCACTTTTTACATGGGTTATATTTAAAACCGATGTGGAAAGTGATATTTCCACATCGGTTTTGTGTTAACCCATGTGAAAAATGAACTTTCCACATCGGTTATATAGAAAACCGATGTTAAAAGTGTACTTTAGACATCGGTTTTAAAACCGATGTGAAAAGTATCAATAAATAACATCGGTCGTTTCAACATCAGTTTGAAAACCGATGTGAAAAGCCAAAAATAACCGATGTGGAATCCCTTTTCTGCACTAGCGACGTCTTTATTTTCTTATGTTATGACTTTGGAGATGACCTATTATGTGAAGGTCTAAATGTAAAACTCTTATGATACCTATTTATATTATGTTAATGGTGTTGGGTTGTATATGGAGTGAAAGAAAACAAAAAAATTTATCACTAATTTTGAAAGGGATAAGTAACTAGAAAATTATATTTTCCGAAAGCAACTAGCAACATTTTATTGAGTGTATTTCCGCAACAAGTTACTTAAATGTGATACCCTGAAAAGGGGGTGTTGCATTCTTCCTTAGGGATAGCTCACCCTAATCACTCAGAGAGACTCCCTCTCTCTTTACAGTCAAATAAAACAAAAAATTGATTCCAAAGTCTCAATAGTCAGATAAACAAATTGAAGCACTTATGAGAATGAAACACTCTTTTCACAATAAGCTCAAGAAAGATGATGAATGATTTTCGCAATTGATTTCTCAAATTGATTTTGTAAAACTTTATGATTGTGTTCAATAATATGTTTTGATATATTGAAAGTGATCCTTTGATCCCTCTTTATATAGAAAACAAGTTATAGTCGTTGGGGTCAATTAAAACAGATTTGGGTCTGATAACAGAATCTGTTTTCTTGATTCTTGTTCTTGAAATAAGATTCTACATTGGTGTCATCTTCAATCCTCAGGGCTCGTAATTGATAGTAGACGAGCTCCATATGCCACTTCATTGGACAGATACTCCTTTATAGCAATTCCAAAGATTTGTGTGGACGAGCGCTTCTGTCACTTTAGTGGACGAGTGCTTGTGTCACTTTAGTGGACGAGCGCTTGTATCACTTTAGTGGACGAGTGCTTCTGTCACTTTAGTGGACGAGTGCTTCTGTCACTTTAGTGGACGAGCGCTTCTATCACTTTAGTGGACGAGCACTTCTGTCACTTTAGTGGATGAGCACTTCTGTCACTTTAGTGGATGAGCGCTTCTATCACTTTAGTGGACGAGCACTTCTTATTTCCAAAAATCATTTTCATTAATGAAAACTTATTCCTTTTAATGCAGGTTATGAAAACTGATTTTCTTCATGCATCTTTTTAATTGAGCTATTTTGTGACTAAGAGATTTCTTTCTCTCACAAATCATCTAAGACTTAAATCTATTTCTCCTTTAATCTTTTGTCTTGATGAATCCTTGATCTTTGTCTTTGCTCTTTGATTCCTCCATGTAGCTCTTTTGATTTCTTCAAGTTCTTCCTTGAATATTTTCCTTGAATTTTCTTAATGAACTTGTTGATCACTGCTTGATACCTGTCTTTGCAATTTAATACTAAAACACTTGCACACACATTAAATTGTATTTGTCATATATCAAAATCTCTAAGTCATTGTGTCTAACAAACTCCCCCTTTTTTATTATGACAAATCTTTTAACAAATTATAAGATTAGAGTATAAGTGTAGCAGACGCTAAGTGTTTTTGACAGATTTATATCATGGTATCAGAGCAGAAGTATATCAGAGCAAAAAAAATATTATCATAGCAGAATTTGATTTACTCCCCCTCAACGTATGCATGTATAATTTGTTATTATCCCATTTCTCTGTATCATACTTTTTCCTCTCCCTTCTGGCATTATCAAAAAGGTAAAGAAAAGAAACATTCAAAGCAATAGAGAAGGCAAGCATTTAAACATTCAAACATAGCAGATAAAATTGTTCATGATAGAGAGATAGGTGCAGGGACAAATCAAAAAGAACAGAAACCATCAGTCAAAATTACAAACTAAGGCATTTTACCTTTCAAAAATCTAAGTTCTTTTTCCTCCCCCTTTTTGATTTTCTTTTGTTTCCTTAGAGATTAGATATAGGATTGGTCAATTATGCCCAATTCTCTTCTAATGAAAAAGAAGCTTTCCTTGTTCAAGAGCTTGGTAAAAATATCAGCAAGTTGTTTAGTTGTATCAACATATTCAATCTCAATTTCTTTACTTTGAATAAAGTTTCTTATGATAGAGATCATGTTCAAAGTTAATTTTTGCATAGCAAGCAAAACAAATCATTCAAGGCTTCATCAATTTTCTTAGATTCAATTTGTGAAACAAAAGACATATAATTATTTCAAGATTGATCAAATAACTTTAATAGATCAATGTAGAAATACTATACAATGATAGATAAGTCAACACCGAAATATTCACAATCATACATTAATAATGATAATTAGAAAACATATTCAATCAATATTCTTTCTTTATTGTTACCCATTTTGTGTTTAGTGAAGGCTCTATGTCATGATTCCAATTTTTGCTCTTGACCTTCCACCACACCTACAAAACAGAATTTCATGTTTTTGCTATAGGTACCCAAAACTGTTTGGGTCCTTTTGGTTAGTTCCATCAAAAGTTCCTTTAGTAACCCACACATACTTAGACTTATTATAAGCATATTTTATGTAATGACATGTAGAAGCTGTGTGACCTTTTCTAGCACAAAAATTGCATTTAACAAATGGTGTCTTTGATGTCTTAGGTGCAGCAAAAAATTTCTTGAAAGATTTCTCATGTATCTTAGGTTTATAGCTTATTCCAACCTTATCATAAACACACTTTTGTTGTCCTAATAAAGCATTCAACTTATCTCTACCATTTGTGAACTTGGCTAAGTCATTTTTCAGTTTTTCAACTTCTTTAGTGAATGTACAACACTTAGAACAATTAGAGCATGTAGGTGGTTCCAAAACAGTAGCTAATCTTTCTTTTACAGCATAATTTTCTATTTTTAATTCACCTAGCTCTTTGTTTAAAACAGAATTTTTCTCTTCTAGGCATGTGATGGTTTTCTTATACTTAATTAGCAATCTAGCAAGTCTAATGGATTCTTAATGAAGTTCTTCAAAAGCATTTTGCAATTCATCATAAGAAGGAACTTACTTCACTTTATGAATCACTATGATTGCTGGGCATCAAGCACAAGTTTGCCTCCTCAGATTCAGATTCTTCAGTGGATTCTAGATCATTGTCATCTCAAGCAATGTAGGCCTTTCTTGGCTTTCGCCACTTCTTGTCCTTTGAGTCAAACTTTTCTGTTTTGTCCTTCTTTTGCAGTTTTGGACATTCAAGCTTCATGTGGCCAATCTTTCCACATTCATAGCATGTGATGTTGTTGGAAGAGTTGTCACCTTTGCTGAAATTTCTTTTAGGAAAAGGGATGGCTTTCTTTTGAACTTGCCTTTCTTCTTTAGGAAGTTCTTGAATTTTCTAACAAGCATTCCCATCTCTTCTTCAGATTCAGCCTCCTGTGCTGAATCATCTTCATCACTGTCTTCTACTTCTCTGACTTGTGATTTCAGATCCAATCCCTTTTTCTTTTTGTCAGTTTCTTCATTCTCATTCAATCTGTTCAACTCCAATTCATGTTCTTGCAATTTTCCAAACAATGTGGCAATGGACATTGATGAGAGATCTCTAGATTCTGAGATTGCTGTGACTTTAGGCTGCCATTCCCTGCTAAAGCATCTCTTTACTTTGTTAATTTGATCCTCATTTGATTTAGCTTTTCCAAGACCAGCAAGTTGGTTGACAATGTGAGTGAATCTCTTTTGCATTTCAGACATAGGTTCTCCTTGCTTCATTCTGAACAGCTCATACTCGTGTGTGAGGGTGTTCATTCTTGTTCTTCCCCACCGCCAGAAACGTCTGCCAGAGAATTAACAATTATATCGGGCATAATATCCAACGATGCATGGGGTCCTGAAAAAACTCATCATCTTGGTAACGAGCTTCTTTCTCAGACTCATTGATTATGTTATCACTAATTATACTATGAGCCTTTTATCTTAATGACACAAAACCAGCCTTGATGTCCCTCCGGATATAGCGTATAATAAACATGTTCTGTTTGTTGCGCAAAAATGAATGGGTCGTGCGCCTTATTATATCCACGAGATTACCTAACTTCAACAATGCCCTTCTTTTTATCTATTTTTGTCCCTAGGTTAAGAGTAGGATCAAACCAATCAGTGAAGCCGGGGAGGAGCTGAAGACAAAATTATCATCGCTTAGTCTATATAAAAAAAAATTCAACATTTAACCATGTAAATTTTTTAATATTATCGATGTATCAAAATTCAAAACTTATATTATGTTACTAAAGTTATTAAACAAATAATTTAAAATTATACAAAGAATTATATATTATATTTTAAATGACAGTATTTTAAATAATTTAATTATGTTGTCTCATAAATTAATAATTACGGTTAATATACTCAATACGTTCCAACCTAGCTTACATAAATAAATAAAGAAAACATTGAAACTCTATTAATAAATCAATAATTAGGATTAATGTAGTATGTATTGTTAGTGTAAAATATTTTTACACATACATTAACATTTGATATATGTGCTTTTATTTTAATAACTAAGACAGAGAAATAATAATAATAATATTGAATTGTTAAGATATTATTGACTTTTAATATAATATATATATATATATATATATATATATATATATATATATATATATATATATATATATATATATATATATATTGACATTGCATAAAAATTAAAGGAAAAAGTGCATATACACTCTCTAAACTTTAGTTTACTTGCAAATTGGCACCTTCTATTGAGAAAAACCAAGTTGCACATTCACTAGAGATAGTTCCGAGGTGCTTCAATGGCATTCCCGGCCAACCATAATGAGGTTCTCAACCCATATTTCCTGCATCCATCGGATAGCTCAGGTGTGATCCTTGTTTCTCAGCCTCTCACAAGCAACAATTACAATTCTTGGAGCCGTTCAATCCAATTGGCTCTCTTCTCCAAGAATAAACTTGGTTTTGTTGATGGTTCTTTCCCACGACCACCACCTGATTCTGAAGCTTCAATCTTGGCTCATTGGGATCGAGTTGAAAGTGTGGTGCGTTCTTGGCTTCTCAATTCTGTCTCCAAAGAATTGGTTCCTTCCATTGTGTATAATCACTCAGCAGCTGCAATTTGGAAGAATCTCCGTGACAGTTTTCAGCAACACAATGGCCCCAGATTGTAACACCCCGATTTTCGCTGCTTCGTAATACCGGTAATAAATATATAAATATATATTTTTATCCGAGACTTAGAAAATGATTTTGGATAAACCAAGGTCATTTCCTTGTTATACTTATTTTCATAAGGTTACGGGGAAGTTTTTGGTTGAAAATTCAGACGGAAGCCGGTCTGCTGTTTTCTGTGTTTTCACCGACAGTAAAACTTTACTGCTCAGAAGACCTAATTTTTATTCATGAACGAGATGAAAAATGTTTTTATCGTATTTACTACGATACTGGAAGTTTTGAAAATTTTGGTAAAAAAATTAAAATATTATATTTGTTGCGGGCGTATACGTCGAGATTAACTCTAAGAAAAGCTTGCGCTAGATGAACCCGGAGTCGGCAACGGAGCTGAGATGATGGATTTGACCGACTTGACGAGCATTTATGACGAGCTTATCCGAGTCATAATGGCCATAATGGCGCATTTATGACAAAGGGAATTTTTTCTATGAAATGACCATTTTACCCTTGTCTTTTTATGACAATTACAAGTCATGCCATTGGAAAATTTGACCAAATGTTACCCAAAACCCACGGCTCCAACATTGTCTTCTTCATTTAGGCATTTTTCTTCCATTTTCCATTTCTTCAAGTTCTTAGTTTGCCTTAAAAACTTCAAGAACATTCATAATTCGTCAGATTTTGCCTAGAAATTCTGACCATTTTCTATTCTGAATCTCGGAACACTTTCAACATGAAAGTTGTTCACCATTCTCTCTTATTTCCAACGACATAAAGATCATCCAAAACGGAGAAGTATGTTGAGAGATCTACCCAAATTACCAAAACTGTTCTAAACCCTCATCATGTTCATCTTTTTCCTTAAGTTTCTCAAGAACACCATGAGAAATTTGTGAAGAACATCATCTTGCTTTCCTTGAATCATCAAGAGGTAACAACTTCTTCTCTTGTCATTTAAATCATTTCTCTTCACAACTTTTGTAGATTCAAGGCTTAGATCAACATGTTCTTCATTTACTTAAAGTTCATGGAACTAGATTCAAAAATTCATAACTAATTCTAGAAAAATCCTTTTGACATGAAACCAATTGCTATGATCTTATAAGCATCTCTATTTTCATCATCTATAAGCATAAGATCATGAGAAATTTCAATCCCTAATTTCTGGACTTGGCCGAACCTAGGTCAATGTTGTGTTCTTAGGTTTTGTTTCATTTTCATGTCTTGATTCATGATTCAATCCTTTTGTATCTTGATAGTTCTTGTATTCAAGTATATAGAAGATCAAAAATCAAACTTTAGCCTATTTGTTTCTTCAAAAACCGAAACCCTAGGTATGAGCACTTGATGGTTTTGTGATTCAAAAGTTGTTTGTAATCCTTGTATCCAACTCTAAGTTTTGTATGTTGATTAAATCCAAGAGTTGAAGAAATTTTTAAATTTCCAGCCTATGGATCTTGAGAAAACCGAACCCTAGTTCTTAGAACTAGATGAGTTTTAGTTCATGACCTCGGTCCATAATCTTGGTTTAAGTGATTAATCATGCTTAAGTAACTTATGGATCATTAATCCCTAAGTTAACCAAATTTTAAACCTAGAAAATTGGTTAAAGCCGAACCCTAACCTCCATGAGCCAAGTGTATTGTTGTTTAATTTGATTTATTTTGGTTGCAATTCGTTTGAAGGAAACAGCCAAGTTAACTGATTTACGCTGACGGAGAGAAATCGGATCAGGATCAGGAGACTAACAGAAACTGTAGTATAGTCTTCAAGTGGTAAGGGGGGTATGCCTGAGGAGTTTAAGATAATCTCATGCTTATTTGTTGAGTCATTTATTAATTTTCTGTATGAAATATTTTATTATATTATACTGTTTACTATTAATTGCTAGATTGATGTGATGTTTATCTGAGTAATTGAATTGATGTGATGTGTGGACTTACATGATTATAATTATTTGTTTATATTATAGTTGTGATGCATGTCATGAATTGATATATGCCATGCTATTATGTGATTGAAATTTATCTGCTGATGAGTGTTGGACTGAGTAACCTGACATTAGTCAATGTTAAAAAAATTAATTAAGGATAAAAAATTTAATAAGCTTGGATAATTAATCATAGGGATTAATTTGGGAGATTTTGAGAAAAATGAAAAAAAATTATTATTTTAATAATATTTTGTGAAAACTGTGTAAATAAGCCATAGTAAGGGCGAAACCGTGAAATTTTTTCACAGGCTCAAATTTTTATATAATAAATTCAATTTTATTATAAAATATTATTTAAAGTGATTAAGTTCCGAAAATAATTTTTATAGCAGTCAGAACAATTATTTTTGACAGAGAAGTGATACAAGTTATTTAATATTATTTAATTATTATTATTTATTTAATATTATTAAATATTAAATATTAAATTATTTAAGTTTTCGAAATTTATTTATTAAATTTTTTTATTTATTAAAATTTTTGATTTTGTTGACCTTTATTGAAAATTAATTCTTAAAGTAAAACAATCAGAAATGAAAGGGATTTATCAACAAATTTCAGATTTTATCAACGTTTTAACAGAAAAAAAGATTTCTGTAAAAATATTTTATTCAGTGAAGTTATTCCGTTAAACTTGGATAACTTTTCGGAGCTTTTGTTTTGTATTTTCACTGAGCGAAATGTTTTACAAGCAGATAAATAAGTCTAGAAACAGAGACGTCGGGGTTCTAGTGTTGTATGGACACGTAGATCAAGGATCTGTGTCATGGGACGGAGTGTCCTGCAAGTTTTGTTTTTGGACTGTGTGTCCTAAATTGATGTGAAAAGTGTGAGTTCCATATCCGCGAGCCTAAAACTAGTGCATCGGTTTAAGGGCCTCGTGATTGAGCATTCGGACTGTGTGTCCTGTGTTGAGATTAAAAGATTTGGACTGTGTGTCCTGTATTTGTTTTAAGTGGAAAGTCTTAATAAAAAAATTAAGCATGGTCATTAAGCTTTGTGCTTCGACAAGGAAAGATTATTACGACAAAGAAAACAAAACGAGAATAATAGTTTTTCTCATGCATTCAATGGCAATTGTGTCATGTAAATGGCATTGAATCCAGAGTGGATCAATGTATATGGCAGACGTGTCAGGTGGTGATGATCATTGAGTTCCGGAGTGGATCAGTGTATCTTTTATGGATTGTGTTCCATTTAAATATTGGGCCTCTATATGTGTGAGCCAATATATAGGACTGTGTGTCCAAATTTATAGGACTGTGTGTCCAAATTATACATGTGTGCAGCTATTTCCTAACGGGAATGGGGGAATAGTGTCATTGCTTTGCATGAGAATCCTAACGGGAATCGGGATGTGCACAATTGTGTTATGTGCTTTGCATGAGCATCCTAACGGGAATGGGGATGTGCACCAGTGATTTTTCTTGGGCATTGTTTTCTTCGTTTTTACAATATGCCATGTGCGGAGCCTGATCAGCTTGAAACGAAACATAAATTTGTGGGATCTCCGGAGATTAGGTATCAAAATAGAGATTCAATATAGAAGTGTCATGCATTTTTATAAAATGACGATGACTGCCGGGTATGAAACCCTGTGTAATAAATCATTCTGTTGTTTTAAGTTAATTTTATTATGTTGTGAATATTGGGTATTTGCTATTTGAGAGTCGTGCATGGGGTTGTCTTATTAAAACTCATATATTGGAAACTCACCTTTACAAATATATCAGGTTTATTTTAGACTAAGGTAGTACTTTGGTACACTAGTACGGATGAAGAGAAGAATTCACTAAGTCGTTCGAGGACTTAACTCCTAGATGCGTGAAGAGGTATGCATCAGTGGGAATGTCACGAGGATAATAATTCAGGATCTACATCAAGTACGTACCGGACTTTGACAGTGGAGATATCTTTACCGCCTCTCTGATTTCTTACCGATTTTCTGGTAGCTTAGGAGTTTATATGTTTTTATACTTCCATAGTTCCGAAAGTAGAGGTATCCTCACCGGATATTTCGATAGGTTGGGAGAACTATGGTGGTCTTCCCAACAGTGATTGTTAGTACTGACCAGCTATAGGACTTTTGGTGTCTTATAAAGTAGTGGTACTTGGTTAGTCTGGATGTTTGACTATTGAAAGTCATTCTTTTGAGTTGTAATTCCAGATTAACGCTATGGTACAATTACGTCTTTATTTTATTATGTTAATGGTGTTGGATTATATATGGAGTAAAAGAAAATGAAAAAAAAATTATCACCGATTTTGAAAGGGATAAGTAACTAGAAAATTATATTTTTCCGAAAGCAACCAGCAACACTATTTTATTGAGTGTATTTCCGAAATAAGTTACGTAAATGTGATACCCTGAAATTGGGGTGTCACATTAGTGGTATCAGAGCTGGTCGAGTCTTTTGGGAAACCTTGGGGAATAGGTCTGTTAGGTTTTTGTTGTGTGATCTCTGGTTAAACCTTGTTTGAATTGTTTCTTGGTTGAAACAATGTGTGTTGACACACAAGTAAGTATGTTTAGGTGGGTTCTGATTGGGTTGAGACCTTGAGAGATCTCATGTTTAGTAAAGGGTACTCATGTTCATGTTGATACATTCGTTTATCCCTTAGGACAGTATCAGACATTTGAATAAGGTACCTGTCATTGAAAGTTTTTGGGGAAAATTTTCTGAGAATGTCCCAAGTTTGTACAGATGGACGGATGTTGAGTTTCTGATTGATCTAGTTTCTAGATTTAGCCAGATCTCAACCGCTTTGTGTAGGATATTGCCAACGAAGTTAGTTGAGTTAGACTTTAAGAAATAGAATTTTCGTCCATTTCTCGATAAGTTGGTCATCATTTTCGTCGATGATGTTCTCGTTTACTCTAAGAGTCACGAGGAGCATGAGAAACCATGGATAGTAGATGGTACATTGATTTAATTGCTTCTTAGAAGAAATGTGTTTAAACACGTAAGTATACGTTTCAGTTTCTGGTTGCCATTTAACTGATTGCGTCTTGTAGGTCAGTTATGGAACCAGAAGGTGGACGTGGACGCGGCTGTGGCAGAGGCCGTAGATGTGGTCGTGTTAACGGTCGTGGTAACTTCGAAGAGAACTATGAGGAAGCCGGAGACATGAACTATGCTGCACAAGCAATGGCAGATGTTGCTGATACTATTGCACAACAAACTGCTACAATGGTTGCCCAGAATTTACAGGAACAACTTCGAGCGGAACAGGCTGCTAAGGGCAGAAGTCTTACTGCTTTTAGACGCCAGAATCCTCCATAATTTCATGGAGATGTGGATTCTACAAAAGCTGATTTGTGGATTCAGGAGATAGAGAAAATATTTGAGTTGATTCATAGTCCAGAAGGAGTGAAGGTACCGTATGCTACCCATCTGCTGTTAGGGGATGCTGAGTATTGGTGGGGAGGCACTAAGCAACTACTAGAAGCAGAGCATCAGGTGATTACTTGGGAGATATTTAAGAACATGTTTCTGAATAAATATTTTCCACAGAGCGCTCGAGCAGAGAAGGAGCAGGAATTTTTACGCCTGTCTCAAAGGGATTTATCTGTAGGGGGAGTATGCAGCCAAATTCGAGTCATTGGCTAAGTACTTCCGCTTTTTCCAACATAACCCGGATGAAGACTGGAAGTGTGAAAGGTTTGAAGGAGGACTACGATTTAAAATAAAGGAGTCGGTACTGCCACTGGAAATCAAGAATTTCCAAGCTTTAGCTGAGAAATGTAGAAGAGTAGAACTGATGAGGAAAGGGAGAGATAATGGAGGGAATGTTGGAGGACCCTCTTGAATCAGGAACCAAATTTTGTGGAATTTTATATGTGGGAACTATCCTATTTTTGTTCAGGATAGACACTTTCATGATAAAAGAAGTTTCTTGATGAGACTTAGTCAATTCACTTTTACTTTTGGTGGAAGTGATCCAGTCTAAATTTTGTCGGACTGATGTTCTTTTAAATCATTGAGTAGTAAAGTTCTTGTGAAGGAAGAAACTTTATTAGAGTCATGTTTGTAAACATGTATTGGCCATGCATTTTTACACTCACGAACCTATTGAAGAATCTTTTTACATATTGGACACTTGTATCTTTCAGATTTGTCAAATTATTCTTTGTGCTTTCTTGTGAAAGCAAAATCAAGAAATTTCTTGTCTTGAAAACCTCTTTTCAAAGTATTGTGAGTAGGTTGACGGAGTCGACATCATTTTACTGCTTAGGTCCACGGTGTAATGGAAAAACTAACAGAGGTATGTATCAGAGGACTGATCCAACGTGATAAAGAATCTTCCAACATCGTTTTGAGTAAAGCCCGAAAAACTTACTTCGAGTGTTGGGAAAAGTTTACATCAAGTGTTAAGATCCAAGTTGATGTTAATGTTCAGTTTATCATCCTAAGTTAGATGGATAAGTAAGAAAGGAATTGATCCTTAAAAGGTTAATTGAGAGTAAGTATAATACCTACGCACAACAAGAGGTGAGTGGATTTTTGTTGAGGTATAGATGTGATTAGTAATCTGAGAATTTTCAGAAGTAGGAACAGTAAGGAAGATGATTTCAGTAGATTTTATTAGGATAGAGGTAGAGTTTGCTAAAGGAGCTAGGATAATGATAAAAAGATCATCTTTGAGATTTAATCGTGTGATTGGAAGGAATTATAGAAAGGTGTCTATGGTAGTTTTGCCGAAGATGAACGTGAGCGGAAAAGAGAAGTTCTTGAGTAAAATTAAGTTGATAGAAAAGTTCGAAAGTTAAGGATTAGATAATTCTATTCTATATAATCCCTTTTGGTTTAATTGCATTAAGATATGCAATGAAGTTATTTTGAGGATGAGATGTGTGAGGTGATATTAAATTGGAGTAGTGGATTATAATCAAGAGGAACTAAGACTATGATTAAATATTTTGAGTAGGGAGTTGATACGTGGTGCTGTGTAGATATTATTGGTATTAGTGATAATATTCAGAGTTAGATGATTTGAATAAGGTTTTTGGTGGAACCATGCTGGTAAGAGAAGTAATTAAGTTTTGATTTTGTTTTTCGAATGTAATAGACTCTGATGAAATCTTGAGGATAGTACGGATAAGTAGAAATGACATAAGAATGAATTGTGTTATGGAATAAGAGGAATGAAGCGATGTGAAGGGCAATGTAAAATCTTAAGGTTAAGATAAGGTTGCAAAATCCTGTTTAGTTTGAGTGACGAAATTTCGAGGACGAAATTTTTTTTAGTGGGGTAGTAATGTAACACCCCGATTTTCGCTGCTTCGTAATATCGGTAATAAATATATAAATATATATTTTTATCCGAGACTTAGAAAATGATTTTGGATAAACCAAGGTCATTTCCTTGTTATACTTATTTTCATAAGGTTACGGGGAAGTTTTTGGTTGAAAATTCAGACGGAGGGCTTGGTCATTGCTTTCATTTTTTTCTTGCGGTAAAAAATTTAATGCTCAGAAGACCTAATTTTAATTTGTGAACGAGATGAAAAATGTTTTTATCGTATTTACTACGATACTGAAAGTTTTGAAAATTTTGGTAAAAAAATTAAAATATTATATTTGTTGCGGGCATATAAGTCGAGATTATCTCTAGGAAAAGCTTGCGCCAGATGAACCCGGAGTCGGCAACGGAGCTGAGATGATGGATTTGACCGACTTGACGAGAATTTATGACGAGCTTATCCGAGTCATAATGGCCATAATGGCGCATTTATGACAAAGGGAATTTTTGCTATGAAATGACCATTTTACCCTTGTCTTTTTATGACAATTACAAGCCATGCCATTGGAAAATTTGACCAAATGTTACCCAAAACCCACGGCTCCAACATTGTCTTCTTCATTTAGGCATTTTTCTTCCATTTTCCATTTCTTCAAGTTCTTAGTTTGCCTTAAGAACTTCAAGAACATTCATAATTGTTCATAATTCGTCAAATTTTGCATAGCAATTCTGACCATTTTCTATTCTGGATCTCGGAAAACTTTCAACATGAAAGTTGTTCATATTTCTCTCTTATTTCCAACGACATAAATATCATCCAAAACGGACAAGTATGTTGAGAGATATACCCAAATTACAAAAATTGTTCTAAACCCTCATCATGTTCATCTTTTTCCTTAAGTTTCTCAAGAACACCATGTGAAATTTGTGAAGAACATCATCTTGCTTTCCTTGAATCATCAAGAGGTAACAACTTCTTCTCTTGTCATTTAAATCATTTCTCTTCACAACTTTTGTAGATTCATGGCTTAGATCAACATGTTCTTCATTTACTTAAAGTTCATGGAACTAGATTCAAAAATTCATAACCAATTCTAGAAAAATTCTTTTGACATGAAACCAATTGCTATGATCTTATAATAATCTCTATTTTCATCATATAGAAGCATAAGATCATGAGAAATTTCTTTCCCTAATTTCTGGACTTGGCCGAACCTAGGTCAATGTTGTGTTCTTAGGTTTTGTTTCATTTTCATGTCTTGATTCATGATTCAATCCTTTTGTATCTTGATAGTTCTTTGATTCAAGTATATAGAAGATCAAAAATCAAACTTTAGCCTATTTTTTTCTTCAAAAACCGAAACCCTAGGTATGAGCACTTGATGGTTTTGTGATTCAAAAGTTGTTTGTAATCCTTGAATCCAACTCTAAGTTTTGTATGTTGATTAAATCCAAGAGTTGAAGAAATTTTTAAATTTCCAGCCTATGGATCTTGAGAAAACCGAACCCTAGTTCTTAGAACTAGATGAGTTTTAGTTCATGTTCTTGGTTCATAATCTTGGTTTAAGTGATTAATCATGCTTAAGTAACTTATGGATCATTAATCCCTAAGTTAACCAAATTTTAAACCTAGAAAATTGGTTAAAGCCGAACCCTAACCTCCATGAGCCAAGTGTATTGTTGTTTAATTTGATTTATTTTGGTTGCAATTCGTTTGAATGAAACAACCAAGTTAACTGATTTACGCTGACGGAGAGAAATCGGATCAGGATCAGGAGACTAACAGAAACTGTAGTATAGTCTTCAAGAGGTAATGGGGGTATGCCTGAGGAGTTTAAGATAATTTCATGCTTATTTGTTGAGTCATTTATTAATTTTCTGTATGAAATATTTTATTATATTATACTGTTTACTATTAATTGCTAGATTGATGTGATGTTTATCTGAGTAATTGAATTGATGTGATGTGTGGACTTACATGATTATAATTATTTTTTTATATTATAGTTGTGATGCATGTCATGAATTGATATATGCCATGCTATTATGTGATTGGAATTTATCTGCTGATGAGTGTTGGACTGAGTAACCTGACATTGGTCAGTGTTAAAAAAATTAATTAAGGATAAAAAACTTTATAAGCTTGGATAATTAATCAGAGGGATTAATTTGGGAGATTTTGAGAAAAATGAAAAAATTATTATTTTAATAATATTTTGTGAAAACTGTGTAAATAAGCCATAGTAAGGGCGAAACCGTGAAATTTTTTCACAGGCTCAAATTTTTATATAATAAATTCAATTTTATTATAAAATGTTATTTAAAGTGATTAAGTTCCGAAAATAATATTTATAGCAGTCAGAACAATTATTTTTGACAGATAAGTGATATAAGTTATTTAATATTATTTAATTATTATTATTTATTTAATATTATTAAATATTAAATTATTTAAATTTTCGAAATTTATTTATTAATTTTTTTTTATTTATTAAATTTTTTGATTTTGTTGACCTTTATTGAAAATTAATTCTTAAAGTAAAACAATTAGAAATGAAAGGTATTTATCAAAAAAATTCAGATTTTATCAACGTTTTAACAGAAAAAAGATTTCTGTAAAAATATTTTATTCAGTGAAGTTATTCTGTTAAACTTGGATAAGTTTTTGGAGCTTTTGTTTTATATTTTCACTGAGCGAAATGTTTTACAAGCAGATAAATAAGCCTAGAAACCGAGACGTCGGGGTTCTAGTGTTGTATGGACACGTAGATCAAGGATCTGTGTCATGGGACGGAGTGTCCTGCAAGTTTTGTTTTTGGACTGTGTGTCCTAAATTGATGTGGAAAGTGTGAGTTCCATATCCGCAAGCCTAAAATTGGTGCATCGGTTTAAGGGCCTCGTGATTGAGCATTTGGACTGTGTGTCCTATGTTGAGATTAAAAGATTTGGACTGTGTGTCATGTATTTGTTTTAAGTGGAAAGTCTTAATAAAAAAATTAAGCATGGTCGTTAAGCTTTGTGCTTCGACAAGGAAAGATTATTACGACAAAGAAAACAAAACGAGAATAAAAGTTTTTCTCATGCATTCAATGGCAATTGTGTCATGTAAATGGCATTGAATCCAGAGTGGATCAATGTATATGGCAGACGTGTCAGGTGGTGATGATCATTGAGTTCCGGAGTGGATCAATGTATCTTTTATGGACCGTGTTCCATTTAAATATTGGGCCTCTATATGTGTGAGCCAATATATAGGACTATGTGTCCAAATTTATAGGGCTGTGTGTCCAAATTATACATGTGAGCAACTATTTCCTAACGGGAATGGGGGAATAGTATCATTGCTTTGCATGAGCATCCTAACGGGAATGGGGATGTGCACAATTGTGTTATGTGCTTTGCATGAGCATTGGTCGCGCTGTCGCGCACGCGCCAAAAAGGTTGAGCGGGTTTAAAAGTATAGTATAGTGCGACAACTCGGATGTCGTCTCTAAGGACTCTGAGAATATTACTTTTCACAAAAATAAGTTTTGGGGGGTTTGGATTGGAATGCAATTAAGAAACAAACAAAACAGTAATCAAAACAAGGCAGTTGAAAAGGGATTATCAATTATCAAACAACGATTAATCTACTGTCAAGAATTCCCAACTATCGCTGGTTAATGTAATCCCAAGCCCGAAGCAGATTCTTATCCCCTTAGGTTGTAATAGTAATTTACAAGCGAAACTACTATCAAGATACATGTCCCTATTCCCGAATTAAGCAAACGGGATTAAGCCCTTCGTGAACTAAGCGAACACGAAATGTACACACGCAAATTAAGCAGATGCGATTAATTATAGGAACATGATATCACCAGAGATAAATCAATACAATACAATATACTCCTGGATTAAGCAAACAGAAATACAAAGTATGGTATTGAAAAGGGAAAAGCAATTGAAATAGGGATTACATAACCTCAAGTATATAGGATCCTCAAACAGTAGATTAATCCTAAGAATTTAGTTCTCCATTACAGATAGAAGGAAAACTCAAAAGTGTAATGTAAAGTAGCGAAAAACTGGATGCCTCTCTGTCTGCAGCGTTTCTGCTTTTATAAGAGGTTGCGCATCACGGCCGTGATGGCTGTCACGGCCAGGCCGTGATCGTCTCTGCCTAGGGTCACGTTTCTCGTTGTCGTGCGTTACGTACGTCATGTCTATCACGGGCAGGCCGTGATACATTCTGACTTTTGGTTTCTCTCTTGTCACGGCCGTGACCTTCATCACGGCCAGGCCGTGATCCTTTCTGACTTTTTGCATTTCTTTATCACGCCCGTGATGTGTATCACGGCTGGGCCGTGATCGCTTCTGACTTTTCATAATCTTCTCATCACGGCCGTGACCAGTGTCACGGCACGGGCGTGATAGCCTCGCTTGAGATACACTTCCTTACTTGCTCTTCTTATTATCCTGAAACAACAAAATAGCCATAAGCTTTATTTAATTCAAAACTAGCTAAATTAACCTAAAACTACGCAAACGACTCAAAACCTTGCTTGAGGACAATCTAATCTAATTTGGGTGAAAGTAGGATATTATTTGCACAAAACCCTGGTCATACTAGCCATAAAACTAGATGAACCAGAGACTTATCAAAATACCCCAAACTTAAACTTTGCTTGTCCCCAAGCAAACTAAGACTCAAAAAAAAATCAAAAAGACTCAAGACCTGGCAAGCTCAAAAGATTCAATCAACATTGCACACATTCAAGCAATACATCAAAACAGTTTTTCTTCATTGTTTCCCCCTTTTCAAACAGAGCAATCCCCATATTCATTTATTCTAAACATTTGAGAGTTTCATCATGAAAACAATCAGAAATCTAAGCAGGGGATCTAAGTCACACACAAGAGGGAGATCACCAAATCCAAACAACTGCCTTCCTCACAAGGGCATTATTTGTTCACTCAGTCACTCAGTTTATGTCTGGCTAACAACTTGCACTCAGATTCACTTCTCAAGCACACTTCCCAAAAATTTGCTTTTCATCTCAAAATGGCTCCCACAGAAAACAAGCAAGCAACATCAGAAGGTCTTTATTGGGTTGTAATGGGGCCTGGCTAAGGGTAGGATATACAAAAGGAACTAAGCTGAAGACCCTAGGAACTAAGAGAGCATGAACTATATTTACACATAGAAGTTCACTCAAGCTCCTTTCTTTATTTTTTTTTCTTTACACTTCTGGGTGGCTACAGCTCTCTTTATTTCTTTTTGGCACTCTTGCTCTTTTTTTTTTTTTTTTTATATATTATTTTTTTTATATGCACTTGTACACTTTTTTTTTTTTTTTTCAATCCCAAAAACATATTACACCTTGCAGCCACCCCAAACTTTAGTTCTTGCACCCATTCTAAGATTACATGCTCTCCTAATCCTAAGATCGGGTTAACATGGTTTTCCAGATTTTTGGGCTTATAACATTAGGTTATCAAGAACTAATAGGCTAATAGGCTCAAAAGGGCTAACTAGGGAACATGCAAAAGGAATTAGTTTATTCAGGCCAAGTAACTATTTACAAAGAAACTGCCTAAATCATTTGCTACTCACATATAATCATGCAAACCAAAAAGAGATTCAATCAAATCCAGGGAAGTGCAACTTGAAAGTGATTTTCACACATTTTAAAACATGTTGGAGGCTCAAAAACCTCACCTGGACATTTTTGCAAATTGTTTGAAAGAGATTCTATCCCTAGTGTGTGCTTCCTATCACCCCAAACTTATCATTCATCATGCTATCATAACAAAATCCCAAAATTCAGTTTTCAATTTCACATGGGAATCACAAAATTTGTTTTTCAGCCTAGGGGGAATCATCACTCATCAATCATGCAAGCAATCTGTGCAACATCAATCAAAATCTAACAAACTTGCCAACTAAAAACTCAACACACAAATGCTCCTGAGCTTCTCAGATTATTCAGGAGCTTTATTCAAAGAAAAGAAAAACTACAACTAATTCCCTCCCCCACACTTAAAACAGGCATTGTCCTCAATGAACAACAAAATTATACAATCAGAGTGAGGGAAAGGAAAAGAAACTCCCTGATCAAGCATCAGTGTAGGTTGGAGCATCCAAAGATAGCTCCTCAACATTAGCATCCGCAGGGTCAGCAGCATCCACACCATGGAATGGCTTCAACCTTTGCCCGTTAACCTTGAAAGTCTTTTTGTGTACCTGTACTTTGAATTTCCACTGCACCATAAGGAAACACATTAGTCACAAAAAAACGGCCATCCCATTTAGACTTAAGCTTCCCGACCATCAATCTCAAAGTGGGAATTAAACAATAAGACTTTCTGACCCACAAAAAATTCCTTCCTAACTATCATTCTATCATGAAATTTTTTTGTCTTTTCTTTATAAATCTTGGAGCTCTCATAGGCTTCAAGCCTAAGCTCCTCAAGTTGCTGCAACTGCAGCTTTCTTTCAACACCAGATTTATTCATATCCATATTACAACACTTTCTCGCCCAGTATGCTCTATGCTCAACCTCCACCGGTAGGTGGCATGCCTTGCCAAAAACTAGCCGGAAGGGGGACATCCCTATAGGGGTCTTGAAAGCAGTCCTTTGTGCCCACAGTGCGTCTTCCAGACGGCGGCTCCATTCCTTCCTATTTGGCTGTACCATCTTCTCTAGGATTTGCTTAATCTCCTGTTGGATACTACGCCTGGCCATTGGTTTGGGGATGGTAAGCAGTGAGACACTCTATGTACAACCCCATATTTTCCGAGTAAGGCCTCCAAGGTTACATTGCAAAAATGTGTGCCCCAGTCATGATGATGGCCTTGGGTATGCCAAACCCGCAAAAGATGTTGGACCTAACAAATTTTGAAACAATCGAGCATCGTTAGTCCTAGTGGGGATTGCTTCCACCCACTTTGAAACATAATCTACAGCTAACAAAATATATACAAAACCAAAAGAAGGAGGGAAGGGACCCATGAAGTCCATCCCCCACACATCAAATACCTCACAATAAAGCATTGGCTTCTTTGGGGCATCTCACTCCTACGAGTGATTGCGGGCCTGTTATTTGACATTCTTTACAACTCTTATATACCTCATATGAATCCCTAAAAAGTGTGGGCCAAGTAAAACCCGGAGTCCAGGACTTTTCTTGCTGTCCTTTGAGGTCCAAAGTGTCCTCCAACCTGGAGATGCATGTGAGAAATGCGGGATGGACTCCGTCTCATGATCGGGTACACACCTCCGAATGACTTGGTCACTGCAAAACTTCCACAAATAGGGGTCATCCCACACATAATACTTTGCATCGCTCTTCACTTGTGGAACTTTCGTCTACTTGTACTGCGGGAACAACACCAAAGAACTAGAAAATTTACAATGTCAAGAAACCAGGGGGTTACCCCATACATGTGTAACAATCTCTCATCGGGGAAATCATCTTGGATGGGAAATGTATCCTCATCCCTTGCTATCCTACTCAAATGATCTGCCACCAAATTTTCAGCTCCACTTTTATCCTTTATCTCAACATTGAATTCACAAGCAAAAGCATCCACACGATCGGTCTTGGCTTAGCTTCACGGCTTCTTCAAGAGATATTTCAAAGCTGCATGGTCAGTAAAAACAGTTACCCTAGAACCTAGCAAATAAGACCTAAACTTGTCAAGTGCAAATACAATAGCTAGCAGCTCTTTCTCGAGTGGTTGTGTAATTTGCTCGTGCGGCATCTAGGGTCCTAGAAGCATAATGAATTACATGGGCAACCTTGCCCACCCTTTGTGCGAACTGCCCCACAAGCAAAATTTGAGGCATCACACATCAGTTCAAAAGGTAGTGTCCGGTCGGGGCTGGATTACAGGGGTAGAAGTCAACGCCTTCTTTCGGATGGTCAAATGACTTTTTGCACTTTTCATCAAACTGGAATAGGGCATCATTTTTCAGCAGATTGTGATGGTAGTGCTATCTTCTTGAAATCCTTTATAAAGCGCTGTAGAAACCTGCATGTCCAAGAAAGGAACGTATCTCGCGTCACGCAAGATGGGTAAGGCAATGAAGCAATTACATTTATTTTTGCGGGATCCACAGAAATACCCTCTTTGGAAATTACATGACCCAATACTATCCCCTGTTCTACCATGAAATGACATTTCTCATAATTGAGAATCAAATCAGTATCAATGCATCTCCCGAAGAACTAGATCTAGACTATGCAAACAAGCATCAAAAGAGGAGCCATACACAGTAAAATCATCCATAAACACCTCTATGCAGTTTTCAATAAAATCGGAGAAAATACTAAGCATGCATCTTTGAAAGGTGCCAGGAGCATTACGAGAGGCCAAATGGCATCCTCCTATAAGCAAACGTCACAGAAGGGGCACGTGAAGGTGGTCTTTTCCGATCCTCGGGGGCAATATGAATCGGAAATACCCGGAAAAGCCATCTAGAAAACAATAATGGGACTGACCAGCCAGTAGATCTAGCATCCGATCTATGAACGGCAAAGGAAAATGATCCTTACGGGTGGCCCGGTTCAGCTTCCTATAGTCTATACAAACTCTCCGGCTATTCTGGACTCTAGTAGGCACAAGTTCATTATTCTCATTCCTAACTCTTGTCAAACCAGATTTCTTTGGTACTACTTGTACCGGACTTACCCAAGAACTATCAGAAATTGGATAAATGATACCTGCCTGTAGAATCTTGGTCACCTCTTTATTTACCACATCCAGAATAAGTGGGTTAAGTCGCCTTTGGGCCTGTCGATGGCTTAGCCCCATCCTCCAAGAAAATTCTGTGCATGCATCCGGAGGGGCTAATTCTGGAATATCGGCCAATGTCCACCCAATGGCCTTCTTGTTCTTCCTCGGAACTTCTAAAAGCTTGTCTTCCGATCGAGTTGAGGCTGGAGGAAATGATGGTGGCGGTGTTGCATCCCTCCCCAAGTAGGCATACTTTAAGTTCTCGGGAAGTGGTTTGAGTTCCAAAGGAGGCGGCTGCTCAACGAGATGGAGCATTGGGAGCAGCCAAAGGGTCAAGGACTTTTCTTTGAGTAAATGACTTCACTCTCATTATCACTTTCACTATCATCCTCACCCTGCAAGGTTAAATCCAAAAACTCAGAACAAACAGAACATGGGTTAGTGTTAGTGCAGTTAGTACAAGTGTATACATCATCAAAACCAGAAATAACAGGAAAATCAGAAATAAGGTCATCATGAGTGTCCTCAATGAGCTCAGACAGCAACTCTACATGGAATACAGAGTGCTCCTCTACTGGGTGCTTCATAGCATCAAAAATCTTGAATTTGGCCACGATACCACCAAACTCCATCGACATCGTCCCATCATAAACATCAATCTTGGTCTTGGATGTCATCATGAACGGTCTCCCCAAGATTATGGGTGATCTACTTGACTGAGTCTCTCCTGCCATGTCTAGGATATAGAAGTCTGCAGGGAATATCAAATCATCAACTTGCACTAGGACATCCTCTACCATCCCCATGGGTCGGGCACTGGTCCTGTTAGCCAACTGAATGGTAAGACCTGTATACTGTAATGGCCCCAGATCAAGGTTATTAAAAATAGAGGTAGGCATGACATTGATTGATGCTCCCAAGTCCAACATACAGTTCTCAAACTTCTTATCCCCAATAGTGCATGGGATAGTGAAGGTGCCTGGATCCTTGCACTTTTGTGGCAGTACTTGATTAGGGCCTATAGAAGCAACTCTCTCTATCTTTGACTGGATAAGCGCTGAGACATTCATTCCCAAGTCAACCCTCTCATTAGTCTTCATCTTCCTCTTGTTAGTGCATAGGTCCTTCAGAAATTTAGCATATCTGGGTACTTGCTTGATCACATCCAACAGTGGGATGTTAACGGCTACTTTTCTGAAAACATCAAGAATCTCCTTCTCTTTATTCTCACCACCCATCTTCAAATTTTTCTGAATTCTGTGTGGGAATGGAATGGGTGGTCTATATACTCTCTCAGTTTCAACTTCAACCACCGGCTCAGGAGTAGCCTCATCAGTAGGCTCAGGAGTAGCCTTAACAATTTCTTCATCCTTTCCAGAAGTGGCCTCAACAACCTTTCCAGATCTCAGAGAGATGACACTCACATTAGGGTTGGAGGCATTAGGATTTATCACTGGCTGTGCAGGCAGCTGGTTTGTCCCTTGACCTTGTTGTATGCCATTCATGGATGTGGCCAATCTGTCCAATCGAGTCCTCAAATCTTGAATACTAGCATCTGTCCTCTGCTGAAACTGTACACTAGATGCAGCCATTTGCTTTACCAAATCCTCTAACGATGGTCCAGAAGGTGCAGAAGTAGTCACTGGAGGATGATTCTGAGGTGCCATCGGCTGTTGTTGGGAAGAATTCCCATACCGCAGATTAGGGTGATTTCTCCAGCTAGGATGGTACCTATTAGTAGAGAGGTCTGGAATGCTGTACCGATTCTGACCGCCTCCTTGATTATAGGGGTTCACTGCGTAAGCCTGAGGTACTTCACTGACAAATTCTTCTCTCTGGATTGGGCATGGATCAAAAGGATGCTCAGGTGCATTGCACATGCTACATAACTTTGCCGGCTGAACCTTGTCTATTGCCAATTGTCTCACAAAGGAAGTCAGCTCATCCAATCTATTCTCAAGGGCGGCCTGGTTAGAAGATGAACTATGAATCTCATGCACGCCTCTTGGCTCAACTGAATTTCTTCTTGTAGAGAACTGCTGGGAATTCAACGACATATTCTCAATAAGTTGCTTAGCAGCAGCTGGGGTCTTATCAACTAATGCTCCCCCACTAGCAGCATCCAACAGATTCCTATCCATAGGCAACAATCCTTCATAAAAGTATTGGACCAGGAGTTGTTCAGAAATTTGATGCTGGGGGCAGCTAGAGACCAAGTGTTTGAACCTTTCCCAGTATTCAGCTAGTGACTCGTTCCCTTGCCTTATGCCACATATCTCTTTCCTTATTGAAGCAGCTCTTGAAGCAGGAAAATACCTTTCTAGAAACACCCTCTTCAGATCATTCCAAGTTGTGATGGAGTTAGGCTCAAGGTACAATAGCCAATCCTTTGCAGCTCCTTGGAGTGAAAATGGAAAAGCCTTGACTTAATCTGTCCTCAGTGACTCCCTCTGCTCTCGAGGTTGTGGAGGATACGACTTGGATGTCTTTTAAGTGAGTGTGAGGATCCTCTCCTGCAAGTCCATTAAACTTGGGCACAAGGTGAATACAACCAGATTTTAGCTCAAAAGGGGTGTCCGGCCCAGGATAAGAAATACATAATCCATTATAGTTGACATCGGGGCAGCAAGCTGCCTTAATGTCCTCTGGTCTCCCATGTTTTCAAAAGCGGTTTTAAAATTGGAATTACTACTAGTGCTAGCCCGAATTTCCCTACGGAGTGTGTGCAATGTTCTTTCAATTTCCGGGTCAAAATCACACGATTCGGGGCAATGAGACCTAGTAGCCGACCAATTCAAAACAGATAGAAAATAAAAGAAAGACAAGAAAATAAAATAAAAAAAAATATAGAAAAATAACAACTCGGAAGTCCCCAAGAACGGCGCCAATTTTGGTTTTTGTTTGTCAAGACGCGCCAAAAAGGTTGAGCGGGTTTAAAAGTATAGTATAGTGCGACAACTCGGATGTCGTCTCTAACGACTCTGAGAATATTACTTTTCACAAAAATAAGTTTTTGGGGGGGGTTTGGATTGGAATGCAATTAAGAAACAAACAAAACAGTAATCAAAACAAGGCAGTTGAAAAGGGATTATCAATTATCAAACAACGATTAATCTACTGTCAAGAATTCCCAACTATCCCTGGTTAATGTAATCCCAAGCCCTAAGCGATTCTTATCCCCTTAGGTTGTAAGAGTAATTTACAAGCGAAACTACTATCACAGATACATGTCCCTAGTCCCGAATTAAGCAAACGGGATTAAGCCCTTCGTGAACTAAGCGAACACGAAATGTACACACGCAAATTAAGCAGATGCGATTAATTATAGGAACATGGTATCACCGAGAGATAAATCAATACAATACAGTATACTCCTGGATTAAGCAAACAGAAATACAAAGTATGGTATTGAAAAGGGAAAAGCAATTGAAATAGGGATTACATAACCTCAAGTAAATAGGATCCTCAAACAGTAGATTAATCCTAAGACTTTAGTTCTCCATTACAGGATAGAAGGAAAACTCAAAAGTGTAATGTAAAGTAGTGAAAAACTGGATGCCTCTCTGCCATGCAGCGTTTTGCTTTTATAAGAGGTTGCGCATCACGTAGTGATGGCTGTCACGGCCAGGCCGTGATCGTCTCTGCCAAGGGTGACCTTTCGCATTTTGGTACGTTACGGTCGTGATGTCTATCACGGGCAGGCCGTGATACATTCTGACTTTTGGTTTCTCTCTTGTCACGGCCGTGACCTTCATCACGGCCAAGCCGTGATCCTTTTCGACTTTTTGCATTTCTTTATCACGCCCGTGATGTGTATCACTACCGGGCCGTGATCGCTTCCGACTTTTCATAATCTTCTCATCACGGCCGTGACCAGTGTCACGGCCTGGGCGTGATAGCCTCTGCTTCAGATACACTTCCTTACTTGCTCTTCTTATTATCCTGAAACAACAAAATAGCCATAAGCTTTATTTAATTCAAAACTAGCTAAATTAACCTAAAACTACGCAAACGACTCAAAACCTTGCTTGAGGACAATCTAATCTAATTTGGGTGAAAGTAGGATATTATTTGCACAAAACCCTGGTCATACTAGCCATAAAACTAGATGAACCAGAGACTTATCAAGCATCCTAACGGGAATGGGGATGTGCACCAGTGATTTTTCTTGGGCATTGTTTTGTTCGTTTTTACAATGTGCCATGTGCGGAGCCTGATCAGCATGAAACGAAACAGAAAGTTATGGGATCTCCGGAGATTAGGTATCAAAATAGAGATTGAATATAGAAGTGTCATGCATTTTTATAAAATGACGATGACTGTCGGGTATGAAACCCTGTGTAATAAATCATTCTGTTGTTTTAAGTTAATTTTATTATGTTGTGAATATTTGGTATTTGCTATTTGAGAGTCGTGCATGGGGTTGTCTTATAAAAACTCATATATTGGAAACTCACCCTTACAAATATATCAGGTTTATTTTAGACTAAGGTAGTACTTTGGTACACTAGTACGGATGAAGAGAAGAATTCACTAAGTCGTTCGAGGACTTAACTCCTAGATGCGTGAAGAGGTATGCGTCAGTGGGAATGTCACGAGGATAATAATTCAGGATCTACATCAAGTACGTACCAGACTTTGACAATGGAGATATATTTACCGCCTCTCTGATTTCTTACCGATTTTCTGGTAGATTAGGAGTTTATATGTTTTGATACTTCCATAGTTCTGAAAGTAGAGGTATCCTCACCGGATATTTCGATAGGTTGGGAGAACTATGGTGGTCTTCCCAACAGTGATTGTTAGTACTGACCAGCTATAGGACTTTTGGTGTCTTATAAAGTAGTGGTACTTGGTTAGTCTGGATGTTTGACTATTGAAAGTCATTCTTTTGAGTTGTAATTCCAGATTAACGCTATGGTACAATTACGTCTTTATTTTATTATGTTAATGGTGTTGGATTATATATGGAGTAAAAGAAAATGAAAAAAAATTGTATCACCGATTTTGAAAGGGATAAGTAACTACAAAATTATGTTTTTCAGAAAGCAACCAGTAACACTATTTTATTGAGTGTATTTCCGAAATAAGTTGCGTAAATGTGATACCCTGAAATTGGGGGGTCACACAGATCATTTCAATTGTGCAAGCACATCTCTGGCTTGCAGCAAGGTTCTTTATCAGTTACACAATACTTTACTAAGCTCGCAGGTCTCTGGGAGGAGTTACGAGAATTCCATCCGCCTAACACTTGCACTTGTGGTGGTGCACAACCCCTAATAGATTATGCTCAGACAGAGTATGTCTATGCATTCTTGATGGGTCTTAATGACCAATTTTCTCATGTTAGGCACCAAATTCTGTTGATGGAGCCTCTCCCTCCCATCACCAAAGTGTTTTCTCTGGTTGTTCAAGATAAGAAGCACAGGGAGGTGGAGTTCTCCTCTGTCGACACTGATTCTCAAATAGCATTTGTTGTGAAACCTAACTTTCAGAGATCTCAACAAGATAATCGATCCAAGACTGGCAAGAAGGATCGACCCACATGCACTCATCATGGAATCTTGGGCCACACAGCTGACAAATGCTACAAATTACATGGTTATCCTCATGGCTATCTAAAGTCTAAACCAAAGACTGCTTCTGCATCTGCTCACCAAGTCAGTGCTTCATTTGATGTTTCTCAGGAATTCCCTGCACAATTGACTATGGATCACTACAAGCAACTGATATCCTTGTTGTCTTCCCAATTGTGACAAGCTTCCAAACCAGAACCTTCTTCCACTGCATTTGACCCTGCAGGTATATCTTTCATTGCTATTTCTTTAGTTGTTCCTAGCTTTAATGATAGTTGGATACTTGACTCAGGGGCTACAAGCCATATTGCTTGCACCCTTAAACAGCTTATCCATCGTGTTCCTGTTGTCAACAAGTCTGTTACCTTACTTGATAAGTCCATTGTACCTGTTCATTCAATTGGAACTGTTCAATTAGATTCTGAATTGATCTTGAGTAATGTTCTTTATATTCCAATCTTTCATGTAAATTTAATATCAGTTAGTGCACTTTTAACTAATGCACATATCTCTAATAAACCTTGATGTGAAGCATCACAATAAACCTCAAAAGGTTCATGAGGATCGAGTAGTATCAATACCGGTGAAGTAGTCAATCTTCGTTTTAACTCTTGAAAACTTTATTCACATGCTTCAGTCCATACAAACGATTGATCCTTTCGAGTCAATTGGGTAAGGGGTCCTACTATTTTGGAAAATCCTTCAATGAATCTTCTATAGTATCCCGCTAAACCCACAAAACTACGAATCTCGGTTACCGTCTTAGGCCTTTCCCATTGTAAAACAGTTTCAACTTTTGACGGATCAACGGTAATTCCTTCACTTGAGACTACGTGTCCTAAAAATTGAACTTGGTCTAACCAAAATTCACACTTTTCAGGTTTTGCGTAAAGCTGTTTCTCCTTCAAAATTTGGAGAACCACACTGAGATGTTCAGCGTGTTTTTCTTTACTGGGAGAATAGATTTGAATATCGTCTATAAAAACAACGACAAAATGATCTAAGTAAGGACGAAAAATCCTATTCATGTAATCCATGAATATAGCTGGAGCATTCGTAACTCCGAATGGCATCACAAGGTACTCGTAATGTCCGTAACGTGTTCTAAACGTTGTTTTAAGAACATCCTCCGCCTTCATGCGAATCTGATGATAGCCCGAACGTAAATCTATCTTTGAGAAAACGGATGCTCCACGTAATTGATCCATTAAGTCATCTATCCTTGGAAGTGGATACTTATTCTTAATCGTCACTTTATTCAACTGACGAAAATCTACGCATAAACGAGAAGTTCCTTCTTTCTTTTTCACTAATAAAACTGGAGCTCCCCAAGGCGATACACTGGGTCTAATGAATTCTTTCCGCATCAGTTCCACTAGTTGTCCTTTCAATTCATCAAGTTCTGATGGCGACATTCGATATGGTGCTATGGATATTGGTCCAGTGCCTGGAACCAGATCGATCGTGAACTCAATCTCCCGAACAGGTGGTAATCCAGGTACATCTTCAGGAAAAACTTCTAGAAACTCGTTGACAACGGGTATACACTGCAAGTCTAACTCGCTCTTAACGTCTAAGGAAAATAATAGCATGTATCCTTGTGCTCCCTCTTTTAAAGAAGATTTTACTTGATTAGCAGTTAAAAATCCAGAAATCTCATCCGTAGGAAAAACTAGAGTTTTACGAGCACAGTCAATCAGGATATGATTAGAAGACAACCAATCCATGCCTAAAATTACATCTAACTGTATTAAAGGCAAGCAGATCAGGTTAACAAGAAAATGTTTATCCTGAATAATGACAGGACAATTCAAGCAAACAGAAGTGACTAAAACTGGCTTAGCAGTAGGAGTTGAAACAATAAGGTCACACAACAAGGAAGAAACATGTAATTTTAGCGGTTTCACACAATCCATCGAGATAAAAGAATGCGTCGCACCTGAATCAAAAAGTACAGTTAAAAGATTACCGTTTATATCGCACTTTCCCTGTATGAGATCGTCAGAATTTGAAGCCTCAGCTCCACTCATCGTATAAACTCTCCCTTTGGCTGTCGGTTTAGTTGCTTTGGCATGATTCACAGTCGGTTCACGTTGTTGTGCTTTGCCGTCCTTCGCCATGTGTCCTAATTGATTACAATTATAACGTCTTACTCCCCTCGTAGGGCAAGTATATCTATCATGTGTCTCGTATCTCCACAATTAAAGCATCTCCTAATCTGGCCTTGATTCTGATTTCTTTGGCCTACATTCCCTGATGTAGCAAAATTCGAACGGTATTGTTGTCGATTCTGATTATTTCCCTGTGGGTGAAAATAATGTTTCCTCTGATTCTGTTTTCCTTTCCAGTTATGAGTCTGGTTCTTGAAATGAGAGGGTCCACCAACATTCCATCTATTATCCTTTCCTTTCCTCATTTGCTCGATCTTACGACTCATTTCCACTAGAGCTTGAAAATTACGAAGTTGCAGAGGCAAAATGGACTCCTTAATCTCAAATCGCAGTCCTGCTTCAAACCTTTCACACTTCCAACTTTCATTCGGTTGAGCTTGAAAGAAACGGAAGTATTTGGCAAGCGATTCAAACTTCGCCGCATCCTCCCCTACCGATAACTCTCTCTGTTGTAACCCCAGAAATTGTTATTCTTTCTCGATCCTTATGCTCTCCGGAAAATATTTGTCCATAAAAGCAGTTCAAAAAACGTTCCAAGTAATGTCTTGATGATCATCCTCTAACAGTAGCCTGGCACCTTTCCTCCAATACACTGCATCTCCCACCAGTAGGAAAGCAGCATAAGTAACCCTAACTTCTGCCTGCGTGACCACCAACTCGAAGATTTTCTCCAGCTCCTGGATCCACAAATCATCCTTCTCATGATTAGCATCCAGACCAAACTGTGAAGGATTTTGACTTCGAAACGCAATCAAAGCCTTGTGATAGTGTGATTTTACATCATGTTTTCTGTACACTTTTGCATGCATTTTTCATATAGATTAGGCATTCTTTAGTTGATTTTAGTTAGATTTTCCCTTGGAACGGGTGAAGCGGTGTCTTGGTGTTGTTTTGCAGGAATTCAATGTAAAAATGATCAAAATCAGCCTTGGTGGAGCTTGGATGAAAAAGAGCTTGAAAAGTGAAGATTATGAGCCAAACAGAGCCCATCACGGCCTGGCCGTGATGACCATCACGGCCGTGATCAAGCAGAGCAGAAGGCAAAAGTCAGAGACTGTCATGGCCTGCCCGTGACAGACATCACGGCCGTGACCTACCTGAAATTCAAGTTTCGCGTTGCGAACAAAGGCTCGCCTCGCGAGAGACCATTTTGTGCAAATTCGCCCAAGTCAGAAACCATCACGGCCGTGACGCGATACTGATATATAAATAGGGCTGCGATGAACAGAAGGAAGACTGACTTCTAACCTAAAAAAGGTCTGGAGGGAGGCATTTGGAGGCACTTGGAGGCTGTGGCTGGGCTAGGGTTTCAACCCTAGAAGGGAGCCAAGAGAGGTTGCTTTGAAGAAGAAGGAAAGCTCTCATGGAGCCTCTTCTCTCCTCTTCTCCTATTTCTCTGGTTTGGTTTTATTTGTATATGAGTAGTTAAATCCCCCATTGTTGGGGTTAGATGATTACTTTTCTGAACTTATTTGTAAATTGATTTGGTTGTTTTAATGCAAGTCTCTATTTCTTTATGAGTATGTGATTCTGTGCTTAATGCTTTCCTTGGATTAGCTACCCATAGGAATGATATGTTGCTTTGATAGATGACTGGAAGGTTGGTGTTAAGGCATGCTCATGAATCATCTGCCAAGTAGTTCAAGAATCTAGGAATAGGTGTTGAATGCTTGCAATCTTATAAGTCTTGACTTAATGCAAAATCCCAGGTTAATCCACCTAAGGAATTAGGGTTTAATTTGGGGTTTTAGGCTCAATGCACCTAAGGAATTAGGCTTGAGTATTTTAGAAAAGGCTTGATTGTCATAATTGAAGTAGGACTTGTGTTGATAACCATTTCATTGCAATTAAGGGAGGATTAGTGTAGTCTAACCCTAACAATCTTAGCCACATCTCTGTTTGCATACCAAGTGTTTGTTAAAAATCCCAAAAGACCAAAAATATTTTATTTCTTTATTTTCTGTTTAATCTCTCATACTTTAGTTTAGTCTAGATAGTTGTTAAGTTTGCGAATTGGTAATTGACATCCGATCCCTGTGGATACGATAACCGGTCTCACCACCGTATTACTTGATTGCGACGAGGTGCACTTGCCTTTATTTATATTTATATAAATCACGCATCAAGTTTTTGGCGCCGTTGCCGGGGATTGGCTTTGTCAATATCATTAGTAACAAACGAGGCAACTAATTTAGACATTTTTATTTTTTTATTTTTATTTTCTGTGTATACTTCATTTTTTGTTTTGAGCTCTGTTTTGTAAGGTGGACGAAAATCATGAAAAATTTTTATTATCCACCTGATAAGGAAGCTTCCAGTCATGTTTTGGAGGACAACTTGTGTTGGGAAGATGATATAAATTTGGGAGAATTCTTCGAGGAGTTTTCTCTATCTCATAATATCCCATCACAAGTTGATCCTATGACTAGTGAGCTTATATATATATACTCCGAGGAGGATTGGGAAACCTTTTTGTCATATTTACCACCCCCACCACCATGTATGATTCCCATAGAGCCACATGAAGTGGAAGTTGAGAAAAATCTGGTTATGGGAATGGATCAAATTGAAAATGAAGTGGTGGTGGTGAGTAAACCACAACAAGAGGGATTACCTTCCACAAACCTTGGGAAACAACAAGTGAGGAGGCAGGGCATTTGGAAAGCATTCCCTCCACCATGCATGTTGAGCAATCTGATTTTACTGCACTAATTAATTATGTTGGCTTGCATGCATGTGTGGACAATGGTAAGTTAGCCCCTTCCACTTGTATGTCACACTTCCTCTTGAAAATTCCACATGACCCAAGAGGAAGTGAGTTTATAATTTTAAAGGTCAATGGAATTTCCACCCAATGGCTGGGTGGAATTGAGAATAAATGTATATTACTGTTGCAATCACCACCCCAATTTCCATTTGATCCGGGAGGAGGATCCAGGTGATGATTTTTAATAAGTCAAGCTAGTGACATTAAAGAAGCGCTTATTGGGAGGCAACCTAATTTTTTCTTTTCCTTTCCTTTTTTTCCTTTTTTTTTTAGTTAGATTTGATTTTTGATTTTAAACTCTTGAATAATTTGAGAAGCTCAAGAGTTTTCTTTTACTAATAAAATTGCCAAGTGATTTCAGGGAAAGAAGGAAGGAGGGAAGAGCAAGAAGACAAGAAAAAGCACCCAATTCTCAGGCAGTTTCTGACTGGAATGAAAGCCAACAGCCGCTACCGCCTCGGTAAGCCGTTCCAATTTTTTTGCTTTATTTTATTTTTCTTCTCCTCTCTCCAACTTGATTGTTTACATTGGGGACAATGTAAATTCTTAAGCTTGGGGTAGGGGTATTTTGCATTTGAATTTTTTTCATGTTGCATTCATATAGTTTTGCATGATAGTTTTGCATGATCACACATTAGATTGCCCTTGCCTGAATTTTGCTTCTGATTGTGAGAACTAAGTGTCAAATAACTTGAGATAGTGAATTGTTGAACCCAATTTTTCATTCTTGTGATATGGCTGCAAATGAAAATGTTTGAGATAATCTTGGATAGTTGATAATTAGCATATGGTTCTGAGGATTTGTGTTTTTCATTGATTCTGAACTAAAATGTGAGATTTTGAGCCAAAGGGGTACTCACTAAAATCTACCCCATTCTTTGTGTTAGAGTGTTATTCCTCTTGGATGAATTTCTCTAGAACTTGACTTGAAACCATTTTGAAGCTTGAAAATTTTTGAAAACATTTTTGAAAATGATGGAGGCAATAGGTATTTTTCTGGCCTTCTGAGCTTTGAATGATGAAATGCTACCCCTTAGTTGCCCAAATTTTGAGCCTGAAAGAATAAAAATGCTTTTCTTGGTACCCTGAAATGTTTTGATAAATATGTTGGATAGGGACCTTCTAAAGTATTACAAAAAGGGTAAAAAGGTAGTTGAAAATTTGGGATGAAAGAATCAGGAAAAAAAAAATAATTCTCTTGAGTTGTAAAATCTCCCCTTCTCCAAATAAAATAGAAAAAAAAAGAAAAAAGAAATAAAAATAGAGAGGGGGATGACAAAAAGAAAATGAGAAATAAAAAGCAAAGAAAGAAAAGAAAGGTGGAAAGTAAATTGAAAACCCAAGAAGGTATTTTAGAAGGTCATGCTTTGCAATGCTTGATGTTTATGTAGCCTTTTGAAATGTCCTTTTCTTGTTATCCCCACCTAAAGATTAATCCCATGGTCATGTTACAACCAAATAAAAGACCTCTTGATTCTAAATTGTTTTCATTAATAAAGTAGAGATGTGGTTGATAGTCAAGCCTATGGTAGGATCCATTCCCTGAGGAAAATTGAGTGAAATGTTTTATCCCCTAAACACTTGAGTGGTGAGGAAGAGAACCAAGCAAATGAACAAGCTTGGGGTGAGCTTCAGGTGAGAAAGAGTGCCCAAATCAGTGAGAACATGATTCTAAGGAACCTAAGCCTCTAATTGGACTTGAATTGATTGTCTCTTGTTGAATTGTTTGATTTGCCTATTGCTTGGATCATTTGCTCGGGTTCTTAGTTCACTATCCATGTTCTGTTTATTCTACTGGCCTTGGTGATTGCTTGAGGACAAGCAATTGATTAAGCTTGGGGTGATTTAATAGTGTGATTTTACATCATGTTTTCTGTACACTTTTGCATGCATTTTTCATATAGATTAGGCATTCTTTAGTTGATTTTAGTTAGATTTTCCCTTGGAACGGGTGAAGCGGTGTCTTGGTGTTGTTTTGCAGGAATTCAATGTAAAAATGATCAAAATCAGCCTTGGTGGAGCTTGGATGAAAAAGAGCTTGAAAAGTGAAGATTATGAGCCAAACAGAGACCATCACGGCCTGGCCGTGATGACCATCACGGCCGTGATCAAGCAGAGCAGAAGGCAAAAGTCAGACTGTCACGGCCTGCCCGTGACAGACATCACGGCCGTGACCTACCTGAAATTCAAGTTTCGCGTCGCGAACAAAGGCTCGCCTCGCGAGAGACCATTTTGTCAAATTCGCCCAAGTCAGAAACCATCACGGCCTGGCCGTGATGGCCATCACGGCCGTGACGTGATACTGATATATAAATAGGGCTGCGAAGAACAGAAGGAAGACTGACTTCTAACCTAAAAAAGGTCTGGAGGGAGGCATTTGGAGGCACTTGGAGGCTGTGGCTGGGCTAGGGTTTCAACCCTAGAAGGGAGCCAAGAGAGGTTGCTTTGAAGAAGAAGGAAAGCTCTCATGGAGCCTCTTCTCTCCTCTTCTCCTATTTCTCTGGTTTGGTTTTATTTGTATATGAGTAGTTAAATCCCCCATTGTTGGGGTTAGATGATTACTTTTCTGAACTTATTTGTAAATTGATTTGGTTGTTTTAATGCAAGTCTCTATTTCTTTATGAGTATGTGATTCTGTGCTTAATGCTTTCCTTGGATTAGCTACCTATAGGAATGATATGTTGCTTTGATAGATGACTGGAAGGTTGGTGTTAAGGCATGCTCATGAATCATATGCCAAGTAGTTCAAGAATCTAGGAATAGGTGTTGAATGCTTGCAATCTTATAAGTCTTGACTTAATGCAAAATCTCAGGTTAATCCACCTAAGGAATTAGGGTTTAATTTGGGGTTTTAGGCTCAATGCACCTAAGGAATTAGGCTTGAGTATTTTAGAAAAGGCTTGATTGTCATAATTGAAGTAGGACTTGTGTTGATAACCATTTCATTGCAATTAAGGGAGGATTAGTGTAGTCTAACCCTAACAATCTTAGCCACATCTCTGTTTGCATACCAAGTGTTTGTTAAAAATCCCAAAAGACCAAAAATATTTTATTTCTTTATTTTCTGTTTAATCTCTCATACTTTAGTTTAGTCTAGATAGTTGTTAAGTTTGCGAATTGGTAATTGACATCCGATCCCTGTGGATACGATAACCGGTCTCACCACCGTATTACTTGATTGCGACGAGGTGCACTTGCCTTTATTTATATTTATATAAATCACGCATCACCTTGCCTTCTGCAGCTTGCAGATTCTGAGCATTTATAGCTGCAGTTTGATTTGCAATCGCCGCTGCCACATTTTCCATTGCTTGAGCCGTATAATCTACTCCTTCTTCATATACCTCATTCATGTTACCACGACCGCCAGCACGTCCACCTCTACGGCCTCTTCCACGACCACGTCCATGTCCAGCTTCTGGTTCAACCATTGGTTCCATAACTAACCTACAAATCACAATCAGTTAAACCAAAACCAGAGACTGAAACGCAAACTCACACATTACCTCTAAGAAGTAATTAAAACAAGTCTAAGTCAGAGATCACACAACAAAGACATAACAGACCTATTTCCCAACATTCCCGAAAGACTCGACCAGCTCTGATACCACAAATGCGACACCCCTTCTAGGGTCATCACATAGTTACCCGAATAAAGAAAAATTAAATTATTAAATGCTGGTTACTTTCGGAAAATATTCTTTTAGGTAAACGTCCCTTACGAAAATAGTGGTGAATTTTTTTTTCTTTAACATTGAACCATTGTAAACATAAACAAACAAATATGTATATCTATATATATAGACATCACCTTTTAAATACACCATATACCTAATAGGAGATAACAAAAGAGCCCTCATAAGTATAGGCTATTCTCCATCAAACTAAGCAAAGAAAAGAAAGACATATACATATAAGCAACGAGTAGTCTAGAACCATACCAAAAACTCATGGCTCTCAGTAGCCAGATTAAAAACTGACGAGACTCGCTACCCCAGAACTATACCTATAGCTGGTCAAGCTAATGAAATCCATTGGGGAGATCATGATGATCAACCCCACCTACAACAGATGTGTCAGATGAAGATGCCTCCACTCCCACTACGTCGTCGGAAGAATAATCATCATCAACAGCAGGAGGGTGAAACTCGAGATCGTCCTCAACGTACTCCTCGGGGTCTTGCTCACCCTCATCCAACACTACCTCAGCGGAGGTATTTCTGGTCCTTCTATCTGAAGAGGATGCGGCTGAGGGGGCATATCAAGTAACCCGTGCTCATCCAAATACTGTAGGTATAGCCATAATGGAGGTAGAGGTACCTCAACAGTCTCAACCACATGTATCCTTTGCTGTGGTCCTTCTTCTACTGTGCCAATGACTTCTCTGTTGGGGCCATGATAGGTGGCACTGAGTGCCCCGGGTTTAATCTCCCAGGCACCACCAAACTGTGCTCGATCAAACGTAATCGAGCGGATCCTCGAATGTACCAGTGGTATATCCGGTTCCATCTAAACATGTAAGAGTGAGAAACCAATACATGGATTTTACTCGACAACTACATGCTAAACACCACATAAAACACATACAGATTTACCAAACACAAGCATTCATAAGCAAATAGTTTATCAATGGGTTCAACACCCCAAACATCATCGTGTGAAAATTATGCATGAACACTTCATATCCGTCATCTAATTTTGTCCTAATCTCATGAGATATCCCAACACATGATGAGTTGATCAGGCTCCATTGCCACACTAGGCAAACAGGCACACAACCAAAGGCACACAGCCAAAACCCATCGCACACTGTCCACACCCAGGGCATCAGTGATAGCAACGTAGATGGGGTCTCATTGTCCAACCCGGGCACAATGAGGAAAACATAGTATGAAATACCTGACGCCGTAAGGTAAATGATACATAGAACCGCGGGCACGTCTGCCAAATGCATGCAAAACACTTTTGCTCATAACTCTTTACTTTGTGTTCAATTTTTCTTTGCCAAAGCTCAAAATGGCTTACGACTCACATAGTTTTAAACATCTTTAAAACTTTCATTACAACACAGGACCTCACAGTCCGAGTGCTCAATCACGACACCTCTCGACCGATGCACCAGTCATAGGTTCGTGGTAATAAAACATCTTAAATGTTTAAGTACGGTATACACCACGTATACAGTATAGCACCTCAAAGTCCAAAGGACCCCAAGTCCATAACAACACCAAACCTTAGTACCCCGACGTCTCGGTTACTAAGTTCAACAGCACTTTCAACATGGTTGAATTATTTTTTGTTTTCAGAAAATCTTTTAAAATTGGAAATTCATCAATAAAATCTTTAAATAATAAAGATTAGTGTTTATAAAAATATGAGTCACTTGAGGTTTAACATACTCAAAATTACACTACCGTTTCAAAATACTTGCCGTCTACGTTTTTCCAAATTTGCCGTCAATTTTCATTTTTAAAGCTTTTGAAGCCAAAATTTAGCTTTTTCCACTTAAACAATTTTCTAAAATCATAATTAACTTATTTTCACCAATTAATTTCATAAAGTAATATTTTATAATATTCCAGATTTTCTTACGTAAAAATTAGCAGTGCAAAAATATTTTCACGGTTTCGAGCTCATTGTGACTCATAATACACTCTTACAGTAATAAATTATTAAAATAGTAATATTTTCCAAAATTCCTTATTTTTCCCAATTAAAAATTTCCATTAATATTATATATCAATATTTTATCGTTAAAACATTGAATATAATTTACGAAGCTTCTTAAAGCTTTTATCCCATTAATTTAATTGGGCACTGACCACTGACAGGCTTCTCAAACATCAACCAACAATAATATCACAGAGATATTTCCAGGCAGATCATGCATCACAGTAGCATAATATAATTACCCAGGCAGATCATGCATCACAGTAGCATAATATAATTGCAGATAAACAATTAAGTGCAATTAAAACCACACAGATACAGATACCATAACTTAAACAACTTAAATAAATACTAACAGACAAATAATTTCAAACCAACACGGGATAGCATATAGCCATTAAATATATTCCTCAGGTATTCCCCTCTTACCTTTAGTAGAGTTTCTCGTGAATTTGTGAATTCTTCGGAAGTCCGGATTATCGCGTATTCGTCACACTCACTCAACCTTCAACCATTACAATCAAATAATTACAAATCAAGAAACTAAAAACATTCTAAACCCTTATACATGGTCACGGACTCTAGGGGTTTTGAGTGACTAAAATTCATAATCATGATTAAGTCATGGATTAATGGTCCTTAATCAACCAAGATCATGGATTAGTGACTAAACAACTAAATTTAAAACTCAAAACTTCCTAACTCTCATATACTAAGATTCGGCCTTAACATGTTCATGGGGCTAGGGTTTTTAGTTTGATAAACCAACTTGGATTTATTAAGCATACATACTAATAGCTTGATTACCAAGATCATTAATGAAAACTTTAAACAAAACTCATCAAATCTCATCCACCTAAGGTTCGGCCAACATAGAGATTTTGAGTAAGAATTTTCATTTTAATAAACTAACATGGATTAGAGTGTGTAGACATACATGTCATATGGAATACATGATCATACATGACAACACATGAACAAAATCTTACCAAACCTATTATCCTAGGTTCGGCCAAAGCTAGTTGATTAGGAAGGAAAATTTTGATTACATCATGCTCTTGGATTTAGATAGTATGCATGATATCAAGAATATAGAAAGTGGTTTCATCATCATGAGATTTTTCTAGAATTTATTATGAATTTTCAAAGTTCTAGGCTTAGAAACTTAAAAGTGATGAACACATATGAGATAAACTTTGAATCAAGAAACTTATTGAAGAACATAGATATGATTAAGGAAGAAGAATAGGATTCACCTCTTGAAGATCAAAGACAAGTGAAAATCCAAGAACTTGCTTCACAAAGTGATGCTAGAAGCTTATGAACTTATGAGTTTTTTTGAAGAAAAGGCAATAGGAAGAAAATGAAATGTGAGGGAGGGTACTTATAGAAGTGTGGCTGCGCCACTTTGGAGGAACAAATAGAAAGGAGGTGATTTTTCTAAGGACTTAAGTGCAATTAATTCCTAGGGACCATTTTGCAAAGATTCCAAAAGTATAAGGACTATTTTGCAAATTGCCAATAGTTTGAAATGATGGCCATGTGCAACATTTATTGTGTTCATATGTGACTCATCTTTGTTGAATTTTCTTGAGACTAATTGGGAAGAACCTAGAACACTTTGGATCTTGCTAGAAAAGTGTAGAACTTAGGAGAACATGGTGGAACATTGTGGAACATGGTGGAAGCTTCAAGAATCAACTTGACTCTTCCCAAATCAAGGCAGCCCCCCACTCCTTCTTGGGCTTGCCCATGGGCCTTGAAAACTTGGGCTTGAATTTATTTTTGTGGGGCCCACCAAAAAGGCTTAAAGGTTAAACATGACATAAGAAACTTACATGATTTCTAATGGCTTCATGAAATTTAATCCATGAACAAGGAATTTGGGCTTCATGGCCACGGTCCACTAATGGTTTTGGAACAAAAATTCTGGCCCAATTCACTTAGAAAAACATAGAAACTAACTTAGGGACCAAAGTGCAATTAGTAGAAAGTTCAAGGACTAAAGTGCAAAATCCATAAATTGCCACTTTAACCTTGTAGAATCCTCTAGACTCAAAAGTGTGATTCATCCCCCATGAATCATCTCAAAATTCTAAGGTAACCTCTTTTTCTGCTCTTGGAAACTCCAAAACCCATTCTGCCGCTCACCCGATTACGTATTTCATCCGTAAAACATAAATTATTTTATTTTTTTCTGAAATAATTCTAAAAATGCATTGTAGGAAATAAAATAAAAACCTTAAGTCTTTCGTTCATGAATTAAAATTAGGTCTTTTGAGCAGTATTATAATATTGTCAATGGAATTCGCGGGCCGGGTTTCGCCTGACTTTCCAACCTAAATTTTAATCGTAGCTTCCTACATTCAAGTAGAATTGAGTGATAAACTCCGTTTATTTAAAATAATTTTCTAAAACTCTAATAAACCTATAAACATATTTATATGTATTACTGTTATTTAAAACAGTGAAATACAGGGTGTTACATTGGGTCATCCACCTGTTATCGACGCACCAAGCTTAAAAGTGCTGGGCGTGAGGGGGTGTATTGGGAAAAACCCAAGTCCCATATTTACTGGAGATAGTCTCTAATGATAGCTTATGAGTAGAGGGCAATCCTCATCCTATGAGCTAGTTTTTGGGATTGAGTTAGGCCCAAAATCTAATACCTTCCACCATATTTTCTTCATAATTATTCCTTAAACTCTTATTATTAGTAAAATTAATCCTTCAACTATTTTTTAGTCCCAATTAATCCTTAAACTCCTAATATTAATAAAATCAATCATTTTATATGATCACAAGTGACAAATATATTTAACCGTTCATTTTGTTTGAATATAAATCGTTGATTGCTTTTTTAAAAAAAACAGAACAAAGCTTTAGTGTTATTATTTTTTATATGATATTACACACATATTTTTTATTTAGATGTATATAGTTTAATCTAAAATATTTTATACAGTGACAAAAAAGACTTTATGGCATTACTTTTTATACAACTATGAATTATTAACTTGTAGGTAGAGGGTGTAAAATTCAGATCATGAAATAATAATAACAAATCTAATATAATCTTCAATATTTAAATGAAAATTATTAAACGTGTTTCATTTCAGTAACAATTTCATGATAAATACTATACATGTTGACTAAGTAAGTATGAATGAAAGGGATACTGCAACATTAAATAGTAGGCGTGAAGATATTTTCTACTTATTATTAAATTATTATTGAGTAAATTTTTTTTAAAAAAAACTGTTCTTGTTTTTTTTTTTAAAATAAAATAAAGAATGCAATCAACGATTTGGAATTAAGTGAAATGAATGGTTGAATTTAGTCATCTTTAGTGATCTTTTTTTGGTTTCCCAGGTATCCTTCGCGCGTAACTGCGGAGACCAATCCCTCGAGCCGGGTAGGACCACAAGGGCGGCAAAACTCTCCCTCATTCCCAGGGCCAGGATTCGAACTCGAGACCTCTGGTTAAGTTGGAAGAGATCCGTGTCATCTCATCCAAGCACGCTTGGGTTAGTCATCTTTAGTGATCTAACTAGAGGTTAAGAGAATGATTGATTTTACTAATAGGAAAATTTAAGAATTAATTGGGATGAAAAAATAGTTAAATGATTGATTTTACTAATAGTTTGAGTTTAAGAACTAATCGAGAAGAAAAAATAGTTGAAGGTGCCTTTTTGGCTATTTACAAATGGGCTAAAGTTCAAGGGGGTGTATATACAATTTTCCCAAAATTAAACATATAATAAAGGCCCATTTTGCTCCCTGAGAAAAACACCGGGGTCTTTTTTAGTCCCTGACAAAATTAAAGTATCAAATTAGTTCCTAACAATTTTAAACTAGGGACACTTTAGTCCCTCCGTTAACCTCCCGTTAGTTTGGGTTCGTTAAGTCAATGATGTATTTTGTTTTCTTGCTTAGATGTACTGTTATATGATATTTACAAATTCCTTAGTGTAAATTGATTATTAAACATTTACTAAAATGCCTAAAATGCCCAAAAAACAGCATTTTGAACACAAAAGGTAAAAACAAACTGACCCCTTAAGCAACAAAAAATGTCACTTGAATGTCCAAAATGAGACCTAATCGACGTTACTCCAATTTCTGCCCCAAATTAGTAACTATGGAACCCTAATCCACAGATATAACAGATAGCGTCTAATGAGATCAAATAGAGGGACTAACGTGTCCCTAGTTTGAAATTGTGAGGGACTAATTTGATACTTTAGTTTTCTCCGTGTCTAAAACGAACCCCGATGTTTTTCATAGAGAACAAAATGGATATTTTTTTCATAAATAAAAGACAATGACATATATAAAAATAAAAGGGCACTACTATGGTACCCTTAATGATGGTAGGGTATCTCTACCCTTTCCATTATTATATTATTATTATTATATATAATTTTGATTTTATTATTCTATCCATGATTCTATCTTACTGATTATTACCTTTATCAAATTTATTTGTCTATCATATTCTTTACAATCATAGTATTCATAATGATATTTCATATGTCTATTGCATGTATCAAAAGCTTCAGTTTTAATTCATGTATTAATTCATGTATTGTTCTAGCACAATCCTTTTTATAATTTTATTTTCAGTTTTAGGGTAGTATTTATACATAATTTGGGTAGTGTTCATGCATAATTTGGGTTACTAATAATTCATACCCATATTCACTTATAGATTCATCTATTTCTATTAATTCTTTAAATATCTGTTTTTGTTCTTCTTTGCAAAATGCTAGCTGTACTCTTTGTTGTACTTGTTTTAGACAAAGTTCTTCATGCCAATGTTGGTGCTTTAATTTGTTAATTATTATTTGCTTGTAATCTTTGGGTATTTTCATAGTTAATATACTTAATATTTCCTGATCCATTTAATCATCTAATAAGTCACATATATATATATATATATATATATATATATATATATATATATATATCTATATATATAAGATAATGATAGTCTATCATACTCAAAAGCTAATCTTATTTCTTCCATATAGTTCCATTCTATATCTAATGATATATGTGCTAAATAATAGTCTTCTTGTCTATACTGAGCTTTTATTTTTTCAATTATTAATTGTTTACAGTCAATGGGTAAGTCCATAATTAACACACTTATTACTTCTTTCTTTGTTTGATCATCAAACTCTGACTATATTTTCATTGTTATTCGTTATCACAATCTTCAAAAGGCGGTGCTTCTATTATGAAATAATTGGATGAAGTTGACGTGGAACTTGAAGATCCAATACTTTTTATTTTTTCTATTCCTTCTATAATTTGTTTTCTGTATTTTTCTCTTTTATTTTCTAATTCAATTAATTCTTTTTCCTTTTTTATAATATATTTTTCCATTAGTTTTCTGGGTCTTTTTTAAGATGATAATCGTAAAGGCCTATGAAATCTTTTATATCTCTCTTGTTTTGATCAATTTTAAGATAAAATTCTTCGAGGATTTTTCTTAATTCTTCTCCTTTATATATATTCTATTTCTTAAATATTGAGCTAGATCTCTTACTTGGTTTGATAATCTATTTATATTCTCATCTTCCTCTGTTTTTTCTGGTTCGGGAAAAGTAATTGGTTTTGGAATTTGTCTAAAACTTAATGATTTTGGATTATTTGTAGATATTTCTAATTCAGTTATTTCATTTTTTTTAGGATAGTAAATTTTTCATATTTCTTCAAAAAAGTCTTGGTATATCTATTCTGTCATTATTTCTGAAAGCAATACTATGATGAGAATTTGTTAATGCATAATTAACACAGTAAGTAATTGAGAAGATTTTATCTTCTGGTCTCATTAAATTACTTCTTAAGAATCTATGTTATAAGGTTAATGATTGATCTAGTCTTTGGGTATCTAATGGTATTCCAATATTTGGGTGAATTTCGAATTTTAATTTAACATAAGCTAAATTTCCTTCAATAACTCCTAGTATTTTGTCCTTTGGATCAGTTATTCTATCATCTTTCAAAACTAATGCTATAGGTGAATTTAGTCATTCTTGAAAGGTAGCCTTAATTAAAACTTGTATGGCTCCTATATGAATATATCCTATCTTTCTTCTATGCTCTTCCTTTTTTAAATTCCTTTTTAATTCGGTTAATTTCTTTTTATTTAGTAATTGTATACAAGTATTCCCTTGTGCTTCTGAGATATCTATTGGAGTTTTATTAACTATCTTTCCGTAGTATATAATATTTTCTTTCTGATTAAATCTTTTCATTATTCCTCCAAGTTTCTTCATATTTGCATCTTTTGTTAAGTTTAAATCCTCTTTTTGTATTTTCTGAAATAATTTTGGATCTATTAAGATACTTCCTTCATAGTTTCCATCTTCTTCAGTAATTTGTAGGTGTGCTATAACATTATTATCAATTTTTTCTCTTTCAATTTCAGACATCATTATTTTCTAATAAAATAACTGAAAGGGTTGATAAATCATACCTGGCTAGTCTTTTTGCAAGATTAGCCTTGAATTCTTTTGCCCACTGCTGCTTCCGCTTAGTCAAGTTGAACGAGATTCAATAGTAAAGTAATTTGGGAATTTTAGTAATAAGAAGTAGTATTTATTGATAATAAGTAGAGAGAAATACATAAGAACATAATGGATTCACTCTCAAGAATCTGACTCACGCTCCTAAGGAGGCTAGCACAATTCTTTATCAAGAAGAACTTCTCAAACACGAGAGGTTTTTATGAATGAAAACTCTGTTTTGTCTCAGCATAAGAGGACTTTTTTATACACCTAATGGTGCTAGGTAATTTACATAAAAGTCCTTACTTTCTACATCAGTTCTTCAATCAGACTTTCAATAATTCAAATGTTGACGTATGTGCTTACGTCGTTCTTCTATTATTGCATCGTCTGAGTCCTTATCCTCCCGTCGACAGTCATTATTGTCCTTTTTTGTCACGCATCTTTCACATGCATGATTTCCATTCTTCTTTATCATCGAGCAAAGTTGATCGAGGATAGCTGGACGGTAGTTCATTGATAATCCTTGAAGTGTGTAGAAAGGTAGTTCAAAATTCGTCAGTAATGCTAAGTCTTTTTCTTTAATTATTTTACCACTTGTATTGCTTAGAAGCAAAGTATGTGGTCCCTTGTATAATGCTTTTATGAGGGAATCTTTTCCAATTATTTGACATTGGGTAAAAATGCTTGATAGCTGGTTGGCCAGAATTATAGTAATTCGGCCTTCATTGTAGTCTTCTCTGGTTGGTTCATCTCTCCAGGAGAAGCTATTGTTGCTCCAATAAAGATTAAGTGCTTTGCAGGTTGCCTAGTGACGAAGTCAGGATAGGCTGAGTAAAATTTCAAGAAGATAGTCCTTTCTTTGGCAACATTTATTTTGTAATTCTGAACGACTTCCTTCGGACTATATGGGAACAGACTGATTTCTTCCGAATCCTTATTTAAATAAAGACATTCAATAAGTCCAAACTGGAACATATTAAACGTCAGTATTGATGATGCTCCTGGAGTAATTATGGCTTTAACTCCAAATTTATTTAGGTTTACCATGTAAAAACAATTATTCTTTTCTTTCTCAGGCCAGTTGGTCAATCTTTTTATGTTTTCAGAGAATTTTTCTTTTGAAAATTGGACCTGAAGTTCATGGTCTTTTTTGGAAGTAATTTGGTAGTCATCAATGGAAGAAGGAATTCTTCCAAGTATCCTCAGAGAAGTCTTTGGTTCTGGTGGATTCTTTATAGTTTCAGAAAAAGTTCTTGGGCCAAGATAAATTTCTTTACCCTTATTTTGTTTTTCCTGGTGATCTTTCAATGCTTGTTTTTCCTGGTGATCCTTCAATGCTTTTTCCACTTCTTCTTGTGTTTGAAATCCTTTGTGATATACTCCAGAAATTCCTATACAATGAGGGGTTGTTTTGTGTCATTCATCATAAATTCCTAGAAATGGTCCATTTAAAATAGTATACCATTTTTCCTTAGTGCTTTCTTGTACCTTCTGTTTGATTTCATTCAATACATCTTCTTCTGGAGATTCTCCTTTAGCCTGTAGTTGAAATTCTAGTACTTCAATATTTGTTTTGATCAGATCTAGTTCCTTCAATTTCTGCTTCTCTAGTACTTTTTGAAGTTGTAGCTGCTTCTTTATTGCTTCAACTGTTTGTTGCTCAATTCTCTTGATAGTATATCTGCAAGAACATTTTTATCTCCTTTAATATGGGAGATTGAGTAATTATATTTGGCAAGTTTCATTTGCCATCTAATCAATCTTCCTTGCTTCTAAGTTACTTTATGGTTTAAGTTCTTAAAACCTGTGACATAAGTCGAATCTGTTCGTACAATGAATCCTTTATCCAGTATATAAATCTGATGTTTTTCTAACATTCGGATTAGTGCTAGTGTTTCCTTTTCAGGAGTAGGATAATTAATTTCACTGTTTGGAAAAGTTCCAGACATGTATCGGCATAGTAATTCCTTTTTATATCCAGGGGTTTTGCCTTCATAACACCTCCCCAACAGTCATTTGAGGCATCAGTCTCAATAATAATTAAATCATCATCCGATGAATGATATAGCTCAGGAAGATCCTGGCATAAGTAATTCAAGTTAATAATAAGTCTTTCATCTTCCTCAGTCCATGACCAGAGAGCATCTTTCTTTAGCTTCTGCTGAAGTACTTTCCTTTATGCTGTAAGATTCTTAATAAAACCTTCATTTGAAATATATGTTAGTAATCCAAGGAATCTTTGCAAATCCTTTATATCTTTTAATATTGTTGGAAAATCTTGAAGCTTCCTTAATACATGTTGCTGCATAATAATTTTTCCTTTTTCAATTTCGAATCCTAAGTAATTAATTCTATTTTGAGCTAGATCAACTTTCTTTCTACTTAAAACTACTCCATGCTCAAGACATTTATTGAGTACTAACTCTATCTTATTGAAGTGACCATTTATATCTCTATTGGTGAAGACTAATATATCATCAATGTAAATAAGACAAAAGTCTTTAAATTCCTTGAGTATGGAATCCATTCTTCGTTGGAAGATTCCTGGTGATTGTTTCATCCCCATTGGAAGTACATTCCATTCATATTGACCCTAAGGACAACTGAATGCTGTTATTGCTTTAGATTCTTCAGTTAATCTAATTTGGTAAAAACCTGATTTACAATCAAAGGTACTAAACCAATTCATATTTCTAATTCTTTCAATAATTAAATCTTTTCTTGGAAGAAAATATGTGTATCCTTCCATGGCATCATTTATTTGTTTATAATTAATTACCATCCTTCTTTTTCCTCTTTTGATTTCATTATGATTTTCTACATAAAAAGCTGGTGCTGAATGCTTACTTCTTCAAGGTCTAATTAGACCCTTTTTGTTCATTTATTCAATGTCTTTTGCAAATTCATCTCTATCATGTTTTGTATATATCATAGGTTTACATTTTATTTCTTTTGTTGGATCTTTTAGTTTTAAAACAACTAATTCAGTATTTTTATTATTAATTTTTGGATCTAAAAGATTTTCACTACATACTTTATCTAGAAGTTCTTCTATATGAGCTGGAATTATTCTATTTGGTTCTAAATTTGTTAATACATGGCGAATCTTTGTACAAATTTCACTAATTATCTCACCATGGTTCAGTTTGCGAGACTCTGATAATTGAGAATAAGTGCATTTAGAAAAATGAGTAATTGGAATTTTTATAAGTTATCGGTGTTGCTTTTGGTTTATATATGGTGTTTTTAAAGATATATAGTCCAAATATTGACAAAACGGTGCGTAAAGTCTTAAGAAATTATTTCAAATAATCATATCTAGTCATGTTTCTTGTTTGTATATTGTAGGTACAATAAATAAATTTTCCTTTATAACTAAAGTAATTCTTTTTGCTATCCAGTATAGCGGATGTATAGATCCATCTGCAATTTGTATTTTTAGTAGTTTTTCTAGTTTTTCTGATTTATAAAAAGTGTTCTGTCGCTAGACAAATACTTGCTCCAGTATCTATATAGGCTTCTGTTTCTCTTTTACTTTTTTCTACTAGTATTTTTATAAAAGTATTATTCGGATTCTGTTACTTCTGAAGATAATTCATCCTCTGTATATTCATAGATACTTATTTCTGTATCGCTTAGTTCTTCTTCTAAAGGCTCAAGTTCATATATTTGAAATACTTGTTTTATTAATTTTGATTTTTCTTTAAAATATTTTTCTTTTCTTTGAGGACATTCATTTGTATAGTGTCCTTCAACATTACATATACAACAGACACATTTCTTTTTCCCTTTCGGACAATATTTTTTCGGTGTTGATTTCTTTCTTCTAAAATATTTATTCTTATTATTTTTATAATAAGTTTTCTTTCTAGGATAAGTTCTTCGTAATTTTGGTTTCTTATAATACTTCCTTTTTCTATTAATTTCTCACAACCATATTTTCCTAGTTTCTCTATTTCTGGAATGTCACAACAAATGACAGTACTTCCTCTATTTAATTGCCTTATATTGTTTCTCTAGTTAAACAATATTCTCTTAATTCTTGATATAAGAGTTGGATAACTCCTCCTAAAGTATTTGTTGTTTCTTCTGGTCTTGATTCCCATAATCCATTAATTTTTGAGTTAAGTGGATATGGTAGTTTGTCTATAAAAATATATTTATAAGTCTCTTTAGACACTTCATTCAATTGATAATAGTATTTTTGGTATTCACAGATAAAACTTTTAATTTGGCACATATCGCAGATTTGCATTCTATTTAAATATGATTTAGCATTTTCAAGTAAAGTTTTATTTGCTTTTTATTTTTGTTCCATCATATTATATCCTAAAAAAATTCTTGATGAATTAATGTCATAACTAGTTTAACATATTCCATGTTTCTATCTACCATTCTTCCATATTGAATCCAATCTTCATCTTAAATTCCTGTTAAAAACTTTTGTACATTTCCTGATATTTTAAAAGTTACAAAATTCTTGGTTTCTATAAAGTTTAGTTCTCTAAATCTATCGTCTGTTAAAACTATTAGTATCATTTCATTAGTCCACTTCAAAAGTATTTCTTCTTTATTTCTTGCACGATCAAGATTTAATATATTTCCTACATTAGTATTACTGTATTGAGGTTTAAAATCTTCTTGAATTTTAGTCCATTTATTATTGTTTCTCGCATATCCATTATTATACATAGTTTCTTCTTCGTACTTATCTCAAGCTCCACTGGGTGTATATTTATATTCTTCCCATTTTCTTTTAGGATTTTTTCCACTATATTCACCTTTTTTTTCCATTTTTATATAGTTTTCTTCAGATTCTGAAGATGAACTATAATTTAATATTACTTCTTCATTTTCATCTTCTTTTTCTACTTGATCAATATGTTCTATTTTATGTATTTGATTATTTTCTTCCTCAACTATCTTGAGTTTCTCTATTAATTGTTGAATTTCTTCTAAAACATTTGATTTTCTTAATGTTTTCATGTATTCGTCTTTTATCCTCTAAAAATCCTTGCGAAGGGATTCCTTATCTATAATGAACTTACAAATCATTATAAGATTCATTAAGAGAGGAAAAGGTTGGAGACTGAATTGATCGTTGATCATCTTCTGTCTGATAAATTGGTCGAGGGATAGTAGATGATGTATCTAATCCCTGAAGATTAATAGAGGTCATCTGAGATGCCGTCGAAAAGGATTGTCTTGAAGGGATAGATCTAAAATTTTCAGATCTAAGACTCGAAGATCTAGCAGAACTAAAAGAATTGCTTATTTGGAAGACTAGTTCAACTCTTCCTGTTGGAGTTTGAACTATATTATTGAAGTCTGCTGTTTCTCTTGGTAAAGCTGGGACAGCCTTATCCAATATCCATCTTTCTGGTAGGACTACGTCCTTCCATAAGATTGTCTTAGGGACAATCACATTTGCTTTAGTAACATCAGTAAGAAACAGGGTTGTCTCTCCCGATGTTCTATCTTTGAGAACTTTAGAATTACAGGAATTCATAGCCTTGTATTGAATCCTGTAAAGCAAAGCTGCTGGGATAGATCCAGGCTTCATGTCTAAGCCACAGATCTTAAGATTTAAAAACAAGGAGTCCAAGATGTTTTGATCCTGTAAACTCAAGGTTCTATTTGGATAGCAATTGAAATAAATTGGACCATGGCTTAGGCTTGTTTCCACCGTGCCTAAGAGGGAGTCTTGAAACTTATTGTGCCTAATATCCCTTAAGCACATCAAGATTGAAGCATTTAATCCTTCGCGGATTAAAGGTTTTACGGCTACTTGAACACATCCAATGTGTAAGTACCTGTATTTTTGCTTGTGACCTTTTATTGTATCCATTGAGAGAAGATGAAATTCCTCACTCTCTGGACTGATTGGAATATTCTTTTCTTCAGTTTTGATTACATAATCCGAGGTAGTAAAAAATCTGCCTTCTGATTTGTAAAGCTCTTTTGTGGGTATTCTGGGAATTACCCAATTATCAATATCTTGATTGATATTTTCAAAGCATATTTCCTCATGGAAAATACTGCTTGGATTGGTAGGAATATCAGATTCCTGAAGAGATGAAGAAGAGGGTTGAGAAGACCGGAAAGAAAGCTTGGAAAAAGAACGCGATAACATATTTTTCAACATTCTGATATCATTGCCTTCCTTTGGTTCCATAGTAATTGTAAGTAGTAATCTAAGATATACCTTGCTGAATATTTTTAGTACTAAATAAAAATTAAAGCCTTTACAAGAAATTTACAAAATTCATTAGATCTTATTATTCTTAACCATAGCTGTACCACACCTTTGTTTAATAAGGATTTACTTTAATTAACCAAAAGCTACCTCAAAGTAGACTTACTGCTACTCGATATTCATACTTTGATTTATCTTGCTTCAAGCATCGGCAAATTAGACTTACTGCCTCATCATCATCCTTCGAGGTCTTATCACACTCTGACTTTAACAATATAAACCATAGCATAAACACGGAGGTCCTTACCAGTTAAAAGGTACCCAAACCAGTTAAGCATAATAATTTCTTCTGAAAAAAACTCTTTTTTTTTTTTTTACTATTCAGCAAGGTATGAATCTCAGATTCATACTACAGTTCCTACTTCCCCATCTGGCTCTGATACCAGACAGATGACGGGGTCAAGGAAGGAAAGGGGGGAAGAATAGCAGGATGAAAGAAGTAGGAAAACAGGCGGAGATTACATTAATTAAAATAAATAAACTATGAAAATTAAAACATAAAAATAGTAAAAACAGATACTGTAGAGATTAAAACAAGAAAAACAGTAAAAACAAGTCTTGTAGAAATTAAAACATGAAATAAAGCATAAACCCGAAAGGTGGTAGAACCGACCAAGAACTGGGGAAAATAAAAACAAAATGAAACCGGAGGCGGAGGCAGAGCCTCACCGAACCGGTGGAGGGAGAAGAGATGATTTAAACCATGCAGGTTTTGATTGAAAACAGACTTGAAAACTACAAGCTTTAACGCTACAAGATTGAAAAGATTGAAGAAGAAAGAAAAAGAACTGAGGAACTCACAAAATGAAAGCTCGAATGCTCTCGAGTTTCTCACTCTAAAATCTCTCTAAAAATTCGGATGCCTAACAACCGAACCTAGCACCCTTTAAATAGAAGATTGAAGATTTACTATTACAACAAAGATCGGTAAAAATGACCTATACTATTGCAACTATTACAACATAGAACCAGTATCATGACTGGGCTGTCTTTGTCGGTAAGTGAATAGTGCTAGGTGATAAACGGTGTCGGTAACTTGACCGGGTCTTGTGGTATTGTCGGTGAGAACAACATCATCGGGTGACTGGAACTATTCAATCCAGAATTTTTGTTGACTTTGTTTGGATGAGGGACTATTCATCATCACTCAGGTTGATCTGTAATGTCAATTCCATAGCGATCATCTTCATTTTGATAGAAGGGATCCGAGCATTGGTGAAATCCCCTTCGTCTTCATCTTCGATTGTGGAAGCTTTTGCTTGGAGGATTTTGATGAAGAGGCTTCTTCCTCCTTTGCTAGCTTTAAAATTGCCTCCATATTTTGAAGGAAGCTTTCTTTTGAATTGGAACCCGCCAAAACTGAAACTATACGAGATCTCTTATTAAGAAACTCACAAGCTTCGGGTTGGTTGCTTTCATCCACTTGGGATTTTGTCTTTGGAACCAGATTTTTACATTGTCACTTGTGGCTGCCGCATGGTTAAACTGTGCCCACCACTTGACAAAGGTTGCTCTTTGTAAAATTGGCAATAAACCAGGGTATTGATCTTGCTTCTGGTATTTATACTGCCAACTGAAAACCCATGAAAGGGAAAGCTTAGAGAAAAATATTAGATTGACAGGGAAAGGGGTTTCCTTGTTGTCAAAATATTTTTCAAATGTTTGATATCCTTCAAGAACTTCTCCAGGAAGGATCTGCTTGATTGGGCCAAATATTCTCCACCAGTGGACGAACCAATGAGGGAATTTGTATTTAACATTCTTCTTGAAATATATCAACCAAGAATGTCTGTTTTGAATATTTTGGTACCAGAAAATGTTGTACCAAGCTTGTTGATAATCCCAGTAATTGAAACCAATGGGATCAAAAGTTTGAGAAATTTTTTTGAAAGCATTTAAATTCTTTCCAAATTGTTCAGGTGTTAAAACCTTCAAAATCTGGAAAGTTGAGTGAGTGTATGTTGATTGATCTTTAGGGTCACGGTAGTGTTTGATCGTGACAGAGTCAGTATCAATCAAAATAAACTCATAAAAATTTCTGGTTTTGTTTGGTTGGGATTGTTGGAAATGAGAACCATTTTGAATGATTTTGGAGGGAACTTTGTTAGGGCTGTTATCCCAAAATTCTGGTTCCATTTGAACAACAAATTGAAATATGTTTTTTGCAACATAGTTAGTTGCGGCCGTTTGAGTTTGGGTTTGGGTGCTGTCTTTTGATAAACGTGTATCGGGTTTGACAACATTTATGGGGATAGCTGATTGGGCTAATTCCCGATTAGGTCTTTGAGTAGGGGTGGAGAACCCGATTCGTTTTCCACTCGATCTCCCCATGTTCCCTTAGGGAGTTTTGTACGGCCTTGATCTTGAAAGGCTTGAAGCGTTTGGATTGGGATGCCATAGTCTTCTTTGGACTGTTTGGCTTGCTGGGTTGAAGACCCAGATTGGATTTGGGTTGAAGACCCAAGCTTGATTGCGGGTTGTTGGGTCGATGACCCGATTGCTTTTTGGGTGAAGGCCCGATTTGGACGCACCTTGGCGTTTGGGTCCTTTATTAAGGACAATACCTTTACCCTTCCCCTTTGAAGAGGAAGTTTCTGTCTTTGGCATTGCTGCCAATCTCTCTCTCTTACCTACCCTGTAAATATTCACGAGTAAGAAAGTCAGGTAGAGAATTTGAAGAGCCTTTGATAAATTCAATTTGAAAATCAAATGCACTTAAAATTGCTTTCCATCTAGCAAAAATTTGTTTTGATGCTAAATTCTTAACATCTTTTTGTAAAATATCTTTAGCAGATTTACAATCTACTCTAACCAAAAATTTTTGATTAAGTAAATCAGATTGAAATTTTGAAATACATAAAACTATTGCCAAAATCTCTTTTTTGACAGTAGAATAATTTTGTTGAGCAGAATTCCAATGCTTAGAAGTATATGCAATGATATGCTCTTTATTTGAAATTCTTTGTTTCAAAATACCGCCATAACCAATGTCAGAAGCATCGGTTTCAACAATTTTGAAAGCAGATGTGTTAGGAAGATAAAGACATAAAAGATTCTTTATCTTAGATTTGATAAGTTGGACAACTTTTGTATGCTCATTAGTCCAAGGAGGAGGTTCCTTCTTTAGACGATTGTGCAAGGGTTTGATGATAGTAATAAGATTAGGGACGAAATCCGCCACATAATTGAGACATCCTAAGAATCTCTGAAGCTGGGTTTTGTCAATGATTTGGTCAGGAAACTTATCAGCAAATTCGATAGCTCTGCTGATAGGAATAATAGTTCCTTGGAAAATGTTATGACCAAGAAATCTAATCTTAGTTTGGAAAAGATCAATTTTGGTTTTAGACACAGCTAAACCATTCCTTTTGATCACACTTATAAAGATCTTGACATGTTTGAAGTGTTGATCAATAGATTGAGAAAAGACTAAAACATCATCAAGATAGACGATTGTAAAGTCTGTATAAGGATTAAAGATCTCATTCATAATTCTCTGGAATTCTGAAGGAGCATTTTTGAGGCCAAAGGGCATAACATTCCATTCGTAATGCCCAAAGGGAACAGTGAACGCTGTTTTGTAACGGTCACTTTCTTTGACTTCTATCTGGTAGTAACCAGATTTCATGTCAAACTTTGAAAATATTTTTGCCGTACTTAGGCGGTTAAGCAAATCCCTTTTGTTAGGAATTGGATACCTGATCCACCTAAGAGCTTGATTTAAATGTTTATAATGGATAACCAGGCGAGGTGTACCACGCTCAATCTCAGCCTGCTTGTTAACATAAAAAGCAGAACAAGACCAAGGAGATTTGCTCTCCCTGATTAAACCTTTGCTTAAGAAATCATCAATTTCCTTTTGACAATACTTAAGGAGTTCATGATTCATTTGGATTGGCCTGGATTTGGTTGGAATTTGTCTTTCATTGAAATCTTGTTCATAAGGCAAATCTACAAAGTACTTCTTCCTGTTCCAAAATACTGTGGGCAAATCAGAACAGATAGTCTCTTGGATTTCATTGAAAAGGATTTTAATCTTTTCTTTGATCTTTGGTTGCTGTAACTGAAACTCTATGTTCTTAAAAGAAATTTCTTCTTTCAAGAAATTGAATTGGTTAATTTTGGAATCTAAGAGATTTAAATCTCTAATGATAGGCTTGTTGATGAATGGGAAGACTATGTCTTTTCCCAGATGCTGAGTTTTATTTCCATTATGAGAAATGGAAAGAGGGAAAAGTGATCTGATGAACGGAGTTCCAAGAATCACTTCATTTTTAAGATTTCTAACTAATAGAAAAGGAGTTTCCACTTGGAGACCTTGGTTTTCTATTAGGGCTTTGGACAACTTATAATTGATTCTAAGTTTAGAACCATTTGCTGCACTCAACTTCTCCGAGGTCTTCTCAAAGAATTTGGTAGGGATTAATCCTTCTTGAATGCAGTTTGAATCAGCACCTGTATCAAAAGTCTTTGTGGAATCAAGAATAAATTCTCCAATAATAATCTTGATCCTAATATAGAACTTTTGAATTCTTAATTGATTTACTAAGTTCAAGAATGTTGCATCCTCATGATCATCTTGAACTTTAGGGCTGTCATGCTCATCTTCCTTGATGGCACTTGGTTCTGACTTTTCTTCCTCGCCAGATTCATCTGATTGAGCCTCTGCTATTTGAGACAAAATTAGTTTATGAACAGCTTGTTCTTGTTTGATCTCTTTGATATCTTGTTTTAAATTCTTAATCTCTTGATGGAGATCATGAATCGTTACAGGCTTCTTTGTTTGAGTGGCTTCCAGCCTCTTCAGAATTTGTTTAAAGTCAAAATGATCTTTGACTATGACTTTGCCTTTTCCCTTGGAATCCTTTTCCTTAGAAGATTCCATGGATGATTTGAGCTTGTCCAGATATTTTCTTCTTTCTTCTGGATCAGCTATTGAATTAATGACTTCAAAAAGGAGATCTTGTTCCTTAGTTAAGACATTAATCTCAGGAGATGAATCGGAGCTAAGATCTCCAACATCATCCTCTTGAATATGATTGACATCTTCAGTAAGATCACCATCTGATTCTTCTTCTGAAGTATCAGATTGGATTAAAAGGTTATTCAGTTGTTCCTCAACTGATGGTTCAAGATTCAATTCTTTGATTTTCTTTTTTAGCCTACAGATTTTCTTGATATGGCCAGGTTTGCCACAGTTATAGCAAGTAACAGCTATTCTGGGGAACTTATCACCAGTGGTTGGTTTAGGTTTGTACTCAGGTTTGAATTCTGGATTAGTTTTACAAAACCTTTTGTTTTTCTTGTACTTAGTATACTTGGTATACTTAGTCTTTTGGGGTCTGCCTTCATATTTCTTTGAAGACTTGGTTTTATCCTTTGGACAAGGAGGTATGCCAAATTGTTCACAAAAAGACCCTAAATCCTTCTTGGCGGCCTTTTCTTTTTTGAATTGATCTCTGACTTTGTCTTCCTTACAAAGTCTTGCCCCTATCTTCTGGGTTGCTGCAATGAGTTGACCATAACTCAATTGCTCATATGGAATATTTCCATCTGGGGATTGTGCTATGAGCTCATCTTTGACAAGTTCACCTAACGAAGTTGGGAGACCTGCAATGAACTTTTCTTTCCAGAATCTATTCTGGCAGTCTTCTCTGGTGTAGACTCTAGTTAGGAAGGTATCTTTATACCACCTAAAGCTAGCTAAAGATCTACACTTAAGATTGGATAATAACTCTGCAGACCTATCCTTCCAAGTGGAAGTATTTCCCGTGAAATGTCCACAGATTGAGAAGATTAAGGTGTCAACCGCATCAGGGATGGTTGCACCTTCATTGTCATAAATTGGATTTCCTTCTGCATCAGTTTTGATAGCAGAAAACATTTGTTCTTTCTGTGCTTCAGAGAAAGAATAATCCCACCAACCTTTGAGTTGGCCTGTAAATCCTGCAGACAAGATATTACAGATGGCTTCTTGCAAGCAGTCATTTGTGGTCTGATAAGCAGTAGCCATCATAGTCATATGCTGCATTGTTTGGAGCATTTGATACTCTGTTTGACCATCTATGTTCCATTCATAGATATTGTTAGCATTGAAACTTCTAGAGTTTGGAGTTTTTTCCTCAAAGAGCATATCCGGGGGAGTTGCTCTAGGATAATAAAGTTTTGAGGGTTGTCTCCAAGATTGGGTAAGAACAGGATTGATATTGATTGGAGGTTTATCTGGAGGATTGGTTTTGGAGGTACGGCCCACGATTCCGTTTCGGAGCTGTCTTCATTGATGACATTGATAATGGGACCTTTGTCTCTTGAAGGTCTTTCTCCTTGATTATCCGATGGAGAATCTGGAACAACTAGTTGTTTCAGTCTTTCTTCTAGTTTTTCCACAAATTCTTGTTTTTCCTTTTTTATATTGGGTTGAAGAAGAAGCAAACTTTCTCTGATCTTCTTATTCATCTTAAAAGGTTTGAACAAGGGTTTTTCTAAGGGAATATCCTTCTTAATTCCCGAAGTAGATGCAATGGTGGTTGCATCTTTTTTGATTAAGTGTTCTCCTAACACTTGAAGGTATTTGTTGGTATAATTGGATTGCTCCATAAGTTTTCTTATGTCCGTCGCTGATATTGCCACCTCAGGATTCTTATTCTTGAAAGGAGCAGCAATAATGGGTTTCTTGGTAAAGGGATCATTGATACCTGGGAGTTGGAAAGAGCTATTTGGTGGTAACTCTGTTTTGATCAACTCACCATTCTTTAAATGCCATACCGTAATGACATTTGTGGTTTTATCAACATCTATCCTTGTCCTCCAAGGATAATCTATCGAATATTTGACTGAGTATGCATGAAACCAGTCAAAAAATAAAATCTTTGTCTTAACTTTGTTAAGAAATTGGTAATATTCTTCCTGAATATTTTTCCTTTTTGTTCCCTTGAACTCTTGCAAGAACCACTCTCTTTGAGGTTTCCATTCCTCAGAGTAAAAATCCTTGCGAAGGGATTCCTTATCTATAATGAACTTACAAATCATTATAAGATTCATTAAGAGAGGAAAAGGCTGGAGACTGAATTGATCGTTGATCATCTTCTGTCTGATAAATTGGTCGAGGGATAGTAGATGATGTATCTAATCCCTGAAGATTAATAGAGGTCATCTGAGATGCCGTCGAAAAGGATTGTCTTGAAGGGATAGATCTAAAATTTTCAGATCTAAGACTCGAAGATCTAGCAGAACTAAAAGAATTGCTTATTTGGAAGACTAGTTCAACTCTTCCTGTTGGAGTTTGAACTATATTATTGAAGTCTGCTGTTTCTCTTGGTAAAGCTGGGACAGCCTTATCCAATATCCATCTTTTCGGTAGGACTACGTCCTTCCATAAGATTGTCTTAGGGACAATCACATTTGCTTTAGTAACATCGAAGAAACAGGGTTGTCTCTCCCGATGTTCTATCTTTGAGAACTTTAGAATTACAGGAATTCATAGCCTTGTATTGAATCTGTAAAGCAAAGTCTTTGGGATAGATCCAGGCTTCATGTCTAAGCCACAGATCTTAAGATTTAAAAACAAGGAGTCCAAGATGTTTTGATCCTGTAAACTCAAGGTTCTATTTGGATAGCAATTGAAATAAATTGGACCATGGCTTAGGCTTGTTTCCACCGTGCCTAAGAGGGAGTCTTGAAACTTATTGTGCCTAATATCCCTTAAGCACATCAAGATTGAAGCATTTAATCCTTCACGGATTAAAGGTTTTACTGACTACTTGAACACATCCAATGTGTAAGTACCTGTATTTTTGCTTGTGACCTTTTATTGTATCCATTGAGAGAAGATGAAATTCCTCACTCTCTGGACTGATTGGAATATTCTTTTCTTGATTTTGATTACATAATCGAGGTAGTAAAAAATCTGCCTTCTGATTTGTAAAGCTCTTTTGTGGGTATTCTGGGAATTACCCAATTATCAATATCTTGATTGATATTTTCAAAGCATATTTCCTCATGGAAAATACTGCTTGGATTGGTAGGAATATCAGATTCCTGAAGAGATGAAGAAGAGGGTTGAGAAGACCGGAAAGAAAGCTTGGAAAAAGAACGCGATAACATATTTTTCAACATTCTGATATCATTGCCTTCCTTTGGTTCCATAGTAATTGTAAGTAGTAATCTAAGATATACCTTGCTGAATATTTTTAGTACTAAATAAAAATTAAAGCCTTTACAAGAAATTTACAAAATTCATTAGATCTTATTATTCTTAACCATAGCTGTACCACACCTTTGTTTAATAAGGATTTACTTTAATTAACCAAAAGCTACCTCAAAGTAGACTTACTGCTACTCGATATTCATACTTTGATTTATCTTGATTCAAGCATCGGCAAATTAGACTTACTGCCTCATCATCATCCTTCGAGGTCTTACTGCTACAGCTTTAACAATATAAACCATAGCATAAACACGGAGGTCCTTACCAGTTAAAAGGTACCCAAACCAGTTAAGCATAATAATTTCTTCTGAAAAAAACTCTTTTTTTTTTTTACTATTCAGCAAGGTATGAATCTCAGATTCATACTACAGTTCCTACTTCCCCATCTGGCTCTGATACCAGACAGATGACGGGGTCAAGGAAGGAAAGGGGGGAAGAATAGCAGGATGAAAGGTGGAATAAAAACGTCCCACTTTTTAACTCTATGTTATGTTAATTTTTATGTATACACTATATACAACATAGAATAGAACCCATGTTTACGTTATGTCCCATTTTAATACGTCTACCATACCCAATTGACAGTGCCTTAGTGAATTGAAGTTTCTTATATTTATGAACTTGATGAAGCACATGAATTGGGGAAGAAAGATAACAGATTAAAATGTGCAAAATCTTGATTTCTCTGGGTAATGTGCAAAATCTTCGAATTTGGGATAAGTAGATAAGAAATTAAAATGTGCAAAATCTTGATTTCTCTGAGTTATGTACAAAATTTTTGAATTTGGGATAAGTTACTCTTGTTCCTCAATTCATGTGTAAAATCTCGATTTCCCAAGGTTATATGTAAAATATAGTGATATGAGTTCCTCAATGGTATAGTGTATGATATATGAAAAGCTAAAATTTTATTCTTTATGTTGTATAGGCATATGCGTGTACATTTTAGTATAATATGCTAAATCTTTGAATGTATGTTTCAGAAAATGGCTTTAGGTGGAACAGCCCCCCTAGAGGAAGTGCAGCAGCAGCTACAAGCATGCGAAGGAGGAGAACAACCAGTGGTGGTGCGTCTGGTGGTGCAGCTGGGACTATACTTCAATTTTACACTGATGATGCCCCAGGACTCAAGATCTCCCCAAACGTGGTTCTTGTAACGAGTATTGGCTTTATAGCTTTTGTTGCCATCCTTCATGTGATGGGTGAGCTGTATTTTGTGTGTAGAGTGGCGTAGGGGATACTCATTGCTCCAAGTTAAGTTCAATTTGATCTATTTTTTATTTTGATTATAGTTTTTCAATGTAACAAACTTAGATTTTCAGTTTTTGGATCAATCCACCATCTATTATACTAGGCCAAGTTATAGGTTGAAGTTTAATAGCCAACAAATTTGACTATGGTACATTTTTCTTGGCCTTGCTAGATGCCTAGATCAATTTTCCCCATAAACATCTCTGCTTTGGGACATAGTTACAATGATTTTTAACTAACTTTGCAGCTTAAATTAGAAAGAGTGAACTTTACTTATACCTTCTCATTTTTCTTTTTTGTCATATGAAGGAAGTATAAATTGATTTTCAAAATATATTTCATCTACCCTGTAACATCCTATCTTTCGGGAAATTAAATATTTTAATTAGATGGGAGTGAGGGTTAGATAAATCTAAAAATTTATTTAAGAATCCAAACACATATGAAAGTTCAAAATAAAATTCAACCAACCCAAATTTTTCAGTAGGTAAACACCTCAAGCAAGTATGTCAAAAACCCCTATTGGAAGCACCTCAATTTAAATTATAAATTAAGGTGGTTTATCATTAACAACATTAAAAGATAATTAGTCATAGATATAGATCTTAATCATAGCTAGCTAGATATTTATAATCAATTTACTCAAGTTTTAGTCATCATGATTAATTAGCACTAATCTTAATTTACTATACTCTAGTTACAAGTTTCAACTTAATGAAATTAACTAAAATAAATTTTATTTATCTTATGAGTAGTAGTACACGGCAATTCTATAATAGATAACACCTTCACCTTCCAAAATTTTGACTGCATGAAAGCATGCCACCTCCTGCTTGTGGCTACTATAAAGTCATTCAAGTTTTTAAGATTCATTCTATGCTTAACAAAGAACCATGCCACCTAGCTGCTTAATTATTTCGTGCCTTTAATTCTTTCTTTTCTTTCATGAAATGGTAAATTCATTTCTATGCTCATAAGGAAGACACGTCTCCTACCTACACTTCCTCTCTCAAGTTCACGCCAGCATTGAGGCCTAATAACCATAGCTTTAAGTGAGTCACCATCCAAATATGAAGAGAGTGAGATAGAGTCATCATCCAAAAGTAACGTAAAGCTAGAATGAAGAAGAGAATGGCGTAGAAAAATAAAGAGAGAGAGAGGGAGGGCCGAGAGAGAGAGTTGAGTTTCCGGAGCCAATTCCGATCAATCTGTTCGTCCTATCGAGAAACCAATTATACCATTGTGATCCTCGCGAGGTCTACTACAGTTTTTGGATCAATCCACCCTTTATTATACTGGGCCAAATTATAGGTTGAAGTTTAATAGCCAACAAATTTGACTATGGTACATTTTTCTTGGCCTTGCTAGATGCCTAGATCAATTTTCCCCATAAACATCTCTGCTTTGGGACATAGTTATAATGATTTTTAACTAACTTTGCAGCTTAAATTAGAAAGAGTGAACTTTACTTATACCTTCTCATTTTTATTTTTTGTCATATGTAGGAAGTATAAATTGATTTTCAAAATATATTTCATCTACTCAAGGACCAATTTTACAATTGTTTCTATTGGACCAGCTTTTCACTCTGAATCAACTTCTAAGTATTCTTATAGTCATTTTAAGTTAATTACAGAAACTGTTTTACAATAGTTCTAATGAAGGTAATTATGGGTAGCTTCATAGAACTCTCATACACGGTATTTTACTGCCCTTAATTTTATTTTTCAAAATGACTTTAAAATGTTCTAGTTGTTGATATCACCCCTAATTTGAAGGATTGGCTCAAATCAATTATTTATTATTTATGCATAGTTCAATGTTTGGTTGTTGAGTGTACACTTTTTAATAGCAAGTTGTGTTGTTAAACGATGTTGAAGAGCAACTTCTTTTCTCGTAAGTTGTAACTTGTTAAACGATGTTAAACTATCACACATTGCTCTTCAACGCTAGTTTCTAAACATGTATGAGGTTAGAACATGCTAATTTCTCAACTATCACACATTGCTCTTCAATGCTACTTTGTGAACATGTACAAGAATAGAACATGTATAAGAATAGAACATGCTAATTTCTAAACTATCACACATTACTCTTCAATGCAACATCTCCAAAGTAGTCAAGCAATATGAATTTCTCTATTCGTTTTGGACTATTCCTTCTTTGTTTTCTTTATTTCATATAGATTTCGGATTCCTCCTGTTACTGTTATTTTCATAGTGCTGGTTTGGTTTGTTCCAACTATGACGATTGATGTTAATTTAAATGGATAAGGTCTTGAAAGTCAAAAGTTAGCAATAAGAATCCATTACCAATTGGGAGAAGGCCACCAAAGAAGGATTTTTTTTTTAGGCAAGATGACCTTATGTCATCATAATTTATTGAAAAAAAAAGAAAAACAAAAGAAAATAAAAGCATGGGGGACATAAATCAAAACCCGTGAAAAATAAATTATTTAAACCTAACATTAGGTTTTCTAGTCTTCCTCGGGTTATATCCGGGTTATATCACCAAATAAGGAATTTAAAAACAGTGCCTATACTTTTTTATTTTACCCAAAAATGTGATCAAGAGAACATGCACCTGTATATTTATATTACAGGAAATTAGTGTGTAAATCAACTTCCAACAGGTAATCTATTTTCTCCCCTTGCATTTGAAACATTTTCTCCATTCCTAGAGCTACTTCCACATGTCCACGAGAACTTGTCCCTAAACCATTGGTAAACTTCTTGAAACGAGAATTTCTCATTAAACCATTGGTAAACTTGCTGAAACGACTTGATTGTAGGTTTCACCATAAGTAGAGCCCATAAGATGAATGTAAATAATCCCAACAATGGGAATAAGATTATCATAAGGGAAATAACCACTAGAATTCCAATGAAAGGATTGAATCTTTTTATGATGATGGAATACCAAGTCGAATTATCATTTCGAAGCTTGAATTCTACCATCAAACCTATAGCATACATGGAAAGTGTGAGGAAAGTCACTAAGAAAATGTTGCGGTGTTCATCAAATGGTGATTTGGGTTTGGGTTGATATTGAATTTGGAGAAAAGCACATAATGTGGTGATGAGAAAGAATATAACAGCATCATGATAGAGAACCCATCCTTTGCTGGTTTGACCTGTAATCAATAAAATAATTTGTTTTATTAATGGTGATAATAATTAGAAAAGTAAAAACAACGAATTTACTAATATACATGCATCGTCTTTACAAAGTTTTTTTTAGATTGATAATATATCACAAATCATGCTGTATATAATTCTTAAGATAATTATAATAAGAATAAAATATGTTGATTCTATTAAATAGAAAGCACACTTGCTCCATAAATCATGCAGTAAAAAAGTTATAGCTAAACCTTTCTTGGAATGCATAAATCCAACATCTGCATCACTAATCAAAGTGAAACAATCCCCCTCTCCTACATTCCTCTCTCCCCCATCCACCCACCCAAAAACTCCATTGTTTGCCATTGTTACGTGCAAAATAAAGGAATAAAATTGATAAAATTCTCCCTCAAACTCCATATTCAAAATTTCAAATTCTCTCCACTAACTACTAATTAAGCCCAGTTGCCACCATCCTGTATAACCAAACTCCAGAATAAACTAAATGACATCCTGTATAATTGGGAAGGTCATCAATCCACCCAAAAAAAATTTGGAGTTTCCGTCCACAAGAACTATAAACCGTAGATCTATTATTTTATTATAATAAAAGAACGGATGAGATTAAATATGGGAAACCGGAGGAACCAGTTAAGAGAATTGCTCCATTCTATACAAACTCCACCATAGCCAACAGCAAACCAGCACGGCATATCTCACACCCTCTTGTATTCATGGATCCGGATCGACCCAATAAACTCAAAAATCCAACCCAATGTAATTGGTTCAAATTTCTTTGACATTCAAGTAATACTCGACCCAATCTAATCAAACCCGAATATATTTGGTTCGGTTTTGAACCCGAGACCCGATGACCGGACCCGTATAAAAAACATTTACTTCCTTAATACATTTTTTTAGAAAAATGTCCCTGCCTGTTAGTTAGCCTTCATCCCTTCAGTCCTTTAGGGTTCACGCACCCATAAGAAAGCCACAGCCGCCACTCTCCATCGCCGCCCTCTCCACCTCCGCTCTCCATCGCCGTTGCTCACGCACTCTGCCTTCTCCATCACGATCCTCCAGCTCCTCCTTGCGACTCTCCTCCACCGCGGCCTATTTTGAGTTTTGTATGCCTTTCTAACCCTCCTCCGTGTAGAATATGTAGACCTCTCCTCCACCGCGAGTTCCTCCGTGCAGATCTCTCCCCACCGCCGTCTCTGTCCTTGGTAGTGACCGGTACGCCGTTTCCGTCCTCCTACCTGCCTTCTTCGAGCCTCCATTGAGGGATGGAGAGGGAAGGTTGAGGAAAAATTTTGGTGGGTGTTTTCGGCAGCTTGTGGGAGAAGATTGAAGGATGAGAAGTCGTATATACCCATCACCCAATTGATCCGACCTGACCCATAAATTACTGACTCGTTCGGGTAACGGGTTTGGCCAAACCTGGCCCAACCCGCCCCGTGTACACCCCTCTCTTCACATTGTCCATCCCGCATGGTCATATGGGCACCAACAAGGCACTATATTCTGGAAATAGTGTTTTTTTCCTTTTCTCTTTCAGTGTTCACCTTCTAATTCTCTCTACCTCAGTCCTCTCTATTCAGTGTTCAATTTCGAGTTTCGAACATGACTCCAACGGAAGAGACGATTGTACTCGTGCATTAAGTGGTCGAGCATCGAGTTCTTCTCTCGGAGTTGGTACTTGAGTGTCATGAGTTGCTCTGACGGTGTGGCGGAGAGTGCGGATTTTAGGGATGGGGAAGGAACTTAAAAGTAAGAACTCAAAGCCAACGTTGCAGTGGCCAGCCAATAAACAATAACAAATTTGAAGCCACTCTTATAAGTTGACAATAAGTTAACTGTGAAGAAGAACCCTGTAGCTTATAATGAGTAGACAATGAACAATTAAACTAAACTAAATCAAACAGAAAATATGTCTAACCTTTCTTCTAGGCTATGGCTAGTTCCAGTTGAAGGCACATGCATTTTGTACAAGAGAGAATGTGGAAGAAAATTTTATAATTTTCTCCCTCACACTCCATATATTTAACAACGTCAAAGATCAAGGCGGTTGTTGTCGTCGCACGGGGATTAAAGCCTATAACTATTTTAAGATAATTAAGTGAATAATAAAACTTCAACATATATACTAATTTTTTTTTCCTAAAATCAAATGCAAGTATCAATAATCACAATATTTACAAGAACAACAAAAAATAAATCACAATATTTAATAGTTTATTGAAATTGAAATATTTAAAAGTCAAGAAAACATAAAAAAATATCAAAAAATAAATTATGGGAATTTAATTTTAGCTTTACTAATGCTCCTATACCCTTGATATAATGGAGAGTTAAAAACTAAGTAATTCTTTCCTTTAAAAGAAACGAAGTAATTATTTAGAAAACAAATATGAGTTGGTTATTTTTAGTTAAGAAAATAATATTTGAGAAAGAGAAAAAAAATATATTTATAAACATATAAATTATTTAAACAAAATAACATGTCAAGCGTAAAAAAATAAACATAATTAATTAAAAATAAATAAAATAAACCAAATGATTAATGAAAAAAAGAAACAAAACTAACCAAAAATTAATATCCTTTTATCTACATTTTAATTTCTCACTTTTTATTATTTTTTCACCAATTCAATATCAACTATAAGAAAACTCAATATAATTAGAAAATGAAACTTATTTAACACATAAGTACTTCAACACCAACGGCGGAGATTAGTTTAGAATTTTTAGGGCAAATACTTTTTGAACACAAAAAATGGGACACTATATAGTGTCCTTTTATTTTTATTTTTTTTATGTATTCTTGGAATGCATGTATACAATAAAATAAAAAAATAAATGAAGGATAAAAATAAATATATATAATATCATATGTAATGTCCAAATTTTATGTTCAAATAACATAGCTTTTTTAGATAGAGACAGGGTCCCCAACTTGAATACTTGATGAAGAAAAAGTGGCACGGTAGGACTTCTGAGATGCAACACCCTAAACTCGGGTCATCACATGGTTACCCGTTTGCGGAAATAAAACTTAATTTACTGGTTGCTTTCGGAAAATAATGTTCTCTCAACGTTCATCTTTTCAAAATATGGTGGTAAAATTTTTTCCTTTTTCTTTTAACCTCATAACCACAACAACGTAATCAAATCACAATGTATATAAGCCATACAACTATACTGCCTCATATGTTTCCACACCTAGATCATTATCAGTTTTATCCTCAAAACATAATATAACATAATAGGACCTAAGCTGGTTGTAACTAACAGACACTACAGCCAACAGGAGCAGCACAGCATGCCTCGAACTAGACAGCCTTCGTCTTCTTGTAGGGATCATACCCCTTGTACGACTCTGATATGGTTGTAAGGGTGAGACGCCAATATATGGATTTATCACCATAACTAAAAGCGCAATGCAAAAGAAGGCACATACACATATACATGTCTATAACAACGTACTCATTCATATTATATCACTTCGTTTATCAATGGGTTTCACACCCCAAACATCAACGTTGGAAAAAGATGCATGAACACTTCAATACATCATCTAAACATTCACACCTAATCTCATGAGATATCTCCAACATCGTGATGAGTTGATCAGGCTCAATTGCCACACTAGGCAAACAGGCACACAGCCACAGGCACACAGCCAAAACCCATCTCACACTGTCCAACATCGTAGCACAGGTGATTACAACGTTGATGGGGCCTCATTGTCCACCCGGCACAATAAGAACATCGTTGGTATGATCTACCCTGACGTCGCAAGGTAATCACTCGTTTGATCATGGCACGTCTGCCAAATGCATGCAAGTAAAACATTTTATTCTCAACATTTTTCTTTGTGTTATATCTTCATTTGTCAAAGCTCTCAAAAGCTTACAACCCATCATCGTTTCAACATCGAATGCTCTCAAAAGCATCATCATTTTAACATCGAATGCTCTCAAAAGCATCATCGTTTTAACATCTTTACAACTTTTATTAACAACACAGGACCTCAAAGTCCGAGTGCTCAATCACGAAGCCCCTAGACCGTTGCAATCAGTCTTAGGTTCGTGGTAATAGAAAACATCTCAAAACGTTTTAACTTCTTTAAGTAGATACCCAGTCTACAACACAACGAACCTTAATACCCTGACGTCTCGGTTATTAAGTTCCGTATCATCGTTTTACATCGTTTTTGTTTGTGAAAAACAAATCCAAAATAAGACAACGTCATAAGAACACTAGTACCCCGACATCTCGGTTACTAAGTTCTATATCGTCATTTACATCGTTAAGTAAAACTCATTTACCGAAAATCCTTTTTACTTGAAATTCGTTTGTAAAACGTCAGATCATCAAGAACTTTTTTACTGAAACTTCAACTCTAAAAAAATTAAATCATTTCAGATAAAATCTCTTCTTAAATTAAGTACTGCTGGTTTTTAAACTTTCCTCGTAAATAATTTCGAAACTTGCCGTCGTTTTTCATTTTCCAAGAAAATGTGTTTAAAGTCAAACTTTGACTTTTATTATTTTTTTTTATAAAGTATTTTCAAATATTAATTTCACAAAATAACTTTTTATAATATTTCAGAATTTCTTGCATAAAAATTAGCAGTACAAAAAAATTTCATGGTTACGCTCTCACCGTGATTCATAATTTACCTTTACACTAATAAATCATTAAAATAATAATATTTCTCAAAACTCATTATTTTTCCAAAATAATATTTTCCACCAATATTATATTCCAACATTCCCCATAAAACGTTGAATATAATTTTTCACAACTTATTAAAGCTTTTATCTAATTAATCGGTTGTGCACTGACCACTGTCAGGCCTCTCAAAAAACATTCAACATTCAACAACATCATCAGAATTATATCGCCAGGCAGATCATGCATCATAGCAATATAATATACTACTGCAGATAATTAAATAAATTAAAAGCAGATCAATCACCGATACACAGATAAACAACACAACGTAAACAACATAAACAAATAACCACAACCACATATAAATCATATAAACCACACTAAAAGCAATTAGTTATTGAGAAAAATCCCTCAGGTAAGCTCCCCTTACCTCTTGAAGCTTAAACTACAGTTCCCGTTAATCTCCCGATTTGATTCGGTTTCCTCCGTCGGCTTTAGGTCAAACCAATCCGATCGATTCCTTCATAACGAATTGCAACCAAAATAAATCAAAATCAAACAAACAACATACTTGGCTCATGGAGGTTAGGGTTCGGCTTCAACAACTTTTCTAGGTTAGGAAAATTAAAATTTTGTTAACTTAGGGATTTATGATCCATAAGTAACTTAAACATGATTAAGCATTTAAACCAAGAACATGAACTAAAACTCATCTAGTTCCAAGAACTAGGGTTCGGTTTTCTCAAGATCATAGGCTAGAAGTTTTTAAAATTTCTTCAACTCTTGGATTTAATCAACATACAAGACTTAGAGTTGGATTCAAGTGTTACAAAACCACTTTTGAATCACAAAACCATCAAGTGTTCATAGCTAGGGTTTCAGCCTTAATGAAACAAATAGGTTAGAGTTTGATTTTTGATCTTCTATGTACTTACATAAAAGAACTATCAAGGTACTAGAAGATTGAATCATGAATCAAGACATGAAAATGAAACAAAACCCATGAACATCACTTTTCAATGGATTCGGCCCAGCCCAGAAATCAAGCAAAGAAATTTCTCATGATTATATGCTTCTAGGTGATGCAAATAGAGATGATTATAAGATCATAGCAATTGGTTTCATGTCAAAAGGATTTTTCTAGATTTTGTTATGAATTTTCAAAGTTCTAGATCTAGAAACTTAAAAGTGATGAACAAAGATGAAATAAACTTTGAATCATGAAACTTATTGAAGAACATAGACATGATCAGGGAAGAAGAATAGGATTCACCTCTTGAAGTTCAAAGACAAGTGAAGATCCAAAGACTTGCTTCACAAAATGATGCTAGAAAAGCTTATGAACTTATGAGTTTATGAAACAAAAAGGCAATAGGAAGAAAATGAAATGTGAGGGAGGGTATTTATAGGGATGTGGCTGCGCCACTTTTGAAGGATCAAGTAGAAAGGAGGTGACTTCTCAAAGGACTTAAATGCAATTAATTCCTAGGGACCATTTTGCAAAGATTCCAAAAGTATAAGGACTATTTTTCAAATTGCCAATAGTTTGAAATGATGACCATGTGCAACATTTAATGTGTTCACATGTGACTCATCTTGTTGAATTTTCTTGAAGCTTTTTGGGAAGAATCTAGAATACTTTGGGACCTTCAAGATAAGTGTAGAACTTAGGAGAACATTGGAGAACATTGTGGAAGATTCAAGAATAAACTTGACTCATCCAAGTTAAGGGCAGCCCCCACTCCTCCTTGGGCTTGCGCATGGGCCTTGGAAATTTGGGCTTGGATTTAATTATTTTGGCCCACCAAAATGCTTAAGGCATAACCATAAGCTAGGAAACTTACATGATTTCTAATGGGCTTCATGGAATTAAATTCATGGACAAGGAATTTGGGCTTCAAGGCCATGGTCCACTAATGGATTTGGAACAAAGATTCTGGCCCAATTCACTTGGAAAAACATAGGGACTAACTTAGGGATCAAAGTGCAATTAATAGAAAGTTCAAGGACTTAAGTGCAAAATCCATAAATTGCTACTTTAACCTTGTAGAATCCTCTAGACTCAAAAGTGTGATTCATCCCCATGATCATCTCAAAATTCTAAGATAACCTCTTTATCTGCTCTTGGAAACTCCAAAATCCACTCTGTCGTTCGCCCGATTACGTATTTCGCCCGTAAAACGTATATTATTTCATTTTTTTATGAAATAATTCTAAAAATACACAATTGTAGGAAATAAAATAAAAATCTTAAGTCTTTCGTCCACGAATTAAAATTAGGTCTTTAGAGCAGTATAATTATACTGTCAATGAAATTCGCGGGCCGGGATTCACCTGACTTTCAAACCTAAATTTTAATCGTAGCTCCCTACATTCAAGTAGGATTGAGTGATGAACTCCGTTTATTTAAAATAATTTTATAATACTCATATAAATATATACAAATAATCGTCCGCATTTCGATTATTTTGAAACAGTGAAAATCGGGGTGTTACATTACTACCCCTCTAAAAAAAAATTCGTCCTCGAAATTTCGTGACACGAAGCTAGACAGGAATGAAAGATCCCAAAACCTTACTTTCACAAGAAAGTATATAAAAGAATTTCATCAATCGGATAAAAATACAAGAATATTTTGTGCATAAGGATTCTTTAACAAATTCAGGGAAGTAAAAATGTATGATCGGTACACTTTTACAAACATGAATCTAAGAAAGTTTCATCTCTCACAAGAATTTCCTTGCCAATAATTTAAAAGAACTATGGTCCGTCAAGAATTTGGACCGAATCACTTTCTACAAAACGTAAAAGTGACTAGAGTAAGTCTCATTTGAGAAACTAGTTTTGTCTAGAAAGTATCTATCCTGAACAACAATAGGATAGTCTAAACATATAGAATTCCACCATGAAGTTTAGAAGAAACAGATAATTTCAACATATCCACACACAATCCATCGAAACAAGTATGAATTGTACTCGAATTAAAATAGTATAGTTAAGAGGTTACCGTCATGGTTTGAAGTCTCAGCTCCCCACACATTATATACTCTACCCGCAGTCTTTGGCCTGACGGCATTGGTGTGATTGACAGCCGATCCACGCCTTGGCGCATTGCAATCTCTCGCCAAATGTCCCACTTGATTACAATTGAAACACTTAGTCCCCTTTTTAGGGCAAGTATTCATCATGTGATTTGGATCCCCACATCCGTAGCACCTTCTGAGTTGGCCTTGACTTTGGTTCGTTTGGCCACCACTCCCCGATGCAACAAAATTCGAATGATGTTGTTGTCGATTATGGTCATTTCCTGGTGGACGAAAATAAGGCTTCTGCGGATTTCGTTCCTCTTTCCGATTCTGATTCTGGTTCTTGGAACGAGAGGGTCCTCCATCATTCCCCTTATTATCTTTTCCTTTCCTCATCTGTTCAATCTTCCGACTCATCTCAACCAATGCTTGAAAAGTTCGAAGTTGCAGAGGTAAGACAGATTCCTTAATCTCAAATCTCAGTCCCGCCTCGAACCTCTCACACTTCCAGCTCTCATTGGGTTGTGCTTGAAAGAAACAGAAGTATTTGGCAAGCGATTCAAACTTAGCCGCATACTCTCCCACAGACATGTCTTGTTGTTGTAATCCCAGAAATTCCATCTCTTTCTCGATCCTAACGCTCTGCGGAAAATACTTATCCATGAATGCAGTTCGGAAAATGTTCCAGGTAATCTCCTGATGATCAGCTTCAAGCAGTTGTTGAACACCCTTCCACCAATACTGCGCATCTCCTATCAGCAGGAAAGTAGCATAAATAACCCTTACTTCTGCAGGAGTAACCACCAGTTCAAAGATTTTCTCCAACTCCTGAATCCATAAATCATCTTTCTCATGATCAGCATCCCCACCAAATTGTGGAGGATTTTGGTTTCGAAATGCAATAAGAGCTTTGCCTTCCGCAGCTTGCAGATTCTAGGCATTCATAGATGCAGTTTGATTTGCAATTGCAGCAGCCACATGTTCGATAGCCTGAGCGGCATAGTCCACTCCTTCCTCATAATTTTCATCCATGTTACCATGGCCACTAATAGGACCACCTCTACGACCACGACCACGTCCACGATCGCGTCCACGTCCTCGTCCACGTCCACCTTCTGGTGCTGGTTCCATAACTGACCTGTAGAACAAAATCAGTTATACCGCAACCAGAAAATGAAATGTGCATTGGGGTATTAACACACATTACTTCTAAGAAGAAATTCAAACAAAACTTAACTCAAAGAATACACAACGTCAACACAACAGACCAATTCCCCCAAAGATCCCGAAAGACTCGACCGGCTCTGATACCACTAATGCGACACCCTAAACTCGGGTCATCACATGGTTACCCATTTGCGGAAATAAAACTTAATTTGCTGGTTGCTTTCGGAAAATAATGTTTTCTCAACGTTCATCTTTTCAAAATATGGTGATAAAATTTTTCCTTTTTCTTTTAACCTCATAACCACAACAACGTAATCAAATCACACTTAAATACACAATGTATATAAGTCATACAACTATACTGTCTCATATGTTTCCACACCTAGATCATTATCAGTTTTATCCTCAAAACATAATATAACATAATAGAACCTAAGCTGGTCGTAACTAACAGACACTACAGCTAACAGTAGCAGCACAGCATGCCTCGAACTAGATAGCCTTCGTCTTCTTGTAGGGATCATACCCCTTGTACGACTCTGATATGGTTGTATGGGTGAGACGCCAATATATGGATTTATCACCATAACTAAAAGCGCAATGCAAAAGAAGGCACATACTGATCAGCCTCTGGCTCGTCTAGTTTTATAACTAGAAAGACCATGGCTTTGTGCTAATTATATCTCGTTTTCGCCCAAATTAGACTCGATTGTCTTCAAGCAACATTTTGAGTCGTTTAAGTAGTTTTAGGGTAATTTAGCTGATTTAGAGTCAAATAAAGCACTTACTGCTATTTCTTGTTTTCAGGTTAATAAAGAGAAGCAGTTCTGGAATCTTCGCCCCGCGAGTGCCTGCTCGCCTCGCGAGCCTGAAGCCTTACTGTGCCAGAAATGTTACCCTCTCTGTCTCACCCCGCGAATAACTGTCTTGGCCCGCGAGAAATCCAACCCTGAAGGATAGAGACCATCACGGCTAGGCCGTGATGAAGGCCACGGGCGTGACAGATTGGAATTTGAAGTCTCACCTCGCGAATATTAAGCTCGCCTCGCGAGAAAGCCAAACACTGAAGACCTGTTCATAATATTCGCCTCGCGAATGGCTGCTCGCCTCGCGAGCATGCGCAGTCCAGAATCTGTATTTATATCTGTTTTAGGGCAGAACTAAAGGTTCTTCTTATCCTCTTCCTTTCTTTTCATAGGACGGCTGCGAATTTAGGTTTAGGTTTTATGTTTGTAATGGAGAGCTAGTCTCCTTGGATCAATCTGCTGTAATCGGGTTCCAATGACGCTTGAGGTTTTGTAATTCCTAAACTTAATGCTTTTCTCTTTCAATATTTGTTCTGGATGTTCTGTTTGCTTAATTCAGGATTATGTAGAATATGTATTGATTTGTTTCGATGATTGTGTGTTCCTAAACTTAATCGCGTTTGCTTAATTCGCGTGTGTTCAATTCGTGTTTGCTTAATTCACGAAGGGCTTAATCCGTTTGCTGAATTCGGAATTAGGAATATGTGTCTCGTAGCGTCGGTTTCGCTTGTTAATTGACGCTACAATCGAAAAGGGATTAGATCCGCTTAGGGCTTGGATTTATATGAACCGATGATAGTGGGAAACCGAGAGCAGTAGGTTGATCGTTTTTAGTTATTTGATAATCATTTAGTTTGCATTGTTTTTCTCTGCTTTGTTTTCTTTATTTTATTTCAAATCCAAAACCCCCCAAATCTGACTTTTTCTATTAACAACAACCTAAGAGTCCTTGTGAGACGATACTCGAGTTGTCGCCCCCTATCTACATATTTTTACCAACCGCTCGCTTTTTGATGCGTGCGCGACAGCGTGTCACATACACATATACATGTCTATAACAATGTACTCATTCATATTATATCACATCGTTTATCAATGGGTTTCACACCCGAAACATCAACGTTGGAAAAAGATGCATGAAAACTTCAATACATCATCTAAACATTCACACCTAATCTCATGAGATATCTTCAACATCGTGATGAGTTGATTAGGCTCAATTGCCACACTAGGCAAACAGGCACACAGCCAAAACCCATCTCACACTGTCTAACATTGTGGCACAGGTGATTACAACGTTGATGGGGCCTCATTGTCCACTGGTGAGCCACCGAACTCACTCAAATTACAAAACAAATCCCTACTAGCTTGTAGTATAAGGAATGACTCAGATCGTCTCTCAAAAGACCATGAGTGCTATTCAATCATATCAAGACTCAACACAAAAATGGGGAGGGGTTTGTGATTTTAGATTGCAAAAGATAAATTTAGACTAAGAGAAATCAAGTGAGAAATCAACCAATCCAAGACACTTAACCAGAATTCCAATTTTGGCTATCATAGACCACGTAATACTCAAACTGAATCCAAGTAATGGTTAATTCAATTTCAACCGAGATCTCTGCATCAGAATTGAGATTCACTACTAGGTAATCATCTAGGATTTAACTGACAAACGATTTTACAAATCTATAAAATCAGTGCAAGTTTAAATACAAGAACCAATTAACCTTAAACCACAAATCTATAGTTTAATTTACTTCAACTCAGAGAATGAGATATTGAATTATCAATCAATATCACATTCCTAATTCATAATTTCGAATACACAAACAGTAATCACCATTTATGCATCACGAATTCTGATTAGTAAGGAGAAGAGAAGATAAAAACTACTTGAATTCAAAATGAAAGTTGTAACACCCCGATTTTCGCTGCTTCGTAATATCGGTAATAAATATATAAATATATATTTTTATGCAAGCCTTAGAAAATGATTTTGGATAAACCAATGTCATTTCCTTGTTATACTTATTTTTATAAGATTACGGGGAAGTTTTTGGTTGAAAATTCAGACGGAAGTCGGTCTACCGTTTTGTGTTTTCACTGATAGTAAAAGTTTACTGCTCAGAAGACCTAATTTTGAGTCGTGAACGAGATGAATAATGTTTTTATCGTATTTACTACGATACTGGAAGTTTTGAAAATTTTGGTAAAAAAATTAAAATATTATATTTGTTGCGGGCGTATAAGTCGAGATATCTCTAGGAAAAGCTTGTGCCAGATGAATCGAGAAGTCGGCAACATAGCAGAGATGTTGGATTGACCGACTTGACGAGCATTTATGACGAGTTTATCCGTATCATAATGGCCATAATGGCACATTTATGGCAAAGTGAAAATTTCCTATGAAATGACCATTTTGCCCTTGTCTTTATATGACAGTTGCAAGCAAATGCCATTGGAAATGTTGACTAAAGCTTGCCCAAAACCCACGGCTCCAATGCCTTCTTCATTAAGTATTGGTTTCTTCTTCATTTAAATAGGTTGTCTTCTTCCTTAAGCCATTTTTCCATTTTCATGTTCTTTTGCTCCAAAGAGTTCATAATTTGTCAGATTTTGATTGGCAATTCTGACCAGTTTCTATTTTGAATGTCGTAACACTTCCAACATGAAAGTTGTTCATATTTCTCTCTTCTTTCCAACGACATAAAGATCATCCAAAACGGACAAGTATGTTGAGAGATCTACTCAAAATACTAAAACTGTTCTAAACCCTAACTATGTTCATCTTCTTCCTTAAGTTTCTCAAGAACATCATGAAAAATTTGTGAAGAACATCATCCAAATCTTGATTTCCTTGAATCATCAAGAGGTAAAAACTTATTCTCTTGTCATTTGAATCATTTCTCTTCACAACTTTTGTAGATTCATGGCTAAGATTCATATGTTCTTCATTTGTTCAAAGTTCATGGATCTAGATTCAAAAATTCATAACTAATTCTAGAAAAATCCTTTTGACATGAAACTAATTGCTATGATCTTATAATCATCTCTATTTTCATCATCTAGAAGCACAAGATCATGAGAAATTTCTTTCCCTAAAATCTGGACTGGGCCGAACCTAGGTTAACTTTGTGTTCTTAGGTTTTGTTTCATTTTCATGTCTTGATTCATGATTATATCTTGATAGTTCTTGTATTCAAGTATATAGAAGATCAAAAATCAAACTTTAACCTATTGATCTCATCAAAACCGAAACCCTAGGTATGAGCACTTGTTGGTTTTATGATTCAAAAGTTGTTTGTAACACTTGAATCTAACTCTAGGTTTTGTATGTTGATTAAATCCAAGAGTTTAGAAATTTTAGAGATTTCTAACCCCAAACTCAGCCCTTGGCAGAAACCCTAGTTCTTGGAACTAGATGAGTTTTAGTTCATGTTCTTGGTTCATAATCTTGGGTTAAGTGCTTAATCATGTTTAAGTTACTTATGGATCATAAATCACTAAGTTAACAAAATTTTAACTTTCCTAACCTAGAAAAGTTGTTGAGGCCGAACCTTAACCTCCATGAGTCAAGTATGTTTTTGTTTGATTTGATTTATTTTGGTTGCAATTCGTTATGAAGGAATCGATCGGGTTGGTTTGACCTAAAGCCGACGGAGGAAACCGGATCAAATCGGGAGATTATTTGAAACCCTTAGTTCGAGTCTTCAACCCTTAGTTCTGGCTGCGTGCCTGGTGTTCTGTTCTGGCTGCGTGCCTGGTGTACTGTTCTGGCTGCGTGCCTGGGTTTTCTGTTCTGGCTGCGTGCCTGGTATTCTGTTCTGGCTGCGTGCCTGGGTTTTATGTTCTGGCTGCGTGCCTGGTATTCTGTTCTGGCTGCGTGCCTGGGTTTTCTGTTCTGGCTGCGTGCCTGGTGCTCTGTTCTGGCTGCGTGCCTGGTATTCTGTTCTGGCTGCGTGCCTGGGTTTTCTGTTCTGGCTACGTGCCTGGTGTTCTGGCTGTGTGCCTTGGAGTCTGATCAACTCATTACTTGTTGGGAGATCTCATGAGATTAGGTGTGAATGTTTAGATGATGTATAGAAGTGTTCATGCATAGTTTTTACAATGTTGGTGTTTGGGGTGTGAAACCCACTGATAAACTATATGCTATAATTGAGACGTTTATGTATATGTGTATGTGTCTTCTTTTGTGCAAGCATTTAATTATTTTGTTAAATCCATATATTGGTGTCTCACCCTTACAACACATATCAGAGACGTACAAGGGGTAGGATGTCTACAAGAGGGAGAAGGCTGTCTAGTTCAAGGAATGCTGTGCTGCTCCAGTTGGCGGTAGTGTCTGTTAGTTACGACCAGCTTAGGTCCTATTTTGATATATTGTGTTTAGGAAAATAAATCTGATAATGATATAGGTGTGAAGACATATGAGGCAGTATAGTTGTATGACTTATATACATTATGTATTTAAGTGTGATTTGATTATGTTGTTGTGGTTGTGAGGTTAAAAGAAAGAAAGAAAAAAAAATTTATCACCATATTTTGAAAAGATGAACGTTGAGAAAACATTATTTTCCGAAAGTAACCAGCAAATTAATTTTTATTTCCGCAAACGGGTAACCATGTGATGACCCGAGTTTAGGGTGTCACAAAAGTTGAAGTACAAAAGTCTCAAGCCAAACGAAATTCCTTCAATCACCTTGGATTGATTTCAGAATTAGCCTCCCATGGCTACAGTCCAAGGAGGTTTGAGGAAGAGAAAAGAAAAAAATACGAAAACAATAACAAACAACTTAATTAAGCAGCAGAAAACTAAAAAAACCACCAGTCTCCTATTCTGGCTCCTATTTATACAAATTCTCTCAAGACCTCCTATCAATATCTGAATGCTCCTTCAATTAACTTCAACCTCTGCCTCTTAGCTTTCCAAAGCCACTTAATTTGCTTAATTACGAATTAAGATGAGAGAGTTATGTCCACATTCAACTCATAGGGCAACTGAAACGACCTCTGACTTCACATGGATTGCATCCCCTCAAAACTACTCTGTTTGGAAAAAATGGTCTTCATGATAGTTAAAGCTCTGTGTTTGATCTTTCATTTTCCACTGGTTTCAGTTCCAAACGACATCTACAGCCCAAGTTATGGCCCAATCTTCATGACCAGTTCAGGTTCCAGCGACAGCAATTATGTTCTGACTTAAAGGCCCAATCTGACCCACTATACATCCAATTCAGCATCTGAGTTCTTCATGAAAGTTGTTGGGCTTCCTTTCAGCTTTCCTACAATATAAAGTTCATAATTTTTAGATGCCCGGAACTCAAGATATGGCTAAAATACAGAGTCAACATCTATAATCATGAATTAGTGAAAATTTGCAATAAAGCCCAATGAGGCCCAAACTCATAAATCATTGCTAGACTAAATCAATTATGCACATTTAGCTTGTAAAAAGTACTAAAAATGAGGGATATTCAATGCATGCAAATAATGTTTATCACATTCCCCCACACTTAGCTCTTGCACGTCCCGGGCAAACTTGAAATTGAAACACAACACCAAGAACAAAACACAAAACCTAAAAGCTCTACAAGACTCAATTTCCAAAGATATTCAAGAAGGCAAAATTCCATGAGCAAGGTAACCATCAAAGCCAAGAGATCACAACATCAATGAAATTACATTTCCTTTCATCTCAAATCAACAAGGTAACTTTAATTGGAAAGCATAGATCAAGAATGGTAGATCCTCACACAAGATACACTCTCAATCCCTCAAGTGTTTAGAAGGTAAAGATTTCACTCAAATCAACTCATGAAAATTGCACTACCATAAGCTTGCTCATATTCTACTTCTCCACTATTAAAAACACATGCACACACAAATCAAGAGGACTTTATCAAGGTTGCAATGAGGTCAAAAGCAAAGGAAATGATATGTCAAGTTAAGAACCAAAGAGAGTAAAAGAGCATTGGTGAAGGACTCAATTAGCAAAAGGTGAAAATTTACCCAAAAAATTCACAAAAATGCGCAATCTTTCACATTTTCCTTTATTGATCTTCACAACCGTGTGACTATATTCTTGTTTGTTTCTTTTTCTTCTCTTTTTTTTTTCTAAATGCACAATAATTTTTTTTAGTACCCAATTTTCACCAAATACCAGCATTTCACCCCCCCCACCCACCCACACACATACACTTGTACCATTGCTTGTCCGCAAGAAATAAGAATGCCTCCAAAGAAACAATGCTCTCTCACTCGCTTAGGTTGGGTAAAAACATGGTTTTTCACTTAAGGCAAGAAATGAGCTAAAAACAATGAGTAGACAATTAGGCTCAAGGGGGCTAATCAAGGGGAAAATGATGCAAGGTAGGCTTATTTGGCCAAAGTAGTTAAGCAAGAAGAATGCCTCAATCATGTCCATGTATGCAAGCAGAGATATAGCTTCAAAAAGAAATAAAGCAAGTTCTAGAGTAACAAAAATCATGAGTGACAACCACACAGGAAAGGAAAAAAATGGTACAAATGCATAAACCATTCAACAATAGGCTCAAAATCTCACAAGGCATGGATGAATCTACCAAACTCAAACCAGCAACCCAAAAACCATAACAAAACCTGTGATTATGATGAAAGACAATAAATTCCACACATTCTATGACACTTAACTTTAAAATGAAACCAAACTCACAACTTTCACACATCTTACACATTAATGGAAACAACTTTAAAAGACAATAACAGAAAAAATGCAAAAACAGAAAATAAAATGCAGAAACAGTAAAAACAGAAAACAATAAAAAGGAAAAGTGTGGAAAGAGGCGCCCTCATGGTGGATATATAGCATCTAGCAAAGCCACCTCCTCCATGGTGGACTCTGGCACGTTCTCATAAAAGTGCTTGAGCCGATGCCCATTAACCTTGAAAATCCGCTTTGTTGTCACATCCTGAAGTTCAACTGCACCATAAGGAAAAACATTAGTAGCAACAAAGGGACCTTCCCACCTAGACCTCAATTTACCAGGCATCAACTTAAGTCGGGAATTAAACAACAAGACTTTCTGGCCGACCACAAATTCTTTTCGCGTAAGCATCCTATCATGGAAAACTTTGGTCTTCTCCTTGTAGAGGCGAGAGCTCTCATAGGCCTCCAATCGGATCTCTTCCAATTCCTGTAAGTGGAGCTTCCTTTCCACACCCGCCTAGTGTAAGTCCATATTGCACTGCTTAACCGCCCAGAATGCTCTATGCTCAATCTCCACCGGTAGGTGGCATGCCTTCCCAAACACAATCCGATATGGGGACATCCCAATCGGAGTCTTATAGGCGGGTCTGTAAGCCCATAAAGCATCTTCAAGCCTCAAACTCCAATCCTTCCTGTTAGGTTGGACTGTCTTCTCAAGGATATGCTTGATCTCGCGGTTGGAAACCTCGGCTTGTCCATTGGTCTGGGGGTGGTAAGGTGTAGACACCTTGTGCAATACTCCATACTTCCTCATCAAAGCCTCCATGCTCCGGTTGCAGAAGTGTGAACCCTGATCACTGATGATGACCCTCGGGATTCCAAACCTGCATAAAATATGTGATCTAACAAAATCCACAACAACTTTGGAATCATCAGTCCAAGTGGCTTTTGCCTCCACCCATTTAGATACATAATCAACAGCCAGCAATATGTAAACAAAACCAAAAGAAACAGGAAAAGGTCCCATGAAATCAATACCCCATACGTCGAATATCTCACAAAGCAGCAAAGGCTGCTGGGGCATCTCATTCCAGCGAGAAATGTTTCCTGTTCTCTGACACTATTCACAAGACTTACAAAACAGATATGCATCATGAAATAAGGTGGGCCAATATAATCCAGAATCTAACACCTTCCTAGCTGTACGTTGGGGACCGAAATGCCCACCACATGCTAATGAATGACAAAAACTAAGAACAGAATGAAACTCATGATTAGGCACACATCTCCTAATAACCTGATCACTACAAAATCTCCACAGATAAGGATCATCCCACACATAATACTTAGACTCACTTTTTAGCTTATCAGACTGAGCCCTGGTGGAATATGCAGGTAACACTCTAGCAACCAGGAAATTAACTAAGTCAGCAAACCAAGGAGAGGGGACCTTACCCTGTAGCTGCAAAAGCTGCTCATCTGGGAAAGAATCCTGAATCGGCATGGGATCTGAGGCCCTCTCAATCCTACTCAAGTGATCCTCCACTAGGTTCTCTGCTCCACTCCTATCCCGGATCTCCAGATGAAACTCCTGAAGCAGTAGCATCCATCTAATTAGTCGTGGCTTGGCGTCTAGCTTCTTTAAAAGGAACTTTAGAGCTGCATGATCAGAAAATACAACAACTTTAGAGCCAAGCAAATACGATCTAAACTTATCTAAAGCAAAAACAATTGCTAAAAGCTCTTTCTCAGTGGTTGTGTAATTGGCTTGAGCAGCGTCCAAAGTCCTGGAAGCATAATAAATCACATGAGATGCTCTCCCCACTCTTTGTGCTAAAACTGCTCCCACAACATAATTAGAAGCGTCACACATCAGCTCAAATGGAAGAGTCCAATCCGGTGACTGAATAATGGGTGTGCTAGTCAAAGTTTGCTTCAGATGGTCGAATGCTGCCTTGCATTTCTCATCAAAAACAAAATCCACATCTTTTTACAGCAAGTGGGATAGAGGAAGGGCTATTTTGCTAAAATTTGCAATGAAACGCCTGTAGAAACCTGCATGACCCAGAAATGACATACCCTGTTCTACTTCAATACCCTTACTAGATAATAACATCTATCTTAGCAGGGTCTACTTCAATACCCTTACTAGATACTACATGGCCTAATACTATACCCTGTTCTACCATGAAATGACATTTCTCAAAATTAAGAACAAGGTTAGTCTCAATGCACCTATGCAGCACCCTAGACAAGTTATGCAAACATGAATCAAAAGAAGAACCATACACAGTAAATTCATCCATAAATACCTCCATGCACTCCTCTAAGAAATCAGAAAATATGCTCACCATGCACCGCTGGAAGGTACCAGGGGCATTGCAGAGGCCGAAAGGCATGCGTCTGTAGGCAAAGGTGCCGAAGGGACAGGTAAATGTGGTCTTCTCTTGATCTTCTGGGGCAATGTGAATCTGGAAGTAGCCAGTGTAGCCATCCAGAAAGCAATAATGGGACTTATCAGCCAGCCGCTCCAACATCTGATCAATGAATGGAAGGGGGTAATGGTCCTTCCGAGTGGCTTGGTGAGGCGTCTGTAGTCAATGCAAACTCTCCAGCTATTCTGCACTCGGGTCGGAATAAGCTCATTCTTCTGGTTTGTCACTATTGTCACTCCAGATTTCTTGGGAACTACTTGCACTGGGCTCACTCACTTGTTGTCAGATATAGGGTAGATGATACCAGCCTACAGTAGCTTGGTCGCCTCTTTCTTCACCACATCTAGAATGAGAGGATTTAGCCTCCTCTGGGGTTGCCTCACTGGTTTAGCTTCATCTTCAAGTAGTATCCGATGCATGCAGGTGGAAGGGCTTATGCCAGGAATATTTGCAAGTGTCCATCGTATTGCTCTCTGATTCTCCCTCAGAATCCCCAACAGCTTCTTCTCCTGTTTAGCAAGGAGGTTCTTGGCCACAATCACCGGAAGCTGCTCATGATCTGCTAAGTAGGCATACTTCAGATGTGCAGGCAGTGGTTTTAGCTCCAATTTGGGTGGTTGCACTGTAGAGGGAATTAATCTGGTGGGTTGCACATCTTCTGCAGATTTAAGCTGTGCAAAATCAGAATTTCCTGCATAATCTGCACCAGTTTTATCAGTTATGAAAACAGAATCATCAACACTTAAGAATGTAGCAATTTCATTACATGCATCACATAAAACAGTTCCATCACAACCAGTGCAGCATACAGAATCAGATAAATCAGTAAAACCATCAAAATCAGTAAAATCCACAGCACATAGTTCATCACATGCAGCATCAATTAATTCGGTAAGGACATCAATATGAAAAATAGAATGCTCTTCCATGGGATGCTTCATAGCATCAAAAATGTTAAATTGCACAATTGAGTCTCCAAACTCCATGGAAAGAGTTCCTGCATGCACATCAATCTTGGTCCGAGCTGTCTTAAGGAAAGGTCTTCCTAGAATGAGTGGGGCCTTGCTGGTTAGGGACTCGCCCTCCATCTCCAAGATGTAGAAGTCTGCGGGAAAGATCAACTCATCCACTCGTACTAACACATCCTCAATCAGTCCAGCTGGATATGCATTGCTCCTGTTTGCCAATTGAATCACCACACTTGTAGAATGCAAAGGTCCAAGTCCAAGAGAATTAAAAATAGACATAGGCATTACATTAATTGAAGCACCTAAGTCTAGCATGGCATTCTCAAATCTAGAATTTCCTATTATGCATGGAATTGTAAAAGTCCCTGGATCTTTGCATTTCTGAGGCATAGGTTGAATGAGAGCCGAAATGTTGCGACTCATGCTAATTCGTTCATTTCCTTTCAGCCTCCTCTTGTGGGTGCAGAGTTCCTTCAGAAACTTGGCATATTTAGGAATTTGTTTGATTGCATCCAACAATGGAATGTTGACTTCCACCTTCCTAAAGGTCTCTAAAAAGTTCCTTATCTTTCTCAACTTCATCTGCCTTCTTGGATACGACTGCTCGATGTGGGATGGGAGTGGAATTGCACAATCTGACTTCTGCTGCATTGTGACATGATCTGCAGATTTGGAATTTTCTGCTGCAGAGTTGGATTGATGATTTTCTGCAGAATCTTGTGCTACTTCTTTGAAGTCTGCAGAATTCGAATTTGCTACTCCTTCATCTGAATTTTCTACAGAATTCTGCTTCCTTGACTTGCATGGTGGTTGGGGGTCAGTTGCCACAATCTTTCCAGTTCTCAGCATAATGGCACTTACATTACCTTTTGGATTAGGAATGGTCTGTGCAGGAAGTTGGCCACTGCCTTGGCTTTGTAGCTGATTCATGGAGGAAGCTAGTTGCCCAATTTGAGTCTCCAATTCTGAATTGTAGCTTCTGTTCTCTGCTGGAATTGGAGATTGTTGGTGGCCATTTGCTTCACCAGATCTTCAAATGAAAGGTCAGATTTTGGTGCTGCAGTAGCTTGATTCTGCATTGGCTGCTGTTGGAATGGCCTACTTGGTCCAGCTTGAGTTTGAAACTGGTTTTGCCTTATTGGTTGCTGCCGGAATGGTTGCCTATACTGCTGTTGTTGAGGTTGCTGTTGTGTATTACCATATCTCAAGCTGGGGTGGTCTCTCCAACCAGGATTATAAGTGTTGGAAAAGGGATCATACCTTTGCTTCTGCTGAAACTGAGGCTTACCAGGAAACACACCTGCTGCAGCTACAAACTGGTCTTGGAGTGCAACATTGTCTTCTTGCAAAGTGGGACACGAATCTGTGAAATGATATGGATTGGAGCGTATGCTGCAGACTCTTGCATTGGTCTGCATAGATGTAGGTTGTTGTCCCATAGCCATTTACCTCACCAAGGAAGTCAGCTCATCAAGTCTATGCTCCATTCTTTGTTGATTAGCAGTTGAAACTTGGACCTCATTGACTCCTCTGGTGGAACTCACCATTCTGGTGCCAAACTGTTGAGAGTTGGCATCCATGTTGGCAATTAAATCTCTTGCAGCAGATGGGGTTTTATCAACTAAAGCACCACCACTAGCAGCATCAACCATGCTCCTCTCCATAGACATCAACCCCTCATAAAAATATTGGATCAACAGCTGGTCACTAATCTGGTGATGAGGGCAGCTTGCACACAATTTCTTGAACCTCTCCCAATACTCATGCAAAGTTTCATCACCATTCTGCCTAATCCCACAAATGTCTTTTCGGATTGCAGCAGCTCTAGATGCAGGGAAGAACTTCTCCAGAAACAGCCTTTTCATGTCATTCCAGCATGCTATAGAGGCTGGTTGAAGGTAGTAAAGCCAATCCTTGGCTGCACCATCCAATGAGAAAGGAAATGCCCTAAGCTTGATGTGATCTTCAGGAACAGCATGTGGTCTCATGGTAGAACAAACCACATGAAACTCTTTTAAATGCTTATGTGGGTCTTCACATGCTAAACCATGAAACTTAGGCAAAAGGTGTATTAATCCAGATTTTATTTCAAAATTAACCTCAAGAGTAGGATATTGGATACATAATGGTTGGTAGTTCACATCAGGTGCAGCAAGTTCTTTCAGAGTTCTATTGTTAGCCATGTTAACACAATTATCAGTTAAATCAGAATCAGAAACAACAGAATCAGAAACAACAGAATTATCAAATTGATCAAGTAATCTCCTCTGAGTCCTAATCAACTGATGCAAGGTCCTTCCAATCTCATGGTCGTATGCAACTAAATCACCAGGTTGGGACCTAGTCATACACACATATAGGCCAGGAGAGCAAGAACCATCTCAAAACACTACAAGTACAAATTCTAAAAAGACATAGAAATTGGAAAATCGTACCAAATAAATTTTAAAAAATATAAGATAACCACAGAAAAACTCTAAAAAGTCAGCAAAGCAAATACAAATTTTTTTGGAATTTTTAAAAATGGTAAAATACTTTAAAAAATTAGAAAAGTGGCCTAAACGATGGAATTTTGGCTCCGGAGGCCCTATGTCCCGAAGTACTCCGTACTATGGGGAGTTCTATTTCCTGATTTTTTCGGATTTTCTAGGAAAATTTGAGAGCAATCGGAGCACAAAAATTCTGACAGCAAAATATTACCAAAATGCCAATGGTTTCACTACAAACAGCAATTCAGTGGATAAACAGGTTAGAAATTAATATAAACACTGTCTAATATGATTGAATGCTCAAAATGGTCCTCGACAACGGTGCCAAAATTTGGTGAGCCGCCGAACTCACTCAAATTACAGAACAAATCCCTACTAGCTTGTAGTATAAGGAATGACTCATATCGTCTCTCAAAAGACCATGAGTGCTATTCAATCATATCAAGACTCAACACAAAAATGGGGAGGGGTTTGTGAATTTAGATTGTAAAAGATAAATTTAGACTAAGAGAAATCAAGTGAGAAATCAACCAATCCAAGACACTTAACCAAAATTCCAATTTTGGCCATCACAGACCACGGAATACTCAAACTGAATCCAAGTAATGGTTAATTCAATTTCAACCGAGATCTCTGCATCGGAATTGAGATTCACTACTAGATAATCATCTAGGATTTAACTGACAAACGATTTTACAAATCTATAAAATCAGTGCAAGTTTAAATACAAGAACCAATTAACCTTAAACCACAAATCTGTAGTTTAATTTACTTCAACTCAGAGAATGAGATATTGAATTATCAATCAATATCACATTCCTAATTCATAATTTCGAATACACAAACAGTAATCACCATTCATGCATCACGAATTCTGATTAGTAAGGAGAAGATAAGATAAAAACTACTTGAATTCAAAATGAAAGTTGAAGTACAAAAGTCTCAAGCCAAACGAAATTCCTTCAAGCACCGTGGATTGATTTCAAAATTAGCCTCCCATGGCTACAGTCCAAGGAGACTTGAGGAAGAGAAAAGAAAAAAATACGAAAACAATAACAAACAACTTAATTAAGCAGCAGAAAACTAAAAAAACCACCAGTCTCCTATTCTGGCTCCTATTTATACAAATTCTCTCAAAACCTCCTCTCAATATCTGAATGCTCCTTCAATTAACTTAAACCTCTGCCTCTTAGCTTTCCAAAGCCACTTAATTTGCTTAATTAAGAATTAAGATGAGAGAGTTATGTCCACATTCAACTCATAGGGTAGCTGAAACGACCTCTGACTTCACATGGATTTCAGCCCCTCAAAACGACTCTGTTTGGAACAATGGTCTTCATGAGAGTTAAATCTATGTGTTTGATCTTTCATTTGCCACTGGTTTCAGTTCCAAACGGCATCTAAAGCCCAAGTTATGGCCCAATCTTCATGACCAGTTCAGGTTCTAGCGACAGCAATTATGTTCTGAATTCAAGGCCCAATGTGACCCACTATACATCCAATTTAGCATCTGAGTTCTTCATGAAAGTTGTTGGTATTCCTTTTATCTTTCCTACAATATACATTTCATAATTTTTAGATGCCCGGAACTCAAGATATGGCTAAAATACAGAGTCAACGTCTATAATCATGAATTAGTGAAAATTTGCAATAAAGCCCAATGAGGCCCAAACTCATAAATCATTGCTAGACTAAATCAATTATGCACATTTAGCTTGTAAAAAGTACTAAAAATGAGGGATCTTCAATGCATGCAAATAATGTTTATCATCCACCCGGCACAATAAGAACATCGTTGGTATGATCTACCCTGACGCCGCAAGGTAATCACCCGTTTGATCATGGCACGTCTGCCAAATGCATGCAAGTAAAACATTTTATTCTCAACATTTTTATTTGTGTTATATCTTCATTTGTCAAAGCTCTCAAAAGCTTACAACCCATCATCGTTTCAACATCGAATGCTCTCAAAAGCATCATCGTTTTAACATCTTTACAACTTTTATTAACAACATAGGACCTCAAAGTCCGAGTGCTTAATCACGAAGCCCCTAGACCGTTGCAATCAATCTTAGGTTCGTGGTAATACAAAACATAAACGTTTTAACTTCTTTAAGTAGATACCCAGTCTACAACACAACAAACCTTAATACCCCGACGTCTCGGTTATTAAGTTCCATATCATCGTTTTACATCATTTTTGTTTGTGAAAAACAAATCCAAAATAAGACAACGTCATAAGAACACTAGTACCCCGACATCTCGGTTACTAAGTTCTATATCGTCATTTACATCGTTAAGTAAAACTCATTTACCGAAAATCATTTTTACTTGAAATTCGTTTGTAAAACGTCAAATCATCAAGAACTCTTTTACTGAAACTTCAACCCTAAAAAAATTAAATCATTTCAGATTAAATCTCTTCTTAAATTAAGTACTGCTGGTTTTTAAACTTTCCTCATAAATAATTTCGAAACTTGCCGTCGTTTATCATTTTCCAAGAAAATGTGTTTAAAGTCAAACTTTGACTACTATTATTATTATTATTAAGTATTTTCAAATATTAGTTTCACAAAATAACTTTTTATAATATTTCGGAATTTCTTGCATAAAAATTAGCAGTGCAAAAAAATTTCACGGTTACGCTCTCACCGTGACTCATAATTTACTTTTACACTAATAAATCATTAAAATAATAATATTTCTCAAAACTCATTATTTTTCCAAAATAATATTTTCCACCAATATTATATTCCAACATTCCCCATAAAACGTTGAATATAATTTTCCAACATTCCAACATTTTCCTTTTTCTCATGCAAGGCAATGACACTATCGCTGCACAGTATCGCCGGTGCACACGCTGATTCTCTCCCTCCTCTCTATCAAGGGTGTTCATGCATAGCAATGACACTATAGTTGCACAACTTAAATTCTAATTTGGACGGTCCACGAGAACTTCGGACCTCGTGTATCTCAAATACACGGTTATGAACAACAATGCAACATATGATTCTCACTACTTTTATCAATAACAACCTAGTACCTCAAGCTTTTCCTCATAACCTCCACCTACATTCTATATCACATCACTTCATAGTGAGGCACCTCTAATTCATATTCAAAACTCTCACCCAAACAAAACACCTCCGAGCAATATATATATATATATATATATATATATATATATCCTTAAAATCATCTAAGCATAGTATTAAACCCAGGCAGATCATGCATAACACATTAATCAATAGAATATTCAAATATTCCAATATCATATAAGGCAATTTATCACAACCAAATCATAATAGTCCAACCAAATAAATAACAAAGTCAGCCTCTGTCACGGCCTGGCCGTGACAGCCATCACGGCCGTGACAGGCAACCAAGACAAGTCAGATTCTATCACGGCCTGGCCGTGATAGCCATCACGGCCGTGACAGACATCACAAGCAAGAATTCTACAAAACAGAACCTGTCACGGCCTGGACATGACAACCATCACGGCCGTGACAGACAACAAACATCCTCAATATCATAAATATTCAAACACCGAAATAATACGTCACATGCAGATGGAATACCTCAACCAGCGTATCACAAACAGTCAAAAGTAAATAATTCAGACATCCTCAAATATGAATAATTAACCTAAGGCGATAAACCTACAATTCCCAAATCGTCATTGGTTTTACGGAAAAGATTTCAATACGATTTTGGTTTTGTCGATTACTCGACCACTAGTAGGGTTTAGGTCGCCCTACACCATTATTATAAATTATATACTACTTATCGGTTCCGACGATGGAATGGTTCTTTCTCCCACCTGAGTTAGCATCGGAATTATGACTTCGGCGATCCTCGTTATCACACCACAGTTTAACAGTTTCTCCTTCAACCAAACAATACAACTATAATTAATCAACAAAATCACTCTTAACCTAACTAACTAGGTTTCGGCCAAGAATGGTTAATAGGGAAGGAAACTGACTTTGATCACATGCTTTTGGATAATGAAAGTAGGGATTATATCTAGATCATAGAAATTGGTTTCACATTAAAAGGATTTTTCTACAATTTTCTAGAATTATTTGAAATTCTAGATCTAGGAATGGAAATTTTTGAAAACTTGATGATCATGGCTTGATCTTACAAAATAAATGAAGGAGAAGACTTATATGATTAATGAGAAGAGCTTTTACCTCTTGAAAATTGAAGAAATGAAGAAAATGATCAACCTTCACTATGTTGAAAACTGGACAGCTTGAGGGTGTGATGGTATTGTGAGTGTATCTCACAATATACTCATCCAAAAATCACTAACTTCGGCTTGATATAAGTATAAGAAGAAAAGGAACAACTTTGGTGTTTAAGGTTTCATTTGGTTTGGATCCTAACAGGGGTGAAAAGGGCCTTCTTTCTGCTGTTTCGTGGGTTACTGAGAATTCTGGGCAGTTTCGGTATTTTGATCCTATCTCCCAATCCACTTATCCGTTTTTGATGATCTTTAGCTTGTTGGAAATAAGAGAGAAAGAGGAACAACTTTTATGTTGAGTGTTTTCGAGTTTAAGAAAGGAAGAGGGTCATATGTTTGGTGGGGATTCGGTGTTCTTATGGTTTTGTAACTTAGTTGATGAGGAAGATGAAGAGAATGAAGAAGATGAGTGAAATGGTGAGAGAGGCCACGGTTTGGAGGGTATTTATAGGGGTTGGTTGTGCCACTTTAGAAGGATCTAGTAGGATGAGTTGTCTTGTGTAAAGGATTGAAATGCAAATAATTCCTAGGGACCATTTTGCAAAGATTCCAAAAGTGTAAGGACTAGTTTGCAAATTGCCAATAAATTGTCATGATGACTATTTGCCACATTTAATGTGAGCTTATCTTGACTAACTTTGGCCTGATTTTGTCATAGATATTTTAGGAAAACCCTAGAATGTTGAAGAAGATTTGAGAATGTTGTAGAAAAATGTGGAAGAATGTAGAACATTCTTGATTCATCCAAAATTTATGAGGGCAGCCCCTTCTCCCTCATGGGCTTGCGCATGGGCCTACTCCATTTGGGCTTGAATTCATTTTTGTATGTGGGGCCCACTTAAAGATTTAAACTTAAGCATGACATAGGAAACTTGTATAGTTTCAAATAGGCTTTATGGAATCAATCCATGAACTAGGAAATTTGGGCTTCATAGCCACGTCCATTAAGAGATTGGGAACAAGGATTCTATCCCAATTCACTTGAAAAAAAATCTTAGAAACTAACTTAGGGGCAAAAGGGTAATTTACAGAAAGTTCACGGACTTAAGCGTAAAATTCCTAAATTGTCACTTTAACCCTGTAGAACTTTCTAGACTTAAAAGTATGATTCATCCCCATGAATCATCATGTATGACTTGTTATCCCGATCTCTTGACGGGTCTCTGTAGTTCCGTTTCCGATCGGTTCCCCGATTAGGGTTTTACACCCGTAAAAAGCGTAATATTTTATTTTCGGTTGAAAATTTTCAAAACAACCAAACTCGTTAGAAATATGATTTAAATATAAACCATTTCGTTCACGAGTCAAAATTTGGTTTTCTGCTCAGTAAAATTATACTGTCAGTGAAAACGCAGACCGGGTTCCGTCTGAATTTTCAACCCAAATTTTTATCGTAAGCTTCTACCGTAAGATAGAGTATGAATATGATTTTTATTTCATAAAAATCAATCTCCATGAACTCGGATAAAAATATAAATAAATACATTTAGACCAGTTAATACAGCGAAAATATTTTTACTGAAAAAAAAATCGGAAAATAAAAAGTAGGGTGTTACACCATCATTCATGCAATCAGTAATCTGAGTTGAGGATCCAAGTTACATACAAAAGGGAGATCACCAATTTCAAACAATTGCCTTCCTCACAAGGGCATTTAATATTTCACTCATTCGCTCAATTTGTCTAAGCTATCAACTTTTCACTCAATTTCACATTTCAAGATCACTTCCCATGAATTTGATTTTCATCTCAAAATAGTTCCCACCAAAACATGCTTGCAACATCAAAAGGTCTTTTAAAGGTTGTAATGGGGCCTGGCTAAGGGTAGGATTATTCAAAGGTACTAGGCTTTACATCCCTAGGAATTAAGAGAGTATGAAGCCTGTACACCATTATTTTCACTCTAATTCCTTTTTCCATTTTTATTTTTTGACGCTTTGGGTGGCTACAACCTTTTTCTTGCTAAGCTTCTTGTTTTGCCCCTTTTCTTTTGGCAAATTTTTTTTTTTTGGCCTTTGGCTTCAACTTTTATTTTTTCTTTTTCTCAACCCAGAATGACATATCAAACCTTGTAGACACCCCAAACCTACTTTCTTACAACCCTTCTCTTGCTAAGCTTCCATGCTCTCCTAATCCTAAGATTGGGTTAACATGATTTTTCCAGATTTTTGGCTTATAACATAAGGTCATCAAGAAAGAATAGGCTTATTAGGCTCAATGTGGCTAACTAGGGAACATGCATTAGGGATGGTTCTTTTTAAGCCAAGTAGTTATTTCAAAGAAAATTGCCTAAATCATTTGATGCAACCATATAAACATGCAAAACATGAAGAGATTCAAGAAAATTCGGGAAAGTGCAGCTTAAAAGCAATTCACACAATTAAAAACAATGTTGGAGGCTCAAATTCCTCACATGGACATTTTTGCAAATTGTTTGACCGAGATACAATTCCTAGTGTGTGCACCCTTTCACCCCAAACTTGTCATAAATTAAGCAATCACAATAAAATTTCTCAAAGTTCAATTTTCAATTTTTCACATGGGGATCAAATTTTCGATTTTCAAAACCTAGGGGGAAATCATCAATAGTCAACATATATCATCCAATACATCTATGCTAAATTTAATAAAATCTATTCAAGCTTACTGACATAAGACTCACACACATACGACACAAAGCAACACAAACAAGGAAAACAAAACAAAAACAAAGCAATTGGTTCCCTCCCCCACACTTAAGACATACATTGTCCTCAATGAAAGAACATAAATATAAAATAAGAGTGGGGGAAAGGTGAAGGTGCTCCCTGATAAAGTTGTAGTGTAGGTGGGCGCTTCCAAGGAAAGCTCTTCTACGGTTGCATCTCCAGGCACCAAACTCTCATGGAATAGCTTCAAGCACTGCCCATTAACCTTAAAAACCTTGTTGCTACCTACACTTTTTATTTCTACCGCACCATGAGGGAAAACATCAGTAACAATAAAAGGGCCAATCCACTTGGATCGAAGTTTCCCAGCCATCACTTTTAGGCGGGAATTAAACAATAAAACCAGTTGGCCCACAGAGAATTCCTTCCTAGAAATCATCTTATCATGGAAGTGCTTAGTTTTCTCTTTATAAATTCGAGAGCTTTCATAGGCTTCTAACCTAAGCTCTTCAAGCTGCTGTAATTGGAGTTTTCTTTCAATGCCTGCTTTTTGCATTTCCAAATTACAACTTTTGACCGCCCAATAAGCACGGTGCTCAATTTCTACAGGAAGATGACATGCCTTACCGAACACAAGTCTATAGGGAGACATCCCTATTGGTGTCTTGGAAGCTGTTCTTTGAGCCCAAAGTGCGTCTTCTAGACAGCGGCTCCAGTCCTTCCTATTTGGCTGCACCACTTTCTCTAAGATCTGTTTGATTTCTCTGTTTGAGATCTTAGCCTGCCCATTAGTTTGGGGATGATATGCAGTAGAGACCCTGTGCACAACTCCATACTTTCGGAGTAAAGCTTCCATGGTGCGGTTACAGAAATGAGTGCCTTGGTCACTTATGATAGCACGAGGTATTCCGAACCTGCAAAAAATATTGGACCTGACAAAATTTGCAACAACTCTAGAATCATTAGTCCTAGTGGGGATAGCTTCCACCCACTTTGAAACATAATCAACAGCAAGCAAAATATAGAGAAAACCAAAAGATGCTGGGAAAGGACCCATAAAGTCAATTCCCCACACATCAAACACCTCACAGAAAAGCATAGGTTGCTGAGGCATTTCACTCTTACGAGTGATGGCTGTACCTGCTATCTAACACTCTTTACAAGTGCGGTAAATCTTATAAGCATCTTTAAAAATAGTGGGCCAATAAAAACCTGAATCTAGGATTTTTCTTGCAGTCCTTTGTGGCCCAAAATGTCCCCTTACTTGAGAAGCATGAGAAAAATGCAAAATAGATTCAATCTCATAGTCGGGGACACATCTCCTAATTACCTGATCACTACCAAATTTCAAAAGATATGGATCATCCCAAACATAATATTTGGCATCACTCTGGAGTTTGTGAATTTGTTACCTAGTTGCTCCTGTCGGAAAAACACCAGCAACAAGATAATTAACAATATCAGCAAACCAAGGAGTTACCCCATGTAACTATAAAAGCTGCTCATCAGGAAAGTCATCCTGAATGGGAGAAGGATCTTCATCCATCTCTATTCTGCTCAAGTGATCAGCCACTAAATTCTCAGCTCCACTTTTATCTTTAATCTCCACACTAAACTCTTGGGGCAACAACATCCACCGAATTAATCTCAGTTTTGCTTCTGGTTTCTTCAACAAGTACTTTAAAGCTGCATGGTCAGTGAAAACAACAACCTTGGAACCTAGCAAATATGGTCTGAATTTATCAAGAGCAAAAACAATAGCTAGAAGTTCCTTTTCAGTAGTAGTGTAATTAGCCTGTGCAGAATCTAAAGTTCTAGAAGCATAATAAATAACATGGGCAGCCATGTCCACCCATTGTGCAAGGACCGCCCCCACAGCATAGTTAGAGGCATCACACATAATCTCGAAAGGGAGGGTCTAGTCAGGAGGCTGGATGAAGGGAGTAGAGGTCAATGCTTTCTTCAAGAAATCAAACGCCTTTTTGTAGTTGTCATCAAAGTTGAAAATGACATCATTCTTCAACAAGTTTGACAGAGGAAGAGCTATCTTGCTAAAATCCTTTATGAAGCGCCTGTAAAAACATGCATGACCAAGAAAAGAGCGAATCTCGCGAACGCAAGATGGGTAAGGCAGTGTAGAAATCACCTCAATCTTAGCAGGATCTACTGAAATACCTTTTTCAGAAATAATATGCCCCAAAACAATTCCCTGTTCAACCATAAAATGGCACTTTTCATAATTCAAAACAAGGTCAGTTTCAATGCATCTCTCCAAAACCAGATTCAAACTATTCAAGCATGCATCAAATGAAGAACCATAAACAGTAAAATCATACATAAACACTTCCATGCAATTCTCAATATATCCAGTAAAAATACTAATCATGCATCTCTGGAATGTGCCAGGAGCATTGCAAAGACCAAATGGCATCCTCCTGTAAGCAAATGTGCCGAAAGGGCACGTAAAAGTTGTCTTTTCTTTATCCTCTGGTGCAATGTGGATCTGAAAGTAACCTGAAAAACCATCAAGAAAACAATAGTGTGATTTACCAGCTAGCCATTCAAGCATTTGATCGATGAAAGGCAAAGGGAAGTAATCCTTTCTAGTAGCCTGGTTCAATCTCTTGTAATCAATACAAACTCTCCAGCTATTCTGAACTCTAGTGGGAACAAGTTCATCATTTTCATTTTTTACCACTGTGAGTCCATATTTCTTAGGTACAACTTGCGCTGGACTCACCCAATTACTGTCAGAGATAGGATATATGATACCTGCATGCAAGAGTTTTGTTAGCTCCTTCTTCACAACATCAAGAATCAAGGGGTTAAGCCGCCTTTGGGGCTGCCTAACTTTTTTAGCCCCGTCCTCCAACAGGATCCTATGCATACACCAGGATGGGCTAATACCTGGTATGTCGGCCAAGGTCCACCCAATCGCCTTCTTATGCTTCTTCAAAACCTGCAAGAGCTTAGTTTCTTGGTCAAAATCAAGGTTAGAGGAAATAAGCATATTTCAGATTTTCAGGAAGTGGCTTAAGCTCTAAGGAGGGTGGCTGCTCAATAGATGGTATGTTTGGGGCAGCCGTGCTGTCAAGAACTTCAGCTGAATAAACAGCTTCATTCACACTGTCACCCTGCAAGGCAACATCAATCTCAGCACAAACAGCACAAAGGTCAGTGTTAGTACAATCAGCACATGAGTAAACATCATCAAAACCAGAAAAAGATGGAAAATCAGTAGTCGCAATCAAATCATAATAAGTGTCATCAACAGTTTCAGAAAGCAACTCTATTTGAAAAACAGAATGCTCTTCCAAGGGATGCTTCATAGCATCGAAAATGTTGAATTTCGCAACAATGTCACCAAATTCCATGGACATGGTTCCATCGTCAACATCAATCTTTGTTTTCGCCGTTTTCATGAAAGGTCTGCCCAGAATGATTGGTGATCTGCTTGAATTCGTTTCTCCTGCCATGTCTAGAATGTAAAAATCAGCAGGGAAAATCAAGTCATTAACTTGAACAAGCACATCTTCTACTACTCCAATGGGGCGAGCATTGGTCCTGTTTGCCAACTGAATAGTAAGACCTGTATGTTGCAAAGGACCAAGAACAAGATTGTTAAAAACAGAAGTAGGAATAACATTAATAGAAGCTCCTAAATCCAACATGCAATTATCGAATTTACTATCCCCAATGGTACATGGAATAGAAAAAGTTCCCGAATCCTTGCATTTCTGTGGCATTGCCTGATTGAGGGCTGAAACGGTAACCTTTTCAGGTGCAGGTTTAGGTTGAATGAGGGCTGAAACATTTCGTCCCAAATTGACTCTCTCATTTCCCTTCAACCTCCTCTTGTGTGTGCACAAATCCTTCAGAAACTTCGCGTATTTCGGAACCTGCTTAATCACATCAAGAAGCGAAATGTTTACCGCCACTTTTCTGAATACATCCAGAATCTCTCTCTCTCTGTCTTCCTCATCAATCTTTTTATTTTTCAGTACTCTTTGTGGGAAGGGAATTGGTGGCACATACTCTTTTTCAGCCTCAATAACAACAGAAGGTTCAGGTGTTACCTCAACATTTTTTTTTAATTTTTTTCAGGGGCTGGTTCTGCAACCTTCCCGGATCTCAAAGAAATTGCACTCACATTAGGATTCACTACTGTTTGTGCAGGTAGTTGGTTCGATCCTTGAGCTTGCTGCATGGCATTCATCGAAGTGGCAAGTTGTCCAATCTGTGTCTGCAAAGTATGAATACTACAATCCGTTCGTTACTCAAACTAGAGATTGTTTACAGCCATTTGCTTGACAAGGTCCTCTAGTGAAGGTCCGGAAGGTGCAGAGGTGGTTACTTGGGGAGAGTTCTGTGGTGGTGTCAGCGGTAACATCAGTTGTTCTTGTTGTGTGAATGAGTTTCCATACCAAAGGTTTGGATGGTTTCTCCAGCTGGGGTGGTACTTATTAGTGGAAAGGTCAGGAATGTTGTACCTATTCTGATTGTTTCCTTCATTGTAAAGATTGGCTGCATATGCTTGAGGCAACTTAGTGACCGACTCATCTTTCAGAATGGGACATGTATCGGTCAGGTGTTTAGGAGAAGTACAAATACCACACAACCTTGCTGTTTGAGCTTTATCCACTGCCAACTATTTCACTAAAGAAGTAAGCTCATCAAGTCTGGTTTCAAGGGCTTTGTTAGAAGAAGAAACATGGGTCTCATTCACACCCTTTGTTTCGACAGAATTGTTTCTAGTTGTGAACTGTTGGGAGTTGAGTGACATGTTCTCAATCAATGACTTGGCAGCAGCTAGAGTCTTATAAACAAGTGCTCCCCCGCTAGCAGCATCTAAAATGTTTCTATCCATTGGTAGCAATCCCTCATAAAAGTACTGAATAAGCAGTTGCTCGGAAATCTGGTGCTGATGACAACTGGACACCAACTTCTTAAATCTCTCCCAGTACTCGGCCAATGATTCATTGCCTTGTCTAATACCTCATATCTCTTTTCCGATTGATGCAGCTCTGGAGGCAGGGAAGTATCTCTCTAGGAAGACTTTCTTCAAATCAGTCCAGGTTGAAATGGAATTCGACTTAAGATAATACAACCAATCCTTCGCAACACCTTGAAGTGAGAATGGGAAGGCGCTCAGCTTGATATGGTCTTCTGTTATTCCTTCAGGTCTCAAAGGTGTAGAACAAACAACCTGGAATTCTTTCAGATGCTTATGCGGATCCTCACCTGCAAGACCACTAAACCTTGGCAACAAGTGTATTAAACCAGATTTCAATTCAAAAGGAGCAACGACATCAACATATTCAATACATAAATCATTGTAATTAACATCAGGAGCAGCAAGCTGTCTTAGTGTTCTTTGATCAGCCATGTTATCAAAAGCAAGTTCAGAATCAGAATCACTATTGGTTGGTGAACTAGTGCTAGCCTGAATTGCTCTACGGCGTGTGTGCAAGGTTCTCTCAATTTCAGGATCAAAATCAAACAAGTCAGAACAACCAGACCTAGTAGCCAGAACTAATTCAGCAATGCACCAACAAATCTGTTAATAACAACAAGAGTCCCCGACAACGGCGCCAATTTGATTCGCTGTCGCACATGGGTCAAAAACGAGTAATTAGAAAAAAACTATAGTTAGGGAATGACAACTCGAGTATCGTATCTCAAGAACTCTTGGATTATTATTAACCTACAAATCGATTTTTTTTTTGGGGGGGGGGGTTAGGTTTAAGATTCGATTAAGAAAACAGTGCAATTAAGTGATTATCAATAAGCTAGAACGATTAATCTATTGTTTCGGTTTCCCAACTATCATTGATTCATATAATTTCCATGCCCTAAGCGGATTCTAATCCCTTTTCGAATGTAGCAGCAATTAAATAAGCGCAATTGACGCTACGAGATACATGTTCCTAATTTCCGAATTAAGCAGACGGATTAAAGCTATCGTGAATTAAGCAAACACGATCAACACACGCGGATTAAGCAAACGCGATCAAGGTAAAGGAACATATAATCATCGAAATTAATCAATACTTGTTCTATATAACTTGAATTAAGCAAACAAGACATATAGCATAATATTGAAAGGGATAAGCAATTTGATTGGGAATTATGGACCCTCAAGTGTCGGCAGAAATCGATTACAGCAGACTAATCCCTGGTGATTAGTTCTCCATCACAAACGTAATAAAAACTTTTGAAATAATTCTTAAATAGTGAAAATTGTTCCTCTTTCTGTCTGCCCTGGTGCCTTTTTATAGATCAGGTGCGCATCACGGCCGTGATGGCCATCACGGCCAGGCCGTGACGTGTTCTGCCAAGGGTGCACATTCAAATTCTAGTCTGTCATGGCTGTGATGCCCATCATGGCCAGGCCGTGATCAATTCTGTCCATGGGTGCTGATCTGTCACGGCCGTGACCTTCATCACGGCTAGGCCGTGATGCTCTCTGATCTTCAGGGTCTTCTCATCACGCCTGTGATGGGTATCACGACTGGGCCGTGATGCTTTCTGGTCTTCATGGGTAGCTCATCACGGCCGTGACCAGTGTCACGGCCTAGGCGTGATGGCTTCTGCTTTAAGTGTCCTTCCCTTTTTGCTCTTCTCATTAACCTGAAAATATGAAATAGCAGTAAATGCTTTATTTGACTCAGAATTAACTTTAATATCCTAAAACTACTTAAGAGACTCAAAATGTTGCTTGAGGACAATTAAATCCAAATTTGGACGAAAACGAGATTAAACTCGAATAATTAGTACAAAAAACCATGGTCTTACTAGTTATAAAACTAGATTTGCCAGAGGCTGATCACTAATCCTAGGAAACGCCTCACCTCACTCACTGACTTAGGCCTCTCCCATTTAATCATGGCCTCTACCTTAACTCGATCAACATCTATCCCTTTCTTGTTGATTACATGCCCTAGAAATTGTACTTCCTCTAACCAAAATTCACACTTGGATAGCTTAGTATAAAACCAAAATTCTCAGGTGTTCCTCGTGTTCTTCCCGACTACGGGAGTAGATAAGAATATCATCTATAAACACCACGACAAACTTGTCAAGGAACGGTCTAAAGATCCTGTTCATGTAATCCATGAACACCGTTGGAGCATTAGTTACACCAAAAGGCATAACTAGGTACTCGTAGTGTCCATACCTTGTCCTAAAAGCGGTCTTAGGTATATCCTCCTTCTTCACCCTAATCTGATGGTATCCCGATCTTAAGTCTATCTTGGAAAAAACCGAAGCTCCCTTCAACTGATCCATCAGATCATCTATCCTTGGCAACGGATATTTGTTCTTGATTGTAACTTTATTCAATTGCCTATAATCCGTGCACAACCTAGAACTTCCGTCCTTTTTCTTGACAAACAATATCGGTGCTTGATAAGCCTCTGGCTCATCTAGTTTTATGACTAGTATGACCGTGGTTTTATGCCAATTATATCTCGTTTTCGCCCAAATTAGACTTAATTGCCCTCAAGCAAGGTTTTGAGTCCCTTAAGTAGTTTTAGGGTAATTTAGCCAGTTTTGAATCAAATAAAGCACTGATGGCTATTTCATGTTTTCAGGTTAACTTAGAGTCCAGGGAGTGAAGGAAACAGTGGAAATTGCAATCCTGGAAGTACTCGCCCCGCGAGACTGAAGACCGGCATGTACCAGAAATGTCATCTTCTCTGCCTCGCCTCGCGAACCATGTCTCGCCTCGCGAGCCTGGAAGTCAGAAAGCATCATGGTCAGCCCGTGATACCCATCACGGGCGTGAAGAGAAGACCCTGGAGGACAGAGACCATCACGGCCTAGCCGTGATGAAGGTCACGGCCATGACAGATAAGCACCCAAAGTCATAAGTAATCACGGCTTGGCCGTGATAGACATCACGGCTGTGACAAACCAGATTTTGAAGTCTCGCCTCGCGAGGAATCATCTCACCTCGCGAGAGCCCAAATTTGAACTGGCGCCATTTTAATAGTCGCCTCGCGATAATGAGCAGTTTCTGAAAGTTATAAATAGCTGTTTAGGGCAGAACATAAGGATCTTTTGCTAATCCTTGTTTTCGAATGTCTCTGATTGTATTGCGTTTTTGATGGAGAACTAACCTCCCTAGGTTAATCTGCTGTAATCGGCTTCCGCCGACACTTGAGGTCTTGTAATTCCCGATTTAATTTTCTTCTCTCTTTCAATGATATTCGTTATTCTCTGTTTGCTTAATTCAGTTTGTATCGAATTAGTGTTGATTTATTTTCGATGATTTTATGTTCCTAAACTCAATCGCGTTTGCTTAATTCGCGTGCGTTCAATTCGTGTTTGCTTAATTCATGAAGGGCTTCATCCGTTTGCTTAATTCGGAATTAGGAATATATGTCTCGTAGCGTCGGTTTCGCTTGTTAATCGATGCTACAATCGAAAAGGGATTAGAATCCGCTTAGGACATGGAATTACATGAATCGATGATAGTGGGAAACCGAACAACAGATTGATCGTCTTAGTCTTATTCGATAATCACTTAAATTGCTCTGTTTTTATGCTTTGTTTTCATCCTGTTTTCTAATCAATTTCAAACCAAACCCCCCCAAGAAAACTGATTTTCTGTGATAATAACATTACGAGAGTCCTGGTGATACGATACCCGAGTTGTCGCATCCTGACTACACCTTTTTACAAACCGCTCTTCTTTTGACGCGTGCGCGACAGCGCGTCAAATTGGCGCCGTTGTCGGGGACTCTTGTTTGTTATTTTCGCATTTTTTTTTGTTTTTGTTTTGAATTAGACTGGCTACTAGGTCTACTTGCTCTGACTTGTGTGATTTGGATCCTGAAATTGAAAAAACACTGCACACACGCCGTAGAGCAATTCGGGCTAGCACTAGTGGTAATTCTGATTCTGAATCTGTTTTTGATAACATGGGTGACCAAAGGACATTGAGGCAGCTTGCTGCCCCTGATGTTAATTATAATGGGTTGTGTATTGAGTATGCTGGTGTGGTTGCTCCTTTTGAACTTAAATTTGGTTTAATACATTTGTTGCCAAGATTTAGTGGTCTTGTAGGTGAGGATCCACATAAGCATTTGAAGGAATTCCAGGTAGTCTGCTCTACACCCTTGAGACCGGAAGGCATAACTGAAGACCATATCAAATTGCGAGCCTTCCCATTCTCACTTGAAGGCGCTGCAAAGGATTGGCTGTACTATTTGGAGCCAAATTCTGTTACAACTTGGAATGATCTGAAGAAGGTTTTCCTAGAAACATACTTTCCTGCCTCTAGAGCCGCATCCATCAGAAAGGAGATATGTGGCATCAGACAAAGCAATGAGTCATTGGGTGAATATTGGGAGAGATTCAAGAAGTTGGTATCTAGCTGCCCTCAACACCAGATTTCTGAGCAGCTCCTTATTCAGTGTTTTTATCAGGGATTGCTCCCAATGGACAGAAATATTTTGGATGCCGCTAGTGGGGGAGCACTCGTTGATAAAACTCCAGCTGCTGCCAAGCAATTGATTGAAAATATGTCATTGAACTCCCAGCAGTTCACAACCAGAAGCAACTCTGTCGAGACAAGGGGTGTAAATGAGATCCAAGGTTCTTCTTCCAACAAGGCCCTTGAAACCAGAATTGATGAGCTCACTTCTTTGGTGAAGCAACTGGAAATGGATAAGGTTCAGCCGGCAAGGTTGTATGGCATGTGTAGTTCTCCCGAGCACCTGACCGATACATGCCCTATTCTGAAGGATGAGTCAGTCATTGATTTGCCTCAAGCTTATGCAGTCAATCCTTACAATCAAGGCAACAATCAGAACCGTTACAACATTCCTGACCTTTCCACAAATAAGTACCATCCCAACTATAGGAATCATCCGAACCTTCGGTATGGGAACTCATCCACACAACAGCAGCTGATAGCACCGCCACAGAATCCTCCCCAAGTGATCACCTCTGCACCTTCCGGACCTTCACTAGAGGACATGTTCAAGCAAATGACTGCACAGATGACTGCACAAATGACTACACTTTTTCAGCAGCAAGTTGGATAGTTTTAGGCCTCGCAGGAACAGTTTCAGCAGCGAACGGATGCTAGCATTCACAATTTGCAGGCACAGATTGGACAGCTCTCCACTTCGATGAATGCCATGCAGCAAGCTCAGGGATCGAACCAACTACCTACACAGACAGTGGTGAATCCCAATGCCCCCAATCCTAATGTGAGTGCCATTTCTTTGAGATCTGGGAAAGTTGTAGAGGCAGCCCCTGAAAAAGATGAAGACACTGTTGAGTTAACTCCTGAGCCTTCTGTTGTTGTTGAAGCTGAGAGAGTATGTGCCACCGATCCCCTTCCCGCAAAGAGTGCAGAAAAATAAGAAGATTGATGGGGAAGACAAGGAGAGGGAGATTCTAGATGTGTTCAGAAAGGTGGCGGTAAACATTCCGCTTCTGGATGTGATTAAGCAAGTTCCAAAATATGCAAAATTTCTGAAGGATTTGTGCACACACAAGAGGATGTTGAAGGGTAACGAGAGAGTTAATTTGGGGCAAAATGTTTCAGCCCTTATTCAAACTAAACTTGCTCCTGAGAAGGGTACAGTTTCAGCGCTCACTCAGGCACTGCCACAGAAGTGCAAGGATCCGGGCACTTTCGCTATTCCATGCACCATTGGGGACAGCAAATTCGACAATTGCATGTTGGATTTGGGAGCCTCCATAAATGTCATGCCCACCTCTGTTTTCAACAACCTTGATCTGGGTCCTTTGCAACACACAGGCCTCACTATCCAGTTGACCAACAGGACCAATGCTCGCCCCATGGGAGTAGTAGAAGATGTGCTGGTACAAGTTGATGATTTGATTTTCCCTACTGACTTTTACATCCCGGACATGGCAGGGGAAACAAATTCAAGCAGATCACCAATCATCCTGGGCAGGCCGTTTATGAAAACGGTGAAGACAAAGATTGATGTTCACGATGGAACCATGTCCATGGAGTTTGGTGACATTGTGGCAAAATTCAACATTTTCGATGCTATGAAGCACCCTTTGGAAGAGCACTCTGTCTTTCAAATAGAGTGGCTCTCTGAATTTGTTGATGACACCTATGATGACTTGGTTGCTGATTTTCCATCCATTTCTGATTTTAATGATGTTTATTCATGTACTGACTGTACTAACACTAACCCTTGTGCTGTTTGTGCTGAAAGTGATGTTACCTTGCAGGGTGATAGTGTGAGTGAAGCTGTCTGCTCGGCTGAAGTTCTTGACAGCCCGGCTGCCCCAAACATACCATCTGTTGAGCAGCCGCCCTCCTTAGAGCTCAAGCCACTTCCTGGAAATCTGAAGTATGCTTACTTGGAGAGGAATGAAAAACTTCCAGTTATTATTTCCTCCAACCTTGACTCTGACCAGGAAGCTAAACTCTTGGAGGTTTTGAAGAGGCACAAGAAGGCGATTGGTTGGACCTTGGCTAACATCCCAGGAATTAGTTCCTCTAGATGTATGCATAGGATTCTATTGGAGGATGGGGCTAAACCAGTTAGGCAGCCGCAAAGGCGGCTAAATCCATTGATTATGGATGTTGTGAAGAAGGAGGTGACAAAACTCCTGCATGCGGGTATCATATACCCCATTTCTGATAGTACTTGGGTGAGCCCAGTGCAAGTTATGCCCAAGAAATCTGGCCTCACAGTGGTAAGAAATGAGAACAATGAGCTTGTCCCCACTAGAGTCCAGAATAGCTGGAGAGTCTGTATTGATTATAGGAGGTTGAACCAGGCCACTCGAAAGGATCACTTTCCTTTGCCATTCATCGATCAGATGCTCGAACGGCTGGCCGGTAAATCCCACTACTGTTTTCTTGATGGCTTTTCCAGATACTTCCAGATCCACATTGCACCAGAGGATCAGGAAAAGACCATTTTCACGTGCCCCTTCGGCACGTTTGCCTACAGGAGGATGCCATTTGGCCTTTGCAATGCTCCTGGCAATTTCCAGAGATGCATGATTAGCATTTTTACTGAATTTATTGAAAATTGCATGGAAGTGTTCATGGATGATTTCACTGTATATGGTTCCTCATTTGATGCATGCTTGCATAGTCTGAATTTGGTTTTAGAAAGATGCATTGAAACTGACCTTGTTTTGAACAATGAAAAGTGTCATTTTATGGTTGAACAGGGGATTGTGTTGGGGCATATTATTTCTAAAGAGGGTATTTCAGTAGATCTTGCTAAAATTGATGCGATTTCTACATTGCCTTACCCATCTTGCGTTCGCGAGATTCATTCTTTTCTTGGTCATGTAGGTTTCTACAGGTGCTTCATTAAGGACTTCAGCAAGATAGCTCTTCCTCTGTCAAACTTGCTGAAGAATGATGCCATATTCAGCTTTGATGATAACTGCAAGAAGGCGTTCAACTTCTTGAAAAAGGCATTGACCTCTACCCCCATCATCCAACCCCCTGACTGGACCCTCCTTTTTGAGCTCATGTGTGATGCTTCTGACTATGCTGTGGGGGCGGTCCTGGCACAAAGGGTGGGCAAGGCTGCACATGTCATTTATTATGCTTCTAGGACTTTAGATGCAGCACAATCTAATTACACCACCACTGAAAAGGAACTTCTAGCTGTTGTTTTTGATCTTGATAAGTTTAGATCATATTTGCTAGGTTCCAAGGTTATTGTTTTCACTGACCATGCAGCTCTGAAATACTTGTTGAAGAAGCCGGAAGCAAAGCCGAGGTTGATTCGGTGGATGTTGTTGCTCCAAGAGTTTAATGTGGAGATAAAGAACAAGAGTGGAGCTGAAAATTTAGTGGCTGATCACTTGAGTAGGATAGAGAGGGATGAGGATCCTTCCCCCATTCAGGATGACTTTCCTGATGAGCAGCTTTTACAGTTGCATGGCGTTACTCCTTGGTTTGTCGACATTGTTAATTACCTAGTTGCTGGTGTCTTTCCGACAGGAGCAACTAGGTCACAAATCCACAAACTAAAGAGTGACGCCAAGTACTATGCTTGGGATGATCCATTTCTTTGGAAATTTTGTAGTGATCAGGTGATTAGGAGATGTGTCCCCGACTTTGAGATTGAGTCTATTATGCACTTTTCTCATGCCTCTCAAGTAGGGGGACATTTTGGGCCACAAAGGACTGCAAGAAAAGTCCTCGATTCTGGTTTTTACGGGCCCACCATTTTTAGAGATGCTTATGAGGTTTACTGGACTTGTAAGGAGTGTCAAACAACAGGTACAGCCATCACTCGCAAGAGTGAGATGCCTCAGCAACCTATGCTCTTCTGTGAGGTGTTTGATGTGTGGGGAATCGACTTTATGGGTCCTTTCCCTGCATCTTTTGGCTTTCTATACATTCTTTTGGCTGTTGACTATGTTTCAAAGTGGGTGGAAGCTATCCCCACTAGGACTAATGATTCTAAAGTTGTTCCAAATTTTGTTAGGTCCAATATTTTTTGCAGGGTCGGCATACCTCGTGCCATCATAAGTGACCGGGGCACTCACTTCTGCAACCGCACCATGGGAGCTCTACTCCGGAAGTATGGAGTTGTGCACAGAGTCTCCACTGCTTACCATCCCCAGACCAATGGCCAGGCTGAGATCTCCAACAGAGAGATCAAACAGATCCTAGAGAAAGTGGTGCAGCCGAATAGGAAAGACTGGAGCCGCCGTCTAGAAGACGCACTTTGGGCTCAGAGGACCGCTTTCAAGACGCCAATAGGGATGTCCCCCTTTAGGCTTGTATTCGGTAAGGCATGTCATCTCCCTGTGGAAGTTGAACACCGTGCTTATTGGGCGGTCAAGTGCTGTAATTTGGAAATGCAAAAATCTGGTATTGAAAGGAAACTCCAATTACAGCAGCTTGAAGAGCTTAGGCTAGAAGCCTATGAAAGCTCTCGGATTTATAAGGAGAAAACCAAGCATTTGCATGATAGGATGATTTCTAGGAAGGAATTCTCTGTGGCTCAGCGGGTCTTACTGTTTAACTCCCGCCTGAAATTGATGGCTGGGAAACTTCGGTCCAAGTGGATTGGCCCATTTGTTGTTACTAATGTTTTTCCTCATGGTGCAGTAGAGATTAAAAGTGCAGGTAGCAACAAGCAATTCAAGGTTAACGGGCAGCGACTGAAGCTATTCCATGAGAGCTCGGGGCCTGAGGATGCTACTGTTGAGGAGCTCTCCTTGGGAGAGCCCACCTACACTGCAACTTGATCAGGGAGCACCCTTTCCTTTCCCTCACTCTGTTTTTATATTTATGTTGTTTCATTGAGGACAATGTATGTTTTAAGTGTGGGGGAGGGAACCATTTGTTGTGTTTTGTTTTGTGTTTTTATTGTGTTTTCTTTTCGCTCTTGAATAATTTGAGAAGCTCAAGAGCATGTGTGTGAGTCTTGTGTCGGCAAGCTTGGTGGGTTTTGTTGATTTAGCACAGATTGATTGCAGGATTTGTGTTGATGATTCCCCCTAGGTTGTAAGATTTGAAAACTGATCCCCATGTGAAAAATTTTTGAAAATTAAACTTTGAGATATTTTATTATGATTGCATGATTTATGATAAGTTTGGGGTGAAAGGGTGCACACACTGGGGATTGAATCTCGGTCAAACAATTTGCGAAAAATATCCAGGTGAGGATTTGAGCCTCCAACATGTTTTTAACTGTGTGATTCACTTTCAAGTTGCACTTTCCCGAATTTGCTTGAGTCTCTACTTGGTTTGCATGTTTATGTGATTGCATCAGATGATTTAGGCAATCTTCTTGGAATTAGCTACTTGGCCTAAATTGAACCATCCCTAATGCATGTTCCCTAGTTAGCCCTATTGAGCCTTATTAGCCCGTTGTTCTTGTTAACCTCATGTTATGAGCCAAAATCCGGGAAAACCATGTTAACCCGATCTTAGGATTAGGAGAGCATGGAAGCCCAGCAAGAGAAGGGTTGGAAGAAAGTAAGTTTGGGGTGGCTACAGTGATATGTCATTCTGGGGTGAGAAGAGAAAAAAATATAAAGGTTGAAGCCAAGGGCAAAGAAAAAGAAAAAAAAAAAGAGTTGCAAAAGAAGGATTAGCCAAAAAGAAAAGGGGCAAAGCACCAAAAGGTTGTCAAAGGAAAAGGGTGTAGCCACCCAAAGCACCAAAAAGAAAAAAATGGAAAAAGGAATTAGAGTAAAAAAAAGTAATAGTGTACAAGCTTCATGCTCTCTTAGTTCCTAGGGACTTAAGCCTAGTTCCTTTGTATATCCTACCCTTAGCCAGGCCCCATTACAACCTTTTAAAGACCTTTTGATGTTGCATGCACGTTTTCGTGGGAACCTTGTTTGAGATGAAAATCAAATTCATGGGAAGTGCTCTTAAAAGTGAAATTGAGTGAAATGTTGATAGCCTAGACAAATTGAGCGAATGAGTGAAATATTGCATGCCCTTGTGAGGAAGGCAATTGTTTGAAATTGGTGATCTCCCTTTTGTGTGTAACTTGGATCCCTTGCTTAGATTAATGATTGTTTGAATGATAAAATTCTCAGATGTTTAAAGTAAATGATTGTGGGGATTGCATTGTTGAATATGGGGGGAACATTGAAGGAAAATTGTTTTGTTTGCTTGAAATTTGTGCAAAAATTGGTTGAATCCTTTGAGCTTGCCAAGTCTTGAGTCGTTTTGAGTTTTAGTTTGCTTGGGGACAAGCAAAGTTCAAGTTTGGGGTATTTTGATCAGCCTTTGGCTCATCTAGTTTTATGACTAGTATGACCGTGGTTTTATGCCAATTATATCTCGTTTTCGCCCAAATTAGACTTGATTGCCCTCAAGCAAGGTTTTGAGTCCCTTAAGTAGTTTTAGGGTAATTTAGCCAGTTTTGAGTCAAATAAAGCACTTATTGCTATTTCATGTTTTCAGGTTAACTTAGAGTCCAAGGAGTGAAGGAAACAGTGGAAATTGCAATCCTGGAAGTACTCGCCCAGCGAGAGGTTACTCGCCCCGCGAGACTGAAGACCAGCATGTACCAGAAATGTCATCTTCTCTGCCTCGCCTCGCGAACCATGTCTCGCCTCGCGAGCCTGGAAGTCAGAAAGCATCACGGTCAGCCCGTGATACCCATCACGGGCGTGAAGAGAAGACCCTGGAGGACAGAGACCATCACGGCCTAGCCGTGATGAAGGTCACGGCCATGACAGATAAGCACCCAAAGTCATAAGTAATCACGGCTTGGCCGTGATAAACATCACGGCTGTGACAAACCAGATTTTGAAGTCTCGCCTCGCGAGGAATCATCTCGCCTCGCGAGAGCCCAAATTTGAACTGGCGCCATTTTAATATTCGCCTCGCGATAATGTGCAGTTTCTGAAAGTTATAAATAGCTGTTTAGGGCATAACATAAGGATCTTTTGCTAATCCTTGTTTCTGAATTTCTCTGATTGTATTGCGTTTTTGATGGAGAACTAACCTCCCTAGGTTAATCTGTTGTAATCGGCTTCCGCCGACACTTGAGGTCTTGTAATTCCCGATTTAATTTTCTTCTCTCTTTCAATGCTATTCGTTATTCTCTGTTTACTTAATTCAGTTTGTATCGAATTAGTGTTGATTTATTTTCGATGATTTTATGTTCCTAAACTCAATCGCGTTTGCTTAATTCGCGTGCGTTCAATTCGTGTTTGCTTAATTCATGAAGGGCTTCATCCGTTTGCTTAATTCGGAATTAGGAATATATGTCTCGTAGCGTCGGTTTCGCTTGTTAATCGATGCTACAATCGAAAAGGGATTAGAATCCGCTTAGGACATGGAATTACATGAATCGATGATAGTGGGAAACCGAACAACAGATTGATCGTCTTAGTCTTATTCGATAATCACTTAAATTGCTCTGTTTTTATGCTTTGTTTTCATCCTGTTTTCTAATCAATTTCAAACCAAACCCCCCCAAGAAAACTGATTTTCTGTGATAATAACATTACGAGAGTCCTTGTGATACGATACCCGAGTTGTCGCATCCTGACTACACCTTTTTACAAACCGCTCTTCTTTTGACGCGTGCGCGACAGCGCGTCAGTGCTCCCCAAGGTGAAACACTCAGTCTGATGAATTCCTTCTTCATCATGTCATCCAGCTGTTTCTTCAACTCTGCCAACTTCACTGGTGACATCCTAGAAGGAGCTACTGAAATAGGTCCAGCCCCTGGTATGAGATCTGTAGCAAACTCCACCTCCCTCTCTGGTGGCAAACCTGGAACTTCAGGAGGGAAAACCACAGGAAACTCTCTCACAATAGGCAGAGAATCTATACTCGAAGTCTCCTTAGCTTCCAAAGAGAAAAGCATCACATACTGCTGAGAACCGCAACCCCTCATAGTTGCTCCTTCATTGGCAGATACTATGCTAGAAGGCTCAATAAAAGATAAAGTCTTTCGGGCACAGTCTAGCACTACATGGTTAGCCGAAAGCCAATCCATGCCAAGAATAACGTCTATCTGATGCATAGGCAAACAGATGAGATCTACAAGGAATGCCCTATTTTCAACAACTATAGGACACTGTAAGCAAACAGACATAGTGATCAAAGGATCACTGGTAGGGGTGGACACTGTCAAGGTATATGGTAGCCGAGAAACGGGTAAATGTAAATGATCTACGCACTCATGGGACACAAAAGAATGTGTAGCGCCTGAATCAAACAACACAGACGAGAGTCTACCAGATATTAAACACATACCTTGAATATGATATGCAGATTAAGAGGACTCAGATCCTCTCACTGTAAACACCCTCCCCGTGGCCTGAGGTTTGGCCGTCTGTCGTCCCGCTGCCGGAACTCCTCTCCCAGCTCCTTCTCTGAAACCACTGGCTCCTCTGGAACTACCAGCTCCTCTACCGGCTGTTGGCTGCTGCTGTATCGCTCTCTATCGACAATCCCTAGCAAAATGACCTGGTTTGCCACAGACGTAGCAACCAGATCTATCTGTACAATCCCTGATATAATGTGGACCTCCGCATCTGAAACACACTGGGGACCTCTGCTGTTGGCCCACTCTGGTAACCGGTGCTGATGGTACAGATGTCTGAGCGCACTGTCCTGGTCTAACGTATGGTCCTCTCCTCCACTGAGAACCTCCATCACCTCTCCTATGAAGACCTGCTCTGATAGGACCCCCACTACACTGCTGTCTTTGCTCTGCAGCCTGCCTCCTGTCCATGCTCTCTATGGCACTGCACCTCTCTACCAGCTCTGGGAAACTCAGGATATCCAAGGGCACTATAGCCCTCCTCAACTCATGCCGTAAACCCTCCTCGAATCTCCGGCACATCCAGTCCTCATCTGGAAACCTTTGGTAGTACTCAAAACTGTATCAGGGCCTCGAATCTGGCCGCATAATCACCAACAGATCTGTCTCCCTGATGGAGACTCATGAACTCTCTCTCCTTCTCACTTCTGACTAATAGCGGGAAGTACTTCTCGAAGAAACACTCTCTGAACAGCTCCCAACTGATGAGTCTGTCCTCAGCCTCTAGTAATCTCCTCTTGCCTCTCCACCATGACTCAGCCCCTCCAGCCATCATGAAGGCCGCATAGGTCACCTTCCTACCATCTCTGCATCTCATAGTATCAAAGATCTTCTCGAGCTCCTGAATCCACCACTATGCTCGCTCTGGATCATACTCTCCACCAAACTGTGGTGGCTTACCTTTGAGAAAGGTAGCCAATCCTGCATCCTCAGCATCGGCGGCTATCCTCCTATCATGTCGCTCCTGTAGCTCTGCCTCTCTCTGTACCCTTTGAGCATTTTGCTGTGCCTGCTGCAACAGAATGGATGCTAACTCGCGGATAGTCCGAAGAGTCTCGACGGACTCTCCTTCACTTATAATCCCTGCCTCTGGCTGATGAGGCTCATCCTCTACACCCCCCATCGCTCTACCACCACCCTGTCTGCCACATCCTCGACCTCGACCTCGACCTCGAGCCATGATCCTGTTAAAAGAAATCATTAGCCCACATCAATATGACATATAATACTACATAAAACTGGAATATAAATACTACATGCCATAGAGATGTCGCATCAGACTCACTATCCTACTTCTAAGCATAGTTGTTATCCGATGTGGATTCAACTAAATGGCCAGTTCACCCTAATCATAGTGCTCACAGTCCGTTTCAGAACCGAACTGCTCTAATACCACTAAATGAGATGCCCTGATGTCCCGTTAAAGAAAACCCAAAATATTAAGACCTAATTTCGTTATTGTCGTTAAGCGAGTATATTAAAACAGCGTAAAATTTAAAACTTAAAATATACACAACATATATACATACATACATAACATATACACCTCAAGTCCTGATACAGTACAGTAGAGGGAATACCATCAGTCGGATCCCAAAGTGTACAAACTGATAATCAAACAGAAAATAAAAACAACATCCTAAAGAGATGAGACGCGCTGGCCATAGACTCTGCACTCAACTATGAGGATCCACTGCTCGTCCCCCAACGTCTGGCGCATACGAGGTCCCATCAAGCTCCTCCATTGCTGGGTCCCCTGTAGAATCTTCTCATCACGATCACAAAAAAGAAACATATGCAATATAGAGAAGACAGGGATAAGAAACCATATAACATCAAAGGTGGAAAAGGGTTGAGCAACATTTAATTAAATAACGGCACACTAAACATCCGTCTCCCAAGTATAAATATATGTAACACAATCACCCTCAATCCACATCCAGGATCTTTCCTCTACCCTCCATCATGATGCAATGCAAATGCTGTATGAATAATCTCCTCAGGTATCGGCCATATCCTGATATCACAACAATATAATCGACATGTCACAGAGTCCCCGGCGCACACCACGTCCGCGGCTGGAGGGTGCCCATGCAAAGCAATGGCACTATAGCTACACAACCCGGTGCACACCTCTGGACCACAATCCAGGATGCTCATGCAATGCATGAACTATAGCTGCGACTAAAATGAAATCATCTCTGGACGGTCCGCCGTTAGCCTATCCCCGGGAATTTTGCCTCCGAGGCATAGACCCCAATCGACCATGTTTCAGGTCCACTCGACCATGTTTCAGGTCCCTCATATCACAAACCAAGTTTCAGGTCACCCCCTAGTGCCCTAACTGGTCATCCTAATCTCATAGATAACCTCAAAATAATCTCATATCATTAATCTCAACCCCATCTCACGATAATTATATCGGTTGAGCACCGCTATCACATATCGTATGCAATCCCCAAATACATCCTCGTGTCTCAACATGACTTATGATTTACTCAATCATCTAAGCACAATCATTACACTCATCCTATCATCATAATCATCATCATGTTATCCAAAATCATCATCATATATCCTCATATCATAATATCATTAGCGAACAAAAAATATCAAAATATAATAATAATAATAATAATAATAATAATAATAATAATAATAATAATAATAATAATAATAATAATAATAATAATAATAAGTATAAACACTTCTAAAATAATTACCACACTCATGATATCATATATCAAGTATCAAGTTCACATCAACCAGTCAAACAGGCAATCATCACCTAATAAAATAATCTATGTATGTAGCGTAACGACGATAAAAGCACAATTTCTATATCATCATCGGTACCACTGAGTAGTTCCCAATGTGGTATAGACATTGTCCGTTACTCGCTCTCGTGTAGGGTTTAGGTCGCCCTACGCCATTATCTAATTAAATGTAACCGCGCCGTTTCCGACGTTAAATAGTTTCTTTCCCCCACCTGAGATGTCTTAGGCTAGCTCTGGAGTAACGAAACAAACACTCCCTATACTCCCTCAAATCTGCCACGCACAGTTCTACACCCTTCGGGGCTCCAAAAATTCACCTGAACACATCATTGTGAAGCACACGTTACGTATAATCCAAATCTGAAGACGGAATTGGGAACCGATAAATTAATTGAAAGATAACATCAATACCATCGCCGACGGCATTTAGGCATAAAAAGGACCCAGGCTTACCTTAGCCAAATCAAGAAAAGAAAGATAGGGTAATGAAGTAGACGTTGCGAGGATCACAACGGTATAATTGGTTTCTCGATAGGACGGATGGATTTATCGGAATCGACTCCGGAAGTTTCACTCTCTCTCACGACCCTTCTCTCTCTTTCTCTCTCTATACCTTATTTTCTTTCTATTCTCTGCTCCCTCTCTATCCTTCTATTTTATCTTTCTTATTCTTTCTTCCTTATGTGTCAAGTACTATATATGGATAAGAAAAAAGAAATCTGCCACAAAATCCAGCAGGTGCGTGGTTTGATATTGGTCAAAGAAAATGGCATGAAGAAAAATGTCAAGCAGGAGGTGGCTCACTTATAATTGGCCAGAATTATTATGATAATAATGAACAAGTTAAATATTGAAATGAAATATAAGTAGGAGGTGTTTCATCATTAACATGCGGCAAAAATTGAAGGTGGAGGTGTCAGGAGTTTATAAAATTGCCGTGTACCATTAATCACAAGCCAAAAATTATTTAGTTAATTCAAGTAGGTTGAAACTTGTAACTAGGGTATAATTAATTAAGACTAGTGATAATTAATCATAATGAGTAAAACTTGAGTAAATTAATTATAATCATCTAGCTATGGTTAAGATTTATATCTACGACTAATTATCTTGTAGTTTTGTTAATGGTAAACCACCTTACTTAAGGATTTAAATTGAGGTGCTTGCCTATTGAAAAATTTGAGTTGCTGGAATTTTATTTTGAACTTGCATATGTGTTTGGATTCTTAAATAATTTTAGATTTATCTAACCCTCACTCCCATCTAATTAAAATATCTAAATTTTTTTTTTCACGAAAGATAGGATGTTACAGTTGTAACAACCTGATTTTTAATTACGCTGTTTAACCAGTTAAAATATAATTAATTATATTTTAATCAAAGAGTTAGAAAGTGATTTTGAATAAAATAAAAATCATATTCATAGTCTCTCTTATGGTAGAATGTTACAGTGAAAATTTGGGTTGAAAATTCAGACGGAACCCGGTCTGCGTTTTCACTGACAGTAAGATTTTACCGAGCAGAAACCCTAATTTCGACTAGTGAACGAAACCATTAGGTTTTATATTTTGTCCGGAGTATTTTCCATGTTTCTAAAAAATTCATTAGGAATGAAATAATAATAATTTTATTCGGGCGTAATCTTTAAGAAAACACGTAAAACCTAAGTCAGGGGATAAGTCGGGTAAACGACGAAGTCGATTATGGAGCTGAGGTATTATGAGAGATTAATGTAGCAGAGAGGACAAGGAGTCCGACACTAAATTTTAGTAATCGGGAATTTTCAAGTGAAATGACCAAAATACCCCTAATCTTAACCTAACCGACGTTGAGTTAAATTTTAACCATGGTTAAGGAACCAAGGTCAATTATTGTGGACCAAAATCAGCCACACCCTTCATCAATTATTGGCCACATGATTTTAACCATATTTAGCAAAGTAACCCTAGTTAAGTTAATTATTAACCATAGTTAACTACTATATTATTTAATATTCACAAAACACATTAATTTAAATCCTAAGAACCGAACAAATCCTAAGATCTACTGTGAACACCTAATTTTGTCCGGGTATTTTATCCTTTTAATTAATATTTACAAAATAAAAATGGAAAATACAGAAATAAAAAGATGTGTTTATGTTATTAGCCCAACTTGTTTGTGTTACAAGTTGTTTTGAATCCAAACCCAAGCAAACAAAAACGAGGTGAAGTTAAAAAAAATCCAAAAGAAAAAATAAGTTTCTAGTTGTTAATTATAAAAAATAATAATAATAATAAAAAATATTGTTTTGCCTCACGGTTCCTTCATGTAGTGTCCTTTTTACCATTTTCCATTACAGTCCATTTCACTTTCTTTTGGTCTCTTGCCTTTTGCTACTTTTTACACAAAAATGGTGACTTGTTCCTTCTGTGCTCTGCGTCCCTGGCACCCAAGCACAGAACATAGTGGTAGCAACACTCCACCATCACTCTCATGTCCTCTCCTTACAGCTGGCATGGGAGATTTGTCGGGGGGGGGGGGGGGCAAAAACAATAACTCATCTCTTTCTTCCTACAGTACGCCCCCACCCCCTGACTTTTTTCTTTCTTTCTTTTTCTTTCTCTTTCTCTTTTCTTCTTCCTCTCTTCTCTCACGTCCCAGACTTCTTTTTTTTTCTTTCTTTCATCTTAACATCATCTCCTCTTCTATCATTCAAACTTCACATCTCCTTCCTCCTTCAACTCCCCACTTCACATCTCCTTCCTTATTAACCACCTTGCCTCTGTTACCTTCAGCAACACCAAACAAAACCACCCAACACCTCCTTCCCCACTAACCACCTTGCCTCTGTTACCTTCAGCAACACCAAACAAAACCACCCCAATACCTCCTTCCCCTACATACCTTTAAACACTCATTTTTCCTCAGATCTTCACTTTACTCATTCCAATCCCTCCTTCATCAACAAAGAGTAAGAAATCCACACATAAACAGGACCCACACAGCAACACGGGTGGCCACCACGCGGCCAACATTGACGGACCTCATCGCAGCCGCAGATCCCAGCTCCAGCGACCACCACGATGCGCTATCTCTGCCGGGACGCGACCCACCGTGCGCTCCGCCACGGCTGGCGCGGAACGCGTCCGACCTCCGCCTTCCAGCCGCCACCACGCCGGAGGACCTCTCTTGTACGGATCTGTGACACCTTCTCTCCTACCTCCATTGTTGGTAATGTCAGGAAGATTCTTGCTTCCTTTGGTTGCTGTTGCTTTTATTTTTGCTTTTATGGTGTGTGTTGTCATTAGTGTGAGAATAGGCCTTTTACCGTTTGGGCTTGTTTATTTCCTTTTTTAGTTGTGGGTATGTGATCTTTGAGATGTTTTTATTTTTGTGTAAGAGAATATCTGATGGGCTTAGTGATTTAAGGATCATGAGTGTGTCTCTTATATTGTTTATTGGGCTAGAGTTTATAAAAAATTTCAAATGAAAATTTCTTTTAAAAAAGGAAGAAGAGGTATTTTCCAGTTTCTTGTTTTAAATGAAAAAATCCTAAAAAAAATATATCTTTTGAATTCATGTAACAATCTACAATGTTGATGTATGATCTTTCATCCTCAAGTGTTGTATGAATTGTAAGGGTTCATCGTATAGCTCCGCTATCTTTAACCCTGTGCAAGTGTGATTCCCTTTTTTATTAAAATTTAAAAATGTTTTCAATTTGCTCTTTTTATAAGATTTTATCAAAATTTATAAGATAAAAATCTCTTTTTAATTCACGCAACGATCTACAACGTTGATGTATGATTTTTCATCCTCAAGTGTTGTATGAATTGTAAGGGTTCATCGTATAGCACTGCTACCTTGGGCTCTATGCAAAAGTGAATTTGTTTTGAAATAATTCTTTTCTAAAATAAAAAAAAATAAAAAAAATCCTTATCCAATTTAAAATCAACCAACCAATCAAATCTTTTCTGAAAGAACTACGTGGCTTTGAGTTTCCCATCGCACCTGGGAATACGTAGGAGCAAGATAAATCATCTTGTCGGGCCAAAACTAAATTTTCCTTTTTTTGTGTCTCTTTTTATGTTAAAATAATTAATAAAAAATATTTAAACTTTTCTATTTTTAGGGATGCTCTATGGACACGGTGCCATGTTCAGTCCCTTAGATTTGAGGTTGCCCTGTGGACTCATGTGCCATGTTCAACCTCATTTAGTTTTTATAAACAATAAATTTAAAAACGTAAAAATCAATAAATTTAAAATATTAAAAATCAAAAAAATAGTTCTTTCTTGTAAATAATTTTTGGGGTAACATAAATATTTAAAAGGTTATTAAAATGGTTTTTGCACAATTAACTTGAGGTACCGTTTTTTTAAACGGGCGATGTAGGGTGCTAATACCTTCCCTGCTCGTAACCGACTCCCGGACTCATCTCTCTTTTTCTTTTCTTTTTAGACCAGTTAACCTTTAAATAATTGGGTTTTCTAAGATTTTCCCAATAAAAATCTTAGTGGCGACTCCTCTGTTTTTATCCATCTTTTCGCGGCTCCCGGACGGGACGGTCGCGACAGCTGGCGACTCCACTGGGGAGTTTAGAGAGTCAGGCCTATCATAGTTGGTTGTGCAACTTCTTTTAATAACTTTGAAAATATTAGTTTTACCCCTCTTTGTTTTATTTGTTTTGTAAAGTGTTATATGCTTTAATATATGTCTTTGTACATTCTTGCAACCTTAGGGTAGAAAACTCTTGTAAATGTTGGTTGTTCTTTTGCAGGCTTGGGGTTAATTTTTTGGGTTTCGTGCAGGTTTGCTTGCTCCCAGCACACACATCACCATCCCATACTCACACACTTTTGGGCTCTATACCCGAGTCTTGGAATGCCATAGGATTAGAAGGGGCTTCAGTGATGTTATTGTGACGCTTTGCGCCTGACAGACATTGATTCTCCCACTCGGATTGCTACCGAAACATGGACCGCCATATTGTGACTTTTCAGTCCCTGTGGTGAGGTTCATGGATTCGGATCCTTATCTTTTAGATGAGGGTAATCCGGGGACCATATGTTTAGCGGTCTAGATCTGTCCCGAAAGTCATGCACATAAAATGCCATTAGTAGCCTACCAAAATAGGGTCTCGACCTCAGAAATTCAAACTTTAGGATATGACCCATGTAGGACAAAAGGGAGCACATTCCACCTTTTTCTGTAACATGAATAATCACATTCATATCTCATGCATTTCCATAAATGGTAAAAAAGGGATTTGTATAAATCATCTTTCTGTAACTCATTCATATTCTTTGTATATTTTGTATCTTATGCAATAAATATTTTGTTAGGTTCATAAAAAAAAAACATTTTCATGCATTCCTCTCATGCGTTCATTACAAAAAAAAAATCATTTATCTCAAGCATTCATAAGAAGAAAAAAAGAAAAAATAAGAAGTCGTGCATCTCCTTCATTTTATGCATGCATCACTAAAAACTTTTCAGACCAATAAAATAAAAATTCATACATTTCATGCATCAATTACCTTTTATGTCAATCTCATCATTAAAAAAAAAAATCATATCAGCCGTTCATTAAATAAAAAATCATTTATCTCAAGCATTAATAAAAAATTTGATTCATCTAAAAAAATAAGAAGCTCATCTCATGCATTGTCGTTTTTGTGAATAAAAAGTGCCTTCATGCATCACATTCATTAAAATTTTGAGTCAATATAAATATTCCTTTTTCATACATATCATGCATTAATACCTTTTGGGTAAAAAAAAAAACTTTTTTTCATACATTTCATATACTCATTCCTTTTGAGTTAAAAGTTTGTTAAAAAATAAAAAATCATTCCATGCATTGTGCTCCTTGGAGAAAAGTAAACCACTGCACTTTCAATAAAAAGGAATATCAACTAAACCTTGGATCATGAGGTGGAACTGGAGACAATATTTGCTCAAGTGGCCGAAAAATGTAGGCACAACCTTTTGCCTAATCATGGATGTTTGGATGTCAATGTGAAGGATTTTATATAGTCCTACTGGAGTCAGGTAGCACATATTCACGCTCTTATGGAGTGATCTTTGGAAAATCATGCAAATTCGGGATAATAAGGCCCTGACCGAGGAAGAAAGAAATCATGGTAAGGACAGTCTCAATCAACTATGGAGAGTTCAAGATGAAGGCTATGCTAACATCATCAGAGATTCAATCCTAGTGATTGAAAAGAGCCAATACTTTGTGATCCCCATCTTGAGAATTTCTAAGCAACCAAGGCTAGATTTGTTTATCAGGGATTTACCATGACACAATGGTTATGTTGTATTCTATCATGAGATAATTGAACCATGTTCACTTTCTTGAAGCATTAATGTAATGAATTTACATGTGTACCTTGTCTCATCCTTTCTTTACATCTCCATCTCCACCATAATGTTTCTCTCGTCATACTCATATCTCATCTTCCCCATTTTTTTTTTCTTCCCCAAGTACCTTTTTGGTTTGGTTAATAAGGCTCACTTTCTTGAAAGTTCTTTGTGGACAACAATGAAGCCCACATGTGCCCATACCTTTTCAAAAAAAAAAAAAAGAAAGAAAGAAAGAAAATAATACAAATAAAAGAGGAGCAAATAAATAAAACTTGGTGAGCACCATCTCTTTGTCTCTAAAATAAAGTTTAAAAAAATAAACAATCATGATTTGAAATGAAGATTGGCCATTTTTTCTCTACCCTTAGCAAAATATCATCATTATCCCTTGTTACCCCTTTTGAGCCCGAAAATTTTCTTCAAAGAACCTTGGACAAGGATCACCACTAAACAAGGGGCAAGCAAGAAGGAAATGGTGATCATGAAGCATAACATTGAAAAAAAAGAATTAAAAAAAAGAAGAAGAATAAAAAGAAGAGAAAAAAAGAGAAAAAAAACCTCATGTAAAACAGGAAAAAAGGGGGAAAGTTAGAAGAAAGTAAATGTTCTCAAAAATCCGAAAAAGAACATGGATCTTTGATCCTATTCAACCTTAAAACATTTGTTTGAGCATTATATCTTTTTTCATGACCCCCAACCATTAGCCACGTTACAAGCCTCAAAAAGTCCACTCTGATCAATAAATGATTGCTACTTTTTCATCAACTTCATTTTGAGACAAAAAGTTTGTGCTCTTCTAGTTTTTAATTGATCGCTCCTCTAAAAAAAAATCCAAAAAGAATGAAAAAAGAAAAAAGAAAGCCTGTTAGACTGAAAACCCTCATAGGCAGTCTAGGCAAAAGTTTGGGCAAGATCTACATGGGGCAAAACTTTGCTTTCAAGGGCCTTATTCTAGAGCATCTCCACTATTGGATGCCTTACACTGGGGCAACATCATTTTCAAGTTTTCCATATCAAGTGCCCTACATTGGGGCAGTTTCATTCTGGGAACCCTACATTGGGGCACTTCATCCTCAAGGAAACTACTCTGGGGCAACTTTGTTCTTATGAATATCGAGACAATCGCCATGATCAAATCAAACCAAAATGGGACAATACTCTTTTGACCCCCACATCACCTCTTGCGGGTTTTACTTCACTCCTGTCCTTTTGAATACCATTTGAGTTATCAAACTTCCAACACCGAGCGAGAAGTTGCTCAGGCCATATTGTTTTTCCTATCATACTTTTGAATCCATGCATATTTGTTACATGATGCTTCAGGTAAGGTAAACATGAGTTCAATGATACAATTCAACCGTCTAATGGTAAATTTTTGATGAACAACTCTGGTCAGAAGAATTCTGAATACGAGGAAGAAAGTGGCATCCTTAGTTAGCAATTCAAGCAAGAGCTTTGATCTTCACAAATAAAGGCGACAAAACTGTCCACGTCAAAAAAAAAAGGAAAAATCAAAAGCAAAAAGAAAAAGAAAATAAAAAAAGTAAACAAAAAAAGGCTCGCTAGATTGAAAACCTGAAAAGGCAGTCTGGGCAAAAGTTAGAGCGACCCAGTAGGTTGAAAACTCGCAAAGAGCAACCTACGCAAAAATTAGGATCAAATACAAACAAAGTACAAGAAGTCTCCTCAAACCGATAAACCGGGGCAGTTTAAGAGGACAAGCCATGAAAAGCTCCCAATACATGAAGGCTGGGGCAAGTCGCATCCTTGAAAGATTGATCAGGCAATCTCATCCAATTGGGATAATCATCAAAAAGAAGCATATCTCAGGCAAGAAGTAAAACATCGGTTCAACAAATAAGTGATGATCAAAATCAAGGAGTCTCACTCCAGCTCATCCTCAATCTCGGCTGCAATAAAAAATCTAAGGAGTCAAGGATCAAAGAGGTGTTTGCAAAAAAAGAAAAAGAAAAAAATCAGATTTTTTTTTCATCATTGATAAAAAGCATATCATGCATCACACATTAAAAAACAAATTATAATCAAGGTCTGCATCACTCATCAAAAGCATCTCACGCATCAAGCAAAAAAAAAAAAACAAACAGGATTTTCACCAACCAAATAAAAAAGTCATCTCATATCATTGTCTCATCATTTCATGCATCAACAAAGTCAACATCACTTCTTGCATTTGTTCGGCTTTAACGGGCACAGGGCCCCAAAAGTCATGTCTTGGTTAGCTTTAGAAGGCATAGGGCCTCATAAGCTTGGTTTTGTTTGGCTTTAGAGGGCAGAGGACCCCAAACGCCATGCTTGTTAGCTTTACTAGGCATAGGGCCTCATAAGCTTTGTTTTGTTCGGCTTTAGCGGGCACAGGGCCCCAAAAGTCATGTTATTGTCAGCTTTAGTAGGCATAGGGCCTCATAAGCTTTGTTTTGTTCGGCTTTAGCGGGCACAGGGCCCCAAAAGTCATGTTATTGTTAGCTTTAGTAGGCATAGGGCCTCATAAGCTCTGTTTTGTTCGGCTTTAGCGGGCACAGGGCCCCAAAAGTCATGTTATTGTTAGCTTCAGCAGGCATAGGGCCTCATAAGCTTTGTTTTGTGCGACTTTAGCGGGCCCAGGGCCCAAAAGTCATGTTATTGTTAGCTTTAGTAGGCATAGGGCCTCATAAGCTTTGTTTTGTTCGACTTTCGCGGGCACAGGGCCCAAAAGTCATGTTATTGTTAGCTTTAGCAGGCATAGGGCCTCATAAGCTTTGTTTTGTTCGACTTTAGCGGGCACAGGGCCCCGAAAAATCATGTTATTGTTACCTTTAGCAGGCATAGGGCCCATAAGCTTTGTCTTGTCAGCTTTAGCAGGCATAGGGCCTCTTAAGTTTTGTTTTGTTGTAGTTTGGCTTTAGTGGGCACAGGGCCCCAAAAGCCATGTCTTGTCAGCTTTAGCAGGCATAGGGCCTCTTAAGTTTTGTTTTGTTGTAGTTTGGCTTTAGTGGGCACAGGGCCCCAAAAGTCATGTCTTGTCAGCTTTAGCAAGCATAGGGCCTCTTAAGTTTTGTTTTGTTATAGTTTGGCTTTACCGGGCACAGGACCCCAAAAGTCATGTCTTGTCAGCTTTAGCAGGCATAGGGCCTCTTAAGTTTTGTTTTGTTGTAGTTTGGCTTTAGTGGGCACAGGGCCCCAAAAGTCATGTCTTGGTTGGCTTCTGTAGGCATAGGGTCTCGTAAGCTCTTTTATCTTTCAGTTCGAGCTTCAGACGGGCAATCCACCCCGTAGGCTCTTTTATCTTTCAGTTCGAGCTTCTGACGGGCAATCCACCCCGTAAGCTCTTTTATCTTTCTGTTCGAGCTTCTGACGGGCAATCCACCCCGTAAGCTCTTTTATCTTTCAGTTCGAGCTTCTGACGGGCAATCCACCCCGTAAGCTCTTTTATCTTTCAGTTCGAGCTTCTGATGGTCAATCCACCCCGTAGGCTCATTTATCTTTCAGTTCGAGCTTCTGACGGGCAATCCACCCCGTGAGCTCATTTATCTTTCAGTTCGAGTCTGATGGGCAATCCACCCCGTAAGCTCTTTTACCTTTCAGTTCGAGCTTCTAACGGGCAATCCACCCCGTAGGCTCTTTTATCTTTCTGTTCGAGCTTCTGACGGACAATCCACCCCGTAAGCTCTTTTATCTTTCTGTTCGAGCTTCTGACAAGCAATCCACCCCGTAACGGGCAATCCACCCCGTAAGCTCTTTTATCTTTCAGTTCGAGCTTCTGACGGGTAATCCACCCCCTAAGCTCTTTTATCTTTCTGTTCGAGCTTCTGACGGGCAATCCACCCCGTAGGCTCTTTTATTTTCAGTTCGAGTCTGACGGGCAATCCACCCCATAAGCTCTTTTATCTTTCAGTTCGAGCTTCTGACGGGCAATCCACCCCGTAGGCTCATTTATCTTTCAGTTCGAGCTTCTGACGGGCAATCCATCCCGTGAGCTCATTTATCTTTCAGTTCGAGTCTGACGGGCAATCCACCCCGTAAGCTCTTTAATCTTTCAATTCGAGCTTCTCACGGGTAATCCACCCCGTAAGCTCTTTTACCTTTCAGTTCGAGCTTCTAACGGGCAATCCACCCGGGCAATCCACCCCGTAAGCTCGTTTATCTTTCAGTTCGAGCTTCTCACGGGAAATCCACCCCGTAGGCTCTTTTATCTTTCAGTTCGAGCTTCTGACGGGTCATCCACCCCGTAAGCTCTTCTATCTTTCAGTTCGAGTTTCAGACGGGCAATCCACCCCGTAAGCCCTTTATCTTTCTACTCAAGCTTCAGACGGGCAATCCACCCCACAAGCTTTTATCCTTCAGTTCGAGCTTCTGACGGGCAATCCACCCCGTAAGCTCTTTTATCCTTCAGTTTGAGCTTCTCACGGGCAATCCATCCCGTAAGCTCTCATTTATCTCTCTGTTCGAGCTTCTGAAGGGCGATCCACCCCGCAAGCTTTTATGTGTAAATCTCAGTGGGCAATCTAACCTGCGGGTTCTTTACAGAAATCATTTTGTAGTCACGGGTCCTTTGCTTGTCGGTGTACCTGGACAAAAATTGGAGTTCTTGTCTTTACTAGTTTCTTATAACGATATTCGGTTAACTACGGCTACACCAATTATCAAATAAGAAACAAGTAAAGAGGGGCAGCTGTGAACACCTAATTTTGTCCGGGTATTTTATCCTTTTAATTAATATTTACAAAATAAAAATGGAAAATACAGAAATAAAAAGATGTGTTTATGTTATTAGCCCAACTTGTTTGTGTTACAAGTTGTTTTGAATCCAAACCCAAGCAAACAAAAACGAGGTGAAGTTAAAAAAAATCCAAAAGAAAAAATAAGTTTCTAGTTGTTAATTATAAAAAAAAAATAATAATAATAAAAAATATTGTTTTGCCTCACGGTTCCTTCATGTAGTGTCCTTTTTACCATTTTCCATTACAGTCCATTTCACTTTCTTTTGGTCTCTTGCCTTTTGCTACTTTTTTACACAAAAATGGTGACTTGTTCCTTCGTGCTCTGCGTCCCCTGGCACCCAAGCACAGAACATAGTGGTAGCAACACTCCACCATCACTCTCATGTCCTCTCCTTACAGCTGGCATGGGAGATTTGTCATTTTTCTCCTATGATTTTGGCTATAAATCCAGCACCAACAGAAGCATGAAGGGGGGGGGAGCAAAAACAATAACTCATCTCTTTCTTCCAACAGTACGCCCCCCTCTTTCCTTCTTCTCTCTTTTTCCTTTTTTTTCTTCTCTCTCTTCTTCAACATCAGAACCCCGCCCCCTGACTTTTTTTCTTTCTTTCTTTTTCTTTATCTTTCTCTTTTCTTCTTCCTCTCTTCTCTCACGTCCCAGACTTCTTTTTTTTCTTTCTTTCATCTTAACATCATCTCCTCTTCTATCATTCAAACTTCACATCTCCTTCCTCCTTCAACTCCCCACTTCACATCTCCTTCCTTATTAACCACCTTGCCTCTGTTACCTTCAGCAACACCAAACAAAACCACCCAACACCTCCTTCCCCACTAACCACCTTGCCTCTGTTACCTTCAGCAACACCAAACAAAACCACCCCAACACCTCCTTCCCCTACATACCTTTAAACACTCATTTTTCCTCAGATCTTCACTTTACTCATTCCAATCCCTCCTTCATCAACAAAGAGTAAGAAATCCACACATAAACAGGACCCACACAGCAACACGGGTGGCCACCACGCGGCCAACATTGACTGACCTCATCGCCGCCGCAGATCCCAGCTCCAGCGACCACCGCGCGACGCTATCTCTGCCGGGACGCGACCCACCGTGCGCTCAGCCACGCCTGGCGCGGAACGCGTCCGACCTCCGCCTTCCAGCCGCCACCACACCGGAGGACCTCTCTTGTACGGATCTGTGACACCTTCTCTCCTACCTCCATTGTTGGTAATGTCAGGAAGATTCTTGCTTCCTTTGGTTGCTGTTGCTTTTATGGTGTGTGTTGTCATTAGTGTGAGAATAGGCCTTTTACTGTTTGGGCTTGTTTATATCCTTTTTTAGTTGTGGGTATGTGATCTTTGAGATGTTTTTATTTTTGTGTAAGAGAATATCTGATGGGCTTAGTGATTTAAGGATCATGAGTGTGTCTCTATATTGTTTATTGGGCTAGAGTTTATAAAAAATTTCAAATGAAAATTTCTTTTAAAAAAGGAAGAAGAGGTATTTTCCAGTTTCTTGTTTTAAATGAAAAAATCCTAAAAAAAAAAATATCTTTTGAATTCATGTAACAATCTACAATGTTGATGTATGATCTTTCATCCTCAAGTGTTGTATGAATTGTAAGGGTTCATCGTATAGCTCCGCTATCTTTAACCCTGTGCAAGTGTGAATCCCTTTTTTATTAAAATTTAAAAATGTTTTCAATTTGCTCTTTTTATAAGATTTTATCAAAATTTGTAAGATAAAAATCTCTTTTTAATTCACGCAACGATCTACAACGTTGATGTATGATTTTTCATCCTCAAGTGTTGTATGAATTGTAAGGGTTCATCGTATAGCACTGCTACCTTGGGCTCTATGCAAAAGTGAATTTGTTTTGAAATAATTCTTTTCTAAAATAAAAAAAATCAAAAAAATCCTTATCCAATTTAAAATCAACCAACCAATCAAATCTTTTCTGAAAGAACTACGTGGCTTTGAGTTTCCCATCGCACCTGGGAATACGTAGGAGCAAGATAAATCATCTTGTCGGGCCAAAACTAAAATTTCCTTTTTTTGTGTCTCTTTTTATGTTAAAATAATTAATAAAAAATATTTAAACTTTTCTATTTTTAGGGATGCTCTATGGACACGGTGCCATGTTCAGTCCCTTAGATTTGAGGTTGCCCTGTGGACTCATGTGTCATGTTCAACCTCATTTAGTTTTTATAAACAATAAATTTAAAAACGTAAAAATCAATAAATTTAAAATATTAAAAATCAAAAAAATAGTTCTTTCTTGTAAATAATTTTTGGGGTAAAATAAATATTTAAAAGGTTATTAAAATGGTTTTTGCACAATTAACTTGAGGTACCGTTTTTTTTAAACAGGCGATGTAGGGTGCTAATACCTTCCCTACTCGTAACCGACTCCCGGACTCATCTCTCTTTTTCTTTTCTTTTTAGACCAGTTAACCTTTAAATAATTGGGTTTTCTAAGATTTTCCCAATAAAAATCTTAGTGGCGACTCCTCTGTTTTTATCCATCTTTTCGCGGCTCCCGGACGGGACGGTCGCGACCTATAAAATAACCCCAAAACCGCAGCCATGCCCTCCCCATTTTCTCTCTTCATCTTCTTCATTTTCTTCATTTGCTTCACAAAAACACCATTGTTTCTTAAGAGCTAAGTTACCATTTTTGTTGAAGAACTTGCCATGATCATCATCCTTTCTTCATCTTCTCCACACTCTTGAGGTAACATGATCATCTCCTCTCTTTTTTTTAAGCTCTTGTTCTTCATATTTCATGGTTTTCCATTTCTAGATCTAGAAATTTAAATAATTCTAGAAAATTGTAGAAAAATCATAAAAATGTGAAACCAATTTCTATGATATAGTTATGATCTCTACTTTCATTATCCAAGAGCATGTAATAAAAAACATTTTTCCTTCCCTAATATCTATTGTTGACCGAAACCCTCTAAGAAAATGGGTTTGATGTTTTGTTTCTTTTTTTTTTAAAGTTAGTACATGATTTAAGTTCTATAGTACTTGTATAGCCTATATCCAAGAGCTTAAGCCCAACTAAATTTTCTAACCTATTTATTCTATTAAGGCCGAAACCCTAACAAGAAAGGGTTGAAAAGTTTTTGTTTGATTTGTGAAATCTATTGGTTGATTCATGCTCTCTAATACTCTAAGAGCATTTGTAACATCCCGATTTTTCGACTTTCTAATATCGGAAATTATATAATATGTTTATATTTTTATCCGAGACTTGGAAAAATTATTTTTGGAAAACCAAATTCATATTCATATTATACTTATTTTTATATGTATACGGTGAAATTTTGGGTTTAACATTCTGACGGAAACCGGTCTGCGTTTTTACCGACAGTATAATTTTATACCGTCAGAAAACCCTAATTTTACCCAAAACTAAAATTTGTAGAATTTTTTATATTTTGTCCGTGAGGAATTTTACTTTTCAAATTTCTGACCAGAAATGAAAAATTATGTTTACTCTGATGAATTTTGGTAAAAGTTCAGACGAAAAACAGTCGGTGTTTTCACTGACAGTAAGATTTTAATGATCAAAAAACCTAATTTTGATTCGGGAAAAAAATGGTTTATGTTTAAATCATGTTTCCAACGAGTTTGGCTATTTTGAGAATTTTCGATCGAAAATCATAGAGAAACCCTAGTCTGGTAATTGACGGAGCCGAGAACGGACGTGTAGAGACAAAAGCCGACATTCAATGGATAAAGACAAGTGATGACTCATAGGGGTGAGTCATATAGGTGACTCACAAGTGTCATGATTGATTTTGAGGTCAAATTACTATAATGTCCCTAAGTTGTTATTTTATCACCAAAATGCCATTATGTAAGATTACCAATTTGTCCCTCAAAATTCATGCTTGGACCTTTTTGGCTCTAGTTGGCACGACCAAACCCCTCCAAATGAGCCCATTCTCACTTCTATTTAAGGCCTTCATCATGAAGCTTTCACCATTTTTACAAAAACTCCAAGTTTCCATAAGCTTACTTTGTGAAACAACTTGGTGATTCCTTGCCCATTTTTCAATTCCAAGAGGTAAACCATGATCCTCATCATCATTTAACTATATGTTCTTCATATATTTTCATGATTCAATGCCTTATTCAATTTTTTCAATTCTTAGATCTAGAAGTTTGAAAATCCATAGAAAATCATAGAAAAATCCTAAAAATGTGAAACCAATTTCTATGATCTTGTATTCATGCCTATAGTATAGATCCAAGAGTTTGAATCAAACAAAAATTTCCTCCTCACTCTTCCTAAAGAGGCCGAAACCTTGTTTTTGGGTGGAGGAGATTTTGTTTATTTTCTTTATCAAGTGAACTTGGATTTCATCCTTCCATATCATGTATAAGATAGATCCAAAGTGTTGTATCAAAATAAATTCTCTAGCCTAATTTTCATGTCATGGCCAAAACCTCACTCTTTGTGGAGTTAGAGGATTTTGTTTCACTTGTTGTGTTTTGATTCTTAATCAGGTGTCTTAAGTATTTAGGATCATTAATCCAATGACTTAAGAATTTTAGAAATTTTTAGCCACAAAAACCTCTTAAGGTCGTGACCTATCATTAGGGAATAGGTGATTTTATTTGCTTGTTTGTAATTGGTTGATTGTGGTTGTTGAAGGTTAAGTGTATTGATTATACGTGAGTCGTGAAACCGGAGTTTGATGTACGTTCGAGGAAGGAGATCGGAAGATAAATTATTCAAGAGGTAAGAGGGGATTGCCTGAGGGATTTTTTCGATGGCTACATGCTATCTGTGTTGGTCTGTATGATTTATCTGTGGTTGTGGTGTTCGGTTTGTGGTTGTGGTATTTGATTAAAGTTGTGTTATTTATTTGTGTATGGTTATCTGCATTTAATTATTTATTTGGAGTTATATATTATGATGTTGTGATGCATGATCTGCCTGGGAAAATTGTTATGATGTTGTGGATTGTTGTTTGAGAAGCCTGACATTGGTCAGCGCCCAATCCATTAATCAGATAAAAGCTTTGAGAAGACTTTACAAGGAATATTCAATAGTTAATTGAGAAATATTGGAAGATATTAGGATTTAAATAATTATTTGAGAAAATAAGGATTATTTGAAAATATTATTATTTTAATGATTTATTAGTGTAAAAGCAATTTATGAGTCACGGTGAGGGTGTAACTGTGAAATTATTTTTGTACTGCTAGTTTTTATGTAAGAAATTCCATAATATTATAAAAATATATTTTATGAAATTAATCTTCGAAAATAACTCAATTATGATTTTAGAAAATTATTTAAGTGGAAAGTGCTAAGATTTGGCTTAAATGACTTGAAAAATTTTTAACGACAACAATTTGGAAAAGTATCGACGGCAAGTGTTTCTAAAACGGCAGTACGTATTTTAAACTAAGTTTGAGCCTCAAGTGACTCTCTTTTTGAATCATGAAGTTTTCAGAAAAGATTTTAGTAACTGTTGATTTTACGAAAGAATTACCCAGTTGAAATGATTTTCCAAAATCAAGTTTTACGCAAACAGTGTAGGTAGTGATTTTGAACTTAGTAACCAAGACGTCAGAGTACTAGTGTTCTTGCGGTGTTTTGGACTGCGTGTCCTATGGACTTTGTGTCCTGATTTCGGTGTAAATAATGTTATCCAAAGTGTATATTCTTTTCTATTACGACAAACCTAAGCCTGATGCATTGGTCAAGGGGTTTCGTGATTGAGCACTCGGACTTGAGGTCCTGTGTTATTAATGAAAGTTTTAAGATGTTTAAAACTATGGCTGGTCGTAAGCTTTTGAGCTTCGACAAGGAAAGATTGAACACCAAGAAAAATGACTACAACAAAATGTTTTACATGCATGTTAGGCAGACGTGCCTATTTGTAAATCATAATATCATGGTGATATTCATGAATCGATGCATCATTGTGCCCTGGTTGGACAATGAAAATCCATATTCGGTAATCATTGCTCCTTAAATTGGACAGTGTGCTATGGTATCCATATTCAGTGATCACTATGCCTTGTGTTGGACAGTGTGCTATGGATTTGGCTTCATGCCTTTGCCCGCGTGGCTAATGAGCTTGATCAACTCACCTCGTAGTTGGGATATCTCATGAGATTAAGTATGAAATTAGATGACGAATATGAAGTGTTCATGCATAGTTTTTCAAATAATGATGTTTGGGGTACGAAACCCACTGAGAAACTATTTGCCTTATTATGATTGTTTAGGTTGTTATTAACATGTATATGTATATATGTTTTCTTTGGTGTTGCACATGTAGTTATCGTGTTAAATCCATATATTGGTTTCTCACTCTTGAATTATTTCTGTTGTGCTCTATATTGGGGAAATCCAGATGAACCGCTCAAGGGATATGATGTATACAAGAAGAAGGTTCCTAAGTTCGGGACATGCCGATGTTATTTTGCTAATATTATGTCTGCCTTTTAGGTGCGACCAGCTTAGGTTTTGAATTATATTATGCTTTGGAAGAACCTATACTTAGTAAGGTCTTGATGTGTAAACAATTATGATGCAGTATAGTTACATGATGATATATTTACGTATCTATCCATATATGGTCATGTTTGCGTTGTTGTGGTAACCGTCAAAAAGAAAAAAGAAAAGGGAAAATTTTTGTCACCATTTTGAGGAATGTTAATAACTTAAGAAAATATTATTTTCTGAGAGCAACCAGCAAAATAAAGTTTTATTTTCCGCAACGAGTTAACGGGTAACCATATGATGACCCAAGTTAGGGTGTCATGATAAACATTATTTGCATGCATTGAAGATCCCTCATTTTTAGTACTTTTTACAAGCTAAATGTGCATAATTGATCTAGTCTAGCAATGATTTGTGAGTTTCGGCCTCATTGGGCTTTATTGAAAATTTTCACTAATTCATGATTATAGACGTTGACTCTGTATTTTAGCCATATCTTGAGTTCCGCGCATCTAAAAATTATGAACGTTATATTGTAGGAAAGCTAAAAGGAAGCCCAACAACTTTCATGAAGAACTCAGATGTTGAATTGGATGTATAGTGGGTCACATTGGGCCTTGAAGTCAGAACATAATTGCTGTCGCTGGAACCTGAACTGGTCATGAAGATTGGGCCATAACATGGGCTGTAGATGTCGTTTGGAACTGAAACCTGTGGCAAATGAAAGATCAAACACAGAGATTTAACTCTCGTGAAGACCATTGTTCCAAACAGAGTCGTTTTGAGGGGCTCCAATCCATGTGAAGTCAGAGGTCGTTTCAGCTGCCCTATGAGTTGAATGTGGACATAACTCTCCCATCTTAATTCGTAATTAAGCAAATTAAGTGGTTTTGGAAAGCTAAGAGGAAGAGTTTGAAGTTAATTGAAGGAGCATTCAGATATTGAGAGGAGGTCTTGAGAGAATTTGTATAAATAGGAGCCAGAATAGGAGACTGGTGGTTCCTTTAGTTTTCTGCTGCTTAATTAAGTTGTTTATTATTGTTTTCGTATTTTTCTTTTCTCTTCCTCAAGCCTCCTTGGACTGTAGCCATGGAAGGCTAATTCTGAATCAATCCAAGGTGCTTGAAGGAATTTCGTTTGGCTTGAGACTTTTGTACTTCAACTTTCATTTTGAATTCAAGTAGTTTTCATCTTCTCTTCTCCTTACTAATCAGAATTCGTGATGCATGAATGGTGATTACTGTTTGTGTATTCGAAATTATGAATTAGGAATGTGATATTGATTGATAATTCAATATCTCATTCTCTGAGTTGAAGTAAATTAAACTACTGATTTGTGGTTTAAGGTTAATTGGTTCTTGTATTTAAACTTGCACTGATTTTATAGATTTGTAAAATCGTTTGTCAGTTAAATCCTAGATGATTATCTAGTAGTGAACCTCAATTCCGATGCAGAGATCTCGGTTGAAATTGAATTAACCATTACTTGGATTCAGTTTGAGTATTCTGCGGTCTATGATAGCCAAAATTGGAATTCTGGTTAAGTGTCTTGGATTGGTTGATTTCTCACTTGATTTCACTTAGTCTAAATTTATCTTTTGCAATCTCAAATCAACCCCCCCCATTTTTGTGTTGAGTCTTGATATGATTGAATAGCACTCATGGTCTTTTGAGAGACGATCTGAGTCATTCCTTATACTACAAGCTAGTAGGGATTTGTTCTGTAATTTGAGTGAGTTCGGCCCCTCACCAAATTTTGGCGCCATTTCCTGGGACCATTTTGAGTATTCAATCATATTAGATAGTGTTTATATTAATTTCTAACCTGATTATCCACTGAATTGCTGTTTGTAGTGAAACCAGTGGAATTTTGGTAATATTTTACTGTCATCATTTTTGTGCTCCGATTGCTCTCAAATTTTCCCAGAAAATCCGAAAAAAATAGGAAATAGAACTCCCAATAGTACGGAGTACTTCGGGACATAGGGCCTCCGGAGCCAAAATTCCATCGTTTAGGCCACTTTTCTAATTTTTTTAAAGTACTTTACCATTTTTAAAAATTCAAAAAAAAATGTGTATTTGCTTTGCTAACTTTTTAGAGTTTTCCTGTGGTGATCTTATATTTTTTAAAATTTATTTGGTACGATTTTCCAATTTCTGTGTCTTTTTAGCATTTGTACTTGTAGTGTTTTGAGATGGTTCTTGCTCTCCTGGCCTATATGTGTGTATGACTCGGTCCCAACCTGGTGATTTAGTTGCATACGACCCTGAGATTGAAAGGACCTTGCATCAGTTGAATAGGACTCAGGAGATTACTTGATCAATTTGATAATTCTGTTGTTTCTGATTCTGTTGTTTTTGATTCTGATTTAACTGATAATTGTGCTAACATGGCTAACAATAGAACTCTGAAAGAACTTGCTGCACCTGATGTGAACTACCAACCATTATGTATCCAATATCCTACTCTTGAGGTTGATTTTGAATTAAAATCTGGATTAATACACCTTTTGCCTAAGTTTCATGGTTTAGCATGTGAAGACCCACATAAGCATTTAAAAGAGTTTCATGTGGTTTGTTCCACCATGAGACCACATGCTGTTCCTAAAGATCACATCAAGCTTAGGGCATTTCCTTTCTCATTGGATGGTGCAGCCAAGGATTGGCTTTACTACCTTTAACCAGCCTCCATAGCATGCTGGAATGACTTGAAAAGGCTGTTTCTGGAGAAGTTCTTCCCTGCATCTAGAGCTGCTGCAATCCGAAAAGACATTTGTGGGATTAGGCAGAATGGTGATGAAACTTTGCATGACTATTGGGAGAGGTTCAAGAAATTGTGTGCAAGCTGCCCTCATCACCAGATTAGTGACCAGCTGCTGATCCAATATTTTTATGAGGGGTTGATGTCTATGGAGAGGAGCATGGTTGATGCTGCTAGTGGTGGTGCTTTAGTTGATAAAACCCCATCTACTGCAAGAGATTTAATTGCCAACATGGCTACCAACTCTCAACAGTTTGGCACCAGAATGATGAGTTCCACCAGAGGAGTCAATGAGGTCCAAGAGGTCCAAGTTTCAACTGCTGATCAACAAAGAATGGAGCATAGACTTGATGAGCTGACTTCCTTGGTGAGGCAAATGGCTATGGGACAACAACCTACATCTATGCAGACCAATGCAAGAGTCTGCAGCATATGCTCCAATCCATCTCATTTCACAGATTCGTGTCCCACTTTGCAAGAAGACAATGTTGCACTCCAAGACCAGTTTGTAGCTACAGTAGGTGTGTTTCCTGGTAAGCCTCGGCCAAAGAAAGCAGCAAAGGTATGATCCCTTTTCCAAGACCTATAATCCTGTCTGGAGAGACCACCCCAACTTGAGATATGGTAATGCACAACAGCAACCTCAACAACAGCAGTATAGGCAACCATTCCAGCAGCAACCAATAAGGCAAAACCAGTTTCAAACTCAAGCTGGACCAAGTAGGCCATTCCAACAGCAGGCAATGCAAAATCAAGCTACTGCAGCACCAAAATCTGACCTTTCATTTGAAGATCTAGTGAAGCAAATGGGCACCAACGATCTCCAATTCCAACAGAGAACAGAAGCTACAATTTAGAATTTGGAGACTCAAATTGGGCAACTAGCTTCCTCCATGAATCAGCTACAAAGCCAAGGTAGTGGCCAACTTCCTGCGCAGACCATTCCTAATCCAAAAGGTAATGTAAGTGCCATTATGCTGAGAACTGGAAAGATTGTGGCACCTGACCCCCAACCACCATGCAATTCAAGGAAGCAGAATTCTGCAGAAAATTCAGATGGAGGAGATTGAGCATAGAGCATTCTGGGCGGTTAAGCAGTGAAATATGGACTTACACCAGGCGGGTGTGGAAAGGAAGCTCCACTTACAGGAATTGGAAGAGATCCGATTGGAGGCCTATGAGAGCTCTCGCCTCTACAAGGAGAAGACCAAAGTTTTCCATGATAGGATGCTTACGCGAAAATAATTTGTGGTCGACCAGAAAGTCTTGTTGTTGAATTCCCAACTTAAGTTGATGCCTGGTAAATTGAGGTCTAGGTGGGAAGGTCCCTTTGTTGTTACTAATGTTTTTCCTTATGGTGCAGTTGAACTTCAGGATGTGACAACAAAGCAGATTTTCAAGGTTAATGGGCATCGGCTCAAGCACTTTTATGAGAACGTTCCAGAGTCCACCATGGAGGAGGTGGCCTTGCTAGATGCTATATATCCACCATGAGGGCGCCTCTTTCCACTCTTTTCCTTTTTACTGTTTTCTGTTTTTATTGTTTCTGTATTTTATTTTGTTTTTGCATTTTTTCTGTTATTGTCTTTTAAAGTTGTTTCCATTGATGTGTAAGATGTGTGAAAGTTGTGAGTTTGGTTTCATTTTAAAGTTAAGTGTCATAGCATGTGTGGAATTTATTGTCTTTCATCATAATCACAGGTTTCGTTATGGTTTTTGGTTTGCTGGTTTGAGTTTGGTAGATTCATCCATGCCTTGTGAGATTTTGATCCTATTGTTGAATGGTTTATGCGTTTGTACCATTTTTTTTCCTTTCCTGTGTGGTTGTCACTCATGATATTTGTTACTCTAGAACTTGCTTTATTTCTTTTTTAAGCTATATCTCTGCTTGCATACATGGACATGATTGAGGCATTCTTCTTGCTTAGCTACTTTGGCCAAATAAGCCTACCTTGCATCATTTTTCCCTTGATTAGCCCCCTTGAGCCTAATTGTCTACTCATTGTTTTTAGCTCATTTCTTGCCTTCAGTGAAAAACCATGTTTTGACCCAACCTAAGAGAGTGAGAGAGCATTGTTTCTTTGGAGGCATTCTTATTTCTTGCGGACAAGCAATGGTCCAAGTGTGTGTGGGGGGGTGAAATGCTGGTATTTGCTGAAAATTGGGTACTAAAAAAAATGAAAAAAAGAGAAGAAAAAGAAACAAACAAGAATACAGTCACACGGTTGTGTCAATAAAGGAAAATGTGAAAGATTGCGCATTTTTGTGAATTTTTTGGGTAAATTTTCACCTTTTGCTAATTGAGTCCTTCTCCAATGCTCTTTTACTCTCTTTGGTTCTTAACTTGCCATATCATTTACTTTGCTTTTGACCTCATTGCAACCTTGATAAAGTCCTCTTGATTTGTGTGTGCATGTGTTTTTAATAGTGGAGAAGTAGAATATGAGCAAGCTTATGGTAGTGCAATTTTCATGAGTTGATTTGAGTGAAATCTTTACCTTCTAAACACTTGAGGGATTAAGAGTGTATCTTGTGTGAGGATCTACCATTCTTGATCTATGCTTTCCAATTAAAGTTACCTTGTTGATTTGAGATGAAAGGAAATGTAATTTCATTGATGTTGATCTCTTGGCTTTGATGGTTACCTTGCTCATGGACTTTTGCCTTCTAGAATATCTTTGGAAATTGAGTCTTATAGAGTTTTTAGGTTTTGTGGTTTGTTCTTGGTGTTGTGTTTCAATTTCAAGTTTGCCCAGGACGTGCAAGAGCTAAGTGTGGGGGAATGTGATAAAAATTATTTGCATGCATTGAAGATCCCTCATTTTTAGTACTTTTTACAAGCTAAATGTGCATAATTGATTTAGTCTAGCAATGATTTATGAGTTTGGGCCTCATTGGGCTTTATTGCAAATTTTCACTAATTCATGATTATAGATGTTGACTCTGTATTTTAGCCATATCTTGAGTTCCGGGCATCTAAAAATTGTGAACCTTATATTGTAGGAAAGATAAAAGGAAGCCCAACAACTTTCATGAAGAACTCAGATGCTGAATTGGATGTATAGTGGGTCACATTGGGCCTTGAAGTCAGAACATAATTGCTGTCGCTGGAACCTGAACTGGTCATGAAGATTGGGCCATAAAATGGGCTGTAGATGTCGTTTGGAACTGAAACCGGTGGCAAATGAAAGATCAAACATAGAGATTTAACTCTCATGAAGACCATTGTTCCAAACAGAGTCGTGTTGAGGGGCTCCAATCCATGTGAAGTCAGAGGTCGTTTCAGATGCCCTATGAGTTGAATGTGGACATAACCCTCCCATCTTAATTCGTAATTAAGAAAATTAAGTGGTTTTGGAAAGCTAAGAGGCAGAGGTTGAAGTTAATTGAAGGAGCATTCAGATATTGAGAGGAGGTCTTGAGAGAATTTGTATAAATAGGAGCCGGAATAGGAGACTGGTGGTTCCTTTAGTTTTCTACTGCTTAATTAAGTTGTTTGTTATTGTTTTCGTATTTTTATTTTCTCTTCCTCAAGCCTCCTTGGACTGTAGCCATGGAAGGCTAATTCTGAAATCAATCCAAGGTGCTTGAAGGAATTTCGTTTGGCTTGAGACTTTTGTACTTCAACTTTCATTTTGAATTCAAGTAGTTTTTATCTTCTCTTCTCCTTACTAATCAGAATTCGTGATGCATGAATGGTGATTACTGTTTGTGTATTTGAAATTATGAATTAGGAATGTGATATTGATTGATAATTCAATATCTCATTCTCTGAGTTGAAGTAAATTAAACTACAGATTTGTGGTATAAGGTTAATTGGTTCTTGTATTTAAACTTGCACTGATTTTATAGATTTGTAAAATCGTTTGTCAGTTAAATCCTAGATGATCATTATCTAGTGGTGAACCTCAATTCCGAAGTAGAGATCTCGGTTGAAATTGAATTAACCATTACTTGGATTCAGTTGGAGTATTCTGTGGTCTATGATAGCCAAAATTGGAATTCTGGTTAAGTGTCTTGGATTGGTTGATTTCTCACTTGATTTCTCTTAGTCTAAATTTATCTTTTGCAATCTAAAATCAAACCCCCCCACAATTTTTGTGTTGAGTCTTGATATGATTGAATAGCACTCATGGTCTTTTGAGAGACGATCTGAGTCATTCCTTATACTACAAGCTAGTAGGGATTTGTTCTGTAATTTGAGTGAGTTCGGCGGCTCACCACGTCACATCATGTATCTAAAAGATTAAGTTGATTTGAAAATCCTAGCCTATTTTCACTCATGAGGCCGAAACCCTAACCAAAGTGGTTAGAGGATTTTATTTCATATTTTTGAATGGTAACAATTAATCTATGCTAGTTAATACTATAGGAACTAGACTGCAAAAGATTGGAATGAGAAAAGAACCCTAACCCTATTTTGAATTAAGTGACCGAACCTAGATATTCTAGGATTAAGGGTGATTTTGTTGATTAATTTGTTATTATGTTGTTTGGTTGAAGGAGGAATTGGTAACGTGTGGTGTGATGACGAGGAACGTCGAATTCAGGATTCTGGTGTTAACTCAGGTATGGGAAAGGATCACTCTGTCGTCGGAATCGATAAGTTGTATATTATATAGTAATTGTGTAGGACGACCTAAACCCTACTAGTAGTCGAGTAATCGACAAGACCAAAATCACATTGGAAACCTTTTCTGTAAAACCAATGGTGATTCGGGGATAGTAGGTTTATCGACATTAGGTTGATTTTAAGTATTTGATGATGTCTGAGTTTATGTTGTTGAATTTACTGTGATACATACACTGGTTGAGATATTCCATTGCATGTGACATATTATTTTTGGTGTTTGAATATTTTCGGATATTGTATTATGCATGATCTACCTGGTTTTAATATTGTGCTTAGTGGATTTTAGGCAAAGATATATGTTGTTTGGGAGATAACTGTTTGGGGGTGAGGATAAATTGTGACTTAGAGATGCCTAGCCTAAACTAATTATTTCAAAGAGGAGTGGTGACATAGAACATGTGTTGAGGTTTTGATGGAAGGTTCAGGCACTAGGTTTTGGTGGAAAATGTAACCAACAGTTACCAATGGAAATATCCGTCGGAAACAAGGTTTTTTATTTTTATTTATTTTGTTTTATATTAATTATTGATTATTAATTATTTTTATTAAAATTTATATATTCAATATTAAATATTTTATTTTATTTATTAATTATTATTATATTTTAGTTTAATTAATTATATTTTATTTATTAATTATTATTATAATTTATTTATTAATTTATATTTTATTATAATCAATTATAATTTAATTATTTTATTTTATTTTAATTAAATATTATTATATTATCAATTACAAAACAAAATTGAAATTAAAAATAAAATTTAAAAAGCATATTAAATTAAAATTAATTTAAAATAAAAACAAACTCAACATATAATACCCATCACCATAATATCCTAATACCCATCACCATAATATCCGTCATCGTCATCCTGTCGGGGGGAGTCTGTCGACGTCACATTACCATCAAGCTGCGGCTCACTGGACAGATCGTCATCATGCGGTTGCGGTGGTGGTTTAGTAGTAGTAGTGGAGGGTTGGGGCTGCGGCCGGGTGGCATGGAGGACCCCCTGCAGAGCGCTGCGCCTGTCTGGTGGGAGGAAATCGAGCACAGCGGTCATGACCGTAGAGAATGTCTCCATCTGCTGCATGATTTGCTCGTTCGTCGCCCTTTGCTGCTGCACCTCCTACCTCAGCCGATGCATCTCCTCCGTGTCCTGTGAGCCGGAGGATGTAGGCTCGCTAATGGTCATGCTCGACGTCGACCCCCGACGAATCGACCTGGCTAGGGTCGCAGCACCGTAAATCTGTCCCTTGTTCTTCCCGCCCGCCACATCCATCCCGACCTAGGTCTGTAGTCGCTCAACCTCGGCGGGGTCCAGCTGAGAAGGATCTGAGGCACCAGAGCAGGAGGCAGCCTCAAATGCTACCTGACTAAACCTGGCGTTGTACTCCGCCTGCGATCAATACATTACAATCAATATGTATTAAACTACATATATATATATATATATATATATATATATATATCATAATAATAATAATAATAATAATAATAATAATTACCAATAGTTTAAATATAAAAAAAAACATTTTAGCTCACCACTGTCTGCCTCGACCTCTCATCAACAAACTCGCCGGTGTCCGAGCGAATATGTGTCTACTCAAAGACCGTAGGGACATCAACGGACCGAGCTAGCTCTCCTGCCTGCAACCGACACACCAATAAATCAATTAGTTATAAAACAAATTTTTAATAAAAATATACAGTTTATAAATAATGTTATTTATGTATGCTTACCATGTAAATGTCATGCTGCATGTGGCTAATAGAACCACCAGTGTGCATGCTCCCACCCTTCTCGGAAGCCCGATTTCTCTTCTCCTGTTCACACTTCAGCTTGTAAGCTGGAATGTCCCAGTACGTACATAGTTGGGCCCAGATGTTGTGCCAGATGTAATCTGGACGTATCTGGCTCTCCCTACGCACCCGGAGCATGTCCCTCAATTGAACAGTTGCTCGATCGTCAAAGATAGCACGTATCTTTGAGGTATGCTCCGATAACCAGTGCACAAGCTCCTGTTAACAAAGAAAATAATAATAATAACATTATACAAAAGAATATAAAAAATAAATGGAAAATTACATGAACTAATAAACAAGAACTTACCCCGAATCGTCTGAAGATACGATCCTGATCCTCCCCGGGGATCACCCCCCCATGATGGCCAGAAACGACGATACTGCGCCTTGATGGCGAAGGAAACGTGCTTCGAACCCACTTTCGATGGGATGAAGCTGAAAAATTAATAATTTTATTAAATCAACAATATTACAACCAACAAATATATGCTTATTAAATAGTAATTATTTTTAAAGAACATTAAATTAAATTAAACTTACAATCCAGAAACAGGACGGATCCATGGTCAATCCTCAGGTGCGGGAAACCTGGCCCACTCTGGCAAGTCCTCAGCCGTGGTCGACTGCTGCACAGACGATGATGATGGTATGGCCGTGTCGTGACCGTATGCGGCCCCGGATGATGAGGATGGAATGGTCGTGTCCGGATGTGGCATCATCCCAGGAGTCGGCATAAATGATAATCCTGCTGAGTGTGTGGCCGGCGCAGTCGATGATGATGGTGGTGCTGGGTGTGGATGTGGTGTGGGTCCAGTAGGGGGCGGCGAGTAGCCAGCTAGTACACGTCGTGGTGCAAAGCAAGTGGAGGTCTGGACATGGGTGGAGGGTGGGGTAGTGTGGGTCGGGGATAGTGTAGTATGGGTAGGGGATGATGTAGTGTGGATCAGTGAGGGTATAGAATGGGTGGGGGATGGTGTAGAATGGGTGGGGGAGGCTCCTATAGGTGGCGATAGGGTAGGTGCGGTAGGGGTGGGGGTGGGTGCGGAGGGACTTCCAGGAATGCGAGCAAGCACCTGGGACTTCACGGTGTATTGTCCCCGCTTAGCCTTCCCCTTCCCCTTATCACCGCTAGGCGATGGGGGGCGGTGCGGCTGTCCTCCTGATGCTGACATATCTATTTTTAAAGCACAGTTACAAATCAGTGTAAAAACAATAAGTAATCGACATTTAATAGTCTAATCTAAGCAACTATTTTTATAGAACAATAGTTGTCAAGTCTTACATTATATTTCATAAGCAAATATTTAAATACAATAAAAATAACATAATAGTAAACTTCCTATTCAGACTCGGTATCGTCATCTGATTGTAAGTCCGACTCTTCTTCTTCTTGCATTGAGTCATCACTTTGGATTTCTTCCTCTGATGATGCATGCATGGATGCCTGATTACCAATGACCACTTCTTCCCCTTCATTTGTAGATCCCAACATGCCAGTAATACGCTCGACCTCAATTACTTCATTGACATGTGACGATTCATCCGTCTGGAATGGCATCTCATCCTCTGCATCATCGATATCTATGCGACCCCTAGGCTTGGTAGTGACTGCAACACACCAACCTCGTTTTTCTGTTCTCATTGCTGGATAAGGGACATAATAAACTTGTTTTGCATTCTGAGCAATTCTAAACGGATCAAACTGTTGATATCTTCTATCCATGCCAATGTCCACAGTTCCATACTTGAGATCCACTTTTGTGCCTGTCCTCGATGGATCAAACTAGTTACAATAAAATAAGACTACTTTTTAAGGATAAGTAGTAGTATTGTATTGTAACTCGTATATGTGTTTTATGACCCCATAAAAATCACCGGTACCTTCACCCTGTACGACAACCCCGCTATTAATTGTCTTTTTGCCCACGTTCCATTCATCTGTGTGGAATTTGTACCCATTAACAAAGTATGTATGCCATGATGTAACACAGCTATAGGGCTCAAACACTAAATCTCCCAAGTGTTGATTAGTCACACTTAATAGTTGTTGCTACACCTACGAAAAGGTAAGTCATATTAAATAATTACTTTTTTCAAGAGGAAAAATTAAGCTTAATATAGTGTTTGCATCGTCATATTACACTTACTTGTTGCTTGAACCATTCAGGAAAATCTGCATGTGTACGAGCAGAACCATGTTGTTCACTTAATTGATTAATTTGAAGGAACACACTGACAAATAAAATATGTACTATGAGTTAAAGGAGAAATTATAATAACATGTGATACATTATTTCAAAAATAGGTCGTTAAGACTTACTCATGGTATGGTTTCACCTCTGTGCAATTTATCAAGACATGTACATGGGCCGATGCATACTCCTCATCAGTTAACCATTAAGTAAGCTCCTTGCCAACATGACGGTTAGGGAGGTTAAATACAGATAGTATATAAGGATACCCTACATTATCAGCATCTACCTCGTTCCTAACATGTCTTGGTGCCAACATAAAGTTGTTGAATTAGTGGTAACAGAAATAGGTTGTCTCACAGTGTAAGTAAGATGCACAGATTGATCATTCCACCCTACCCTTGTTTTTAACTGATCGTTTAGAGTCGCCCATGAATCTAAGTAATAAAAAACATCATTGACAAGGCATTATTCAATGGTCTCTAATTAGTTAAATGTCAAAATATAATAAAATTACCTTTCAAACGGATACATCCACCTATATTGTACTGGTCCACCAAGCCTCGCTTCATATGCAAGATGGACAGGAGATGTTCCATTGAGTCAAAAAAATCCTTGGGATAAAACCTCTCCATCTTGCACAGAATTTTGGAATGTTTTCTTCCATCTTCGTCGGACCATCCGCTCTTAAAGTTGCGAGCATATATCTTTAAAGAAATGACCGATTTCCTAAGCGGGTTCGAAACATCTTTGGGCAAATGAGCCAAAAGCAATAGGAAGCAAACACTCCATGAATACATGACAATTATGACTTTTCATCCCATCAAGCCTCCCCTGTTCTTACATCAAGACATCGTGCCAAATTAGAGGAATAACCATCGTGGGTCCTAAGGTCTTTTAACCACCGACAAATTGACTTCGCTTCATCGGCGGTTAGAGTGTAACAAGCTTTTGGTTTGATCATTTTTCCATTAGGCTGCGACTTCAGCTCCACATCCTTTCATCTACAGTACATATCTATGTCCATCCTTGCCTTCTCATTGTCCTTCGTCTTGCCAGACACATTCATAACCGTGTTAAAAATGTTGTCAAAGAAATGCTTCTCAATACGCATCACATCAAGGCTATGTCTTAATAGATTATCCTTCCAATACGGTAGTTCCCAAAAAATACTGTTTTGTCCAGTTATACCATTCTCCATACCCGTATAATTTTGACACACTTGCTTCAGTGACTTTAGGTAGATCTCCAACCCGACCCCATATTTGTTCAGGAGTCAACAAAGGCGATGGACCTTCCTCTTCTGTCTGATTCTTTTTGAATGCTCGGACGTTTCTTCGGAAGGGATGGTCGGGATCTAAGAACCGACGATGAGAATCAAAACAGGAACTTTTGCCACCATATCTAAGGGTAAAAGCCTTTCCATGTTCCATACAATACGGGCACGCCAATTTACCATTGGTCCCCCAACCAGAGAGCATGCCATATGCAGGAAAATCATTGATAGTCCACATCAGTGATCCCCTCATCATAAAGTTTCACTTCTTTGAAACGTCATAAGTCAACACACCATCCCACAACTTCTTCAGATCATCGATTAGAGGCTGCAAATATACATCTATCCCAGCCTTCGGATTAGATGGTCCCGGTATGAGACAAGTCATAAACATATATGGTTTTGACATGCACATCTCGGAAGGAAGATTGTACGGTGTAATAATCACTGGCCAACATGAATATGGCGATGTTGATGCCATATTGTACAGGGTAAAACCATCTGAACACAGCCCAAGTCTCACATTCCGAGGATCTGCTGCAAAATCAGGATGAACCCGATTGAAGTGCTTCCAAGCTTCACCATTAGAAGGGTGGCGTATGACGCCCGGAATTCTTCTATTTTCATTATGCTACCTCATTTGTCCCGCAGTTTACGTTGATACAAACAGTCACTACAACCTTGGAATTATTGGCAGATAGAACACTGCCTTCGCTGGAACTGGTTTCCTCTTACTATGGTCACTACTTTGAACGCGGTACCTGGGTGTCTCAAAAAATTTACATTCTTCCAACGCACTGTCATTTGTGCCAGACTGACTACCATAATATAGCATGCACCCATTTGGACAACAATCAATCCTCTTAGCCCCCAAGCCTAGTTTCGACACCAACCGCTTCGCATCATAATAACTTTTTGGCAACAACTCTTTGAAGAGTGTCACATCTTGAAGCATTTTACAAAAGAACTCCAAACGCTGCTCTGGGACATTCCAATTGGACTTGCAAGCTAGAAGCCTAACACAAATTGATAATTTTGAATTTGACGCCCCTTCAAACCATGGCTTATTTGTCTCTAACAATAGATTGTAGAATCTTTGCGCCGATTCATTAGGAGGCTCTTCCATGTCATCAGACTCATCCGCCTCAAAATTCCCATGTTGCCCAAGAGAATCATTGACCATCATATGCATTGACTGGAGTTGTTTGACATATTCATCGTGGTAGCCACTGCCTGTTGCACCCATTTCAAGATCGTCACCACCGACTTCATTCAAATCAATATCTGGAAACTCCTCACCATGATCAGTCCATATCCAATAATTAGGCTTGAACCCACGTCAGTATAGGTGTAACTTCACGTCATCATCACTCAAAACCACCATACAATTGCACTTTGTGCATGGACATCTAATCCCCCCATCTTCGGCATAATCACAATGTTGCTTTGCTTTGGATATAAACTCCTCAACTCCAGCTACAAATGATTGTTTCAAAAGTCATCTCCCAGACTCGTTCCTATCATACACCCAACTACGGTTCGAGGGATAATATTCCATCCTTCTGCATTTTCAAATAAATTGAAGTATTTTTAAACATGATACTATGACCCCGAATCGCACCCTTTCCTTAAAAGGTGTGGCCCTATCCCATTCGAGGAAAAACTTTTTCATCACTGTATTATACTAGTTACTCATCAATTCTCATGTCTATATAGGGATTTAAATTAAGACATCTCCCATCAGTCTCCAAGTACACGACTAGAACGCGGTGAAATACCACAATCAAGTATGGACCAGGAGAACAAAAGGAAATGCTTCGACCCAAAATTTAATCAACTATTTCACAAATGACAATCATCGAGTAACTAGTATATCAGTGGAGCAAAAGTTTCTTCCCAAACTGTCCCAATTGGACAATTCAAGATTCAATAAAATGAGTGATACCATGACCACGAGTACACATGCTCAATATTGAACCTTGAACGTGAAACTACGGTTTTTCTCAATTACGTATAATAATTGTACTCTAACAAAAAAAACTTTAAGTAACAGGGATAATTTGCATAAAGTTTGACATTATTAGCAAACAATCAAAAACATCATTATAAGCAACCATTTTATTGAATAGTAACTAGTGTTTTATTAAATCTTTTATGTTTTAAATTAATTTTAATTAACAAAACATTTTATTGAATTAGTTAATTACTTATGTTTGTTTACTTGACTTTTTATATATCCAGTTTTAAAATCTATTATTAGTATATTAGTTAATTGTTTGCAATAATTGTTACTAACAATTTTTTTAAAAAATATTTTTTTCAAATTTTTTTATTCTTCCCACTTATTACGTTACTTTACTATTTAAAATCCAATGATGTTAATTACTTAAATAATAATTAGTCATTCTTCCCATAAGACTGATTTATTCAAATATGACATTTTAAAATAATAATTAATTACTTTATTTTAAATTAATGATTTTAATAATTAACTTCTTCACTAATATCAGTTATTACATAACAAATAACTAATTACTCATTATTATGTAACTATTTTATTGATCAATTCAACAATAACTACGTACAAATACCCCGATCACACTTAACCCATCACTATGAGCTACTGCCAAATCTGCTAATTACTATCGAATCTGATTTAATTAACTTCTTAAGTATTATTTAATCACTCCATTATTTACGTATAAATAATGCTGATCATGATTATAATGGATCATCATCCCTAAGTCGAATCAGCTAGCTTCATCAATACTGCTGCAAGTATATGTAGGAGGAAAACGATTTTACCGGCTAACTAATCCTAGCTAGGTGTCATCCTATTAACAGTACTTGTCCTTATGATTTTATATGAGAGTAAATTAATTAATTAATCTACATTCATTAACTAATTATATATTCATTAATTAATTTACGTAATTAGAAAAAACAACAGCTTACTATATTTAAAACTAATAAACACAATTTTGTTACAACTAGACAAATATATATATATATATATATATATATATATATATATATATATATATATATATATATATATATATACATACACACACACATATATATATACATATATATATATATATACATATATATATATATACATATATATATATATATATATATATACACATATATATATATATATATATATATATATATATATATATATATATATATATACACCCATAAAAATTAAACAGATATATACTACAACAAATTAGACAAATCAAATTTATACAATTTCTTTAGCATGCATTGAACAGTTATAATTAATATCCCAAAATAGAAAAACTCAAGTACCTCCAACTACTGGAAACCGCTCTTTGCAACGGTGGTGATGGTGGCTAGTCTCACTCCTCGGTAGCCCTCAAAACAAAAGAGCACAACAACAACAAAATAAATTAGATTCACCAAATTCCGGACATCACAAAGCCAACAAAACACAAAAAACTAACCTTAATCAACATTAATTATAATTAATCAATAAACCCAATTTTTTTAAATAAATAGTAATAAAATTAAATAGGAAAAAAATTAGGAGGATACCTAAACAAAGTGTGGTGGTGGTTCGGTGGTGGTGGTGGTGGTGGTTTCAATGGTGGTGGTGGTGGTTTTCCGTCGAATGTGGGTCTTTGGTGGGAATGGAGAGGAGAGGAGAAGGAGAAGGTGGGTTTGAGTGGTGATTCGCGGTGGACGTTGGTGCAGCTGAGATGTCGAACCGAAGAGGGAGGAGAATAGAAAAGGACAGGAGGAAATGATAGGAGAAAAGGGGGTGGAGTGAGTGGCGGTGTTCACGAGTCACGAACGAAGGCGGCGACAGTGGTGTTTGGTGGCGGTGATGGTGGTGCGCAGTGAGGGAAGCAGAGAGGACAAAGAGAGAAAACAGAGAGGGAGAAGTAAGGGGAAGAAGGGTTACGGTAAGGGTTATTTAAAAGGTTACCACGGCTTTTTCCATTGTAAATTCAAAAAAAAGATTACCGCGGAATAACCCGTCGGACATTTCCGATGGTTGTATCCGTTGGTACCTATATCTCGAATTACCTATATTTCGATGGTTGTATCCATCGGTATCACCTATATGTTTATCTATTGTATTTTGCTTTTACGGTGTAATCGTTGAAAAAGACCCTATGGAGGAGCTTGACGCCGAGGAGTTGGATGGAACTCCCTATGAACCAAGTCGGAGGTCGAGTTGTGAATTAATGTTTTAGGTGTTAGAAAGTATGGCCAGTGTGTGATTACTTTATTTTATATTTTTCCACTGAATAATAGTTTGTTTAAATATACCGTTAGGGATCCTATCGACAGGATACCCTAAACAGTGTTTTGGTAATGTAATGAATAAACAAGTGTGTACTTATATATTATAACATTGATGTGTCTTAAATTTGCAGAAGTTATATGATTATAAATTAATTTGTAAATTCCTTCGTAGTTTTGGGTTATTATTAACGTTAAATAAGCGATTAAGATTTAATTAATAAGGTTTTAACTTAATGGCACAATCGGAGTGTCTCAGTTGTAACATCCTCAATTTTTACTTCATTAGAAATTTATTTTTAACATGATTTGGATGAATTATTAAAATATTTTTATTCTTTATAATGCCAAAGGAGAATAGAAAGTCATGAGAATCAAGATATTACGTGAAAGAAATTGACTTAATAATGGAGAGGTAGTTAATTTCACCGTAGTTATTTTTAGCTTAAGAAATTTTAACTTTTAGTGTATCAAAGATAAGTTCGTATTTCAAATTTTCCTAGATGCCTATGAATAAATATAAATTTTTGAATGTCATTACTTGACTTATTGTACAACCTTATGTATGTATTATTATAAGAAGAAAATTAAATTAGTCAGCATCCACTACAAAAAAAACTATCAATTTGTGGCGGTTTTCAAATCAATTTGTGGCGGTTTTTAACCTCCACAAATTATTTTTGGTGTTTTTGAAAAACCGCCACGATTACGTTACGCCACACAAACAATGACCGCTGGTATCTTATTTAATTTGCGGCGGTTTATTTTGCGGAGGTGCGATCCCCCATTAGGTAGGTATTTTGTGGGGGGTTTTTTAACCTCCACTATATTGTAGGGGTTTTTAATCAATTTTATTGTCATTTATAATTGTAGAATTTTTTAACCTCCTTGATTATGATGATACTATTGTTAGCACCGCCTGCTTGATATTATATTCCACCATTTTTGGCAATTTTTGTTTCAAATGTATTTATTTGCTATCATTTTGAAATCTACTAAATTGTAGCAATGAAACTATATTTAACAAATTTTTTGAAGTATTCACAAAATTTTCATTAAAATACTAAGCGGCAAGATAGGCACTCACGTGCCTGTCTGGCCACATTTCTAATGCTTTTACTCGTCTTTATTATATAGATTTATCCAACTTTACAATGTGAGGTAATAATGTAAACACACATTATATACATCACTGCGTTAATAATATCATGTTACAAATAAATGTAAAAATAAATAAGATACATATTTTAATAATAAAAAATCCAAGGTACCAAATATAATTTAGTTACAACTATTATTTGACCTCAAATCTCAGCATTTAGATTTATAAGGAGATTAAGTATGGATCGATTTTAGGAGCTTTTTGCATTTCCTGCATTACAAACAAAATAAATTTTTAATGTTAACTTTGTTAGATAAAAGTAACAAAACATATCAAATTTTTTAAAATATACATAATTTACTTCTAATAGTTGCTTAACTTGTCACGATTCTCAAAAAATCTTCATACTTTTATCATCTTTAATGTTTTTTGTTTAATAAACTACAAATTAAATAAAAATGTAAGACTAAAATTTGGAACATTCATTATAGTAAACATTCATAACAAATATAAGGTATTATTAAAAGAAAATATTACATCCTCAAGTAAGACCATTTTGTTCCAAATGTATTGAGCTATCACGACTTCTTTTGCTTGGTAATGTAGCTTCAAGTTTCCTAATAATTTTTTTAAAAAAATAGTATTTTAGTAAATTGTGGGAATAATACAAATTATTATGTAGTAAATATGTATATTATCATATCGAATACAATACATAATACATTACCTTTCTAACCTTTGAGCCCACAATTCTCTTTTTACCATATTCAATAGTTGAGTCTTATCTGCTGTTACTGTAGAACCCCACCCAAAAGAGTATATCTTTAGATGATGTACCTGATTATCAAAAGATTAGAATATCGGTTTTTTATACAACGACATAATATGAAGTATCTAATATAAATTTATAATTCACCTTGTTGTCAACTGGGCATATAGATGCGATTGATCGCTTAGCCTTCAATATTTTCCATAGTTTTTGATAGTCGTGATCCTATCATTTTTTAGTCGAATTGTTAATATATTGATATGGAAAAATGTTTAAAAAAAGTTGTTCATGTGAACCTACCGCTTGATAAGCACATGCCCGAAATATTTGTCATCATCTCTTGCAATAAATGGTAATATATTTGAAACGGTAATTTAGTCGAATTGTTAATAGATTTAGGCATGTTAAAAAAGTCGGTCACTACAACAATTTCTTTGTGCATGCATAATCTATATATTAAGCAATTAGAGAAACCAATAGCTTGATACAATAATATATTTGAAAACAAGAATTCAACCACATGCTAATTAATATACATGCATGTCTTGCATTTCTTCTTACCATGACCAAAAGGTTTCACCATTTAAATGACACAGGGATATGATAAGATGAATAAGACACCGTCATCTGTTTGAAACTTTGATCCAACTTCCATATTAAATAAGCCACCATAAACCCAGATTACGATTTCTTTCGGTCATATATATACATGTATTCAACCTTAATCGGTACTGCAAGTGTGTCAAGCATTGATATTTTCAAATGCTCATTCCACCCATCTCTCTTTACAAATCTTAGACCTTCATTTTTTACATTAAAAAGCCATATCATCATAACCCAAAAAAAGCAAAAAGGGGAATGTCTAGGTAAAAGATTAGAACACACATACAAACACCCAACTGAATGTGATACTTCCATGTAACTAACACAAACTCACACTATGCCCTAAGACTTTGGAAAGCATGAATAAAAACCCCAATCGAGATACACCTAAATTTTAAAAATAAAAATAATGAATCAATCTTCAGACTTAATTGAAGGAAATGAAAAAAAAAACCAACAAAAGCAGAGCAAATAAAAGAAGATACAAAGATCAAAGAAGGCATGTAGATTACATTTAAGTTGTTCAGTAATAGAAGGAAGATCAGCAAAAGTAGAAGCCATGAGTGAGTGGGGTGATTCTTGAAATGAAAAGAAAAGTGGTGAAAACAATCACCACCATCAAGCGGGATAATTTCAAATGCTCATTCCTCCCATCTCTCTTTACAAATCTTAGACCTTGGGAATGCCAAAAATGGTGCCATATTCACTCGACAATTATCATGGATAGTTTGACAAAAAAACATTTAACACTCCAAAACCCACTTAGTCCAAGCCAAAAACAATTCAAACATCATTGTTCCATCCATCCTCGACCAATGCAATATGTCATGTTTTAATAGGTTTTCTTGTTAATTTAGTCAAACAAAACAAACAAATAGAACAATGAGCATCATCGTCTAGTACAAAAGTTTGGAGTTTTGAAAAAATTTCAAACTCATGTGAAAATAAATAAATGCAGAACATCGGGTACATACCCAATGCAGCAAAAACTTGCACATATGTCCTTTGTCTTCTCCTTTCAATCCTCTACAAAAGTTTGATGTTCTTATAGGCGTAACTTCAAAAGAAAGACAATATTATATATTATTTAAACTTGCATATCCTTTTAGTCCTCTACAAACTCTTTGCTTCTTTTCATTCATTTATTTGTGCTCCCTCTTTGGTCATATTCATGCACCTTCCTAATCGTTTCTAATACGATAGGATGTATCCGTAATATATAGCTATTTTTCATAGATAAAAACATTTGCTATTCTTTAAGACCCTCGCAAAGAAATCCTGGTGGACTTGTATTTACGCCCACATATATAACCCCGAATGTGTCACTAACCATCATTTGAAAATGTGTCACCATAGGTGGCAATAGGCAATAAACCCAGAATGCAAGTGGTGATCAACACTAGCAACAACACTCGATCCTCCACCATCTATTTTTTTATAAAACAATCTTGGCTCACAAAAATTCGTCTTACCCAAAAACCAAGATGGATGTACACTAATTTCTTTAAACCTTCAAAGTGATCCATCCCAACCCCCAACCGTAGTCGTGGATGAAATATTATGTTCTATAGATCAAAATATGGGTCAACTCTAAAATGTGACATATTGGAAAATGTTCAAATTATATAGTATTAAGGAACAAACCTTTTGTTCCAAAAATAAAGGATACATAAAAAGAAAAGACAACGGGATTTGCTTATTAATAAGTTATGCTGAACATATAGGATAGTTAAAGTGAGAGATCACGAGATAATGACTTAACATCCAATATGCTAGGGAGAGAAGCATGTTATAGTACCCAAATTTCTTAAATTCAGCCAACAAACTTTGATAAATTGTTACCTTCACAAACAGATATTTCTATATTTTCTTCAATGGCATCCCCCGGTTAGATTCACCCGCTGAATACAATTGTTGAACTCACCGAATCATAATGCCTTTATGCGCTGGATTTATCCAAATTCTACCAATCCATGAGAAGACATAACTACAACTAAGATAAATCAATAACTATTAAGAATTAAGAATAGTAACACATTTGTGCATTTCATATGCATTTCAATAATGAATATCTCAATTCTCAATAATGCATCTTCGCAGAATGATTTGGGAATATTTATTTCTTGAAGGAAACCCTTGAAGGTTGTCGTTGGTGGAGTTTGAAGCTTCACTAAAACTTCCGGTTTCATCGCTCCTTCAACGCCTTCTCTCCCTTCGACATTGTTGTTATTGTGCACAATATGCAAGCGCCGAACACGTAACTCTTTCGATCTCCGCAACCCAACTCCTAGAAACAGAAGGAAAAGAGTGTGTTTGAGAGTGTTTGTGCGTGAGTTTTAATGATTTGGGAATATTTACTGTTTTGAAGGAAACCCTTGAAGGTTGTCGTTGGTGGAGTTTGAAGCTTCACTAAAACTTCCAGTTTCATCGCCTCCTTCAACGTCTTCTCTCCCTTCGACATTGTTGCTCGCTGTGCACAATATGCAAGCGCCGAACACGAACTCTTTCGATCTCCGCGAACCGAATCCTAGAAACAGAAGGAAAAGAGTGTGTTTGAGAGTGTTTGTGCGTGAGTTTTAATGATTTGGGAATATTTACTGTTTTGAAGGAAACTCTTGAAGGTTGTCGTTGGTGGAGTTTGAAGCTTCACTAAAACTTCCAGTTTCATCGCCTCCTCCAACATCGTCTCTCCTTTGACATTGTTGCTCATTGGCACAATATGCAAGCGCCGAACACGAACTCCTTTCGATCTCCGCAAAACCGAATCCTAGAAACAGAGGAAAATAGTGTGTTGAGAGTGTTTGTGCGTGAGTTTTTTTTCTTTTTGTTGGTTTTAGCTTTTAGGTGGCAAGGCCATGAGAAGCAGAGGGGAAGAAATAAAGAAAAAATGGGGAAAAGAGCATTGGAAATTTACCGAGATCCACTCCCCTATCGCGCCCGCCGCCATTCACGACTCCAGACAATTAAATTCGCCGCCTCGCCCACCTCTGCTCCACCGTCTTTTCCTTCCTGTACGCGAGTCCACTCTCCATCTTTCACCATTGGTTTTACTGAGTATGGTTAATCAAAAAAAGGAGATGGGGTCATGGGGTTGCTCACATGGGAGGAATTGTGCGGGCGTGGTGGGAGAATTAAAAAATAAGCTAAAGTATAAAGGTTAAATCTGTAATAGTAAAAAAATCAATACCAAATAATCGTCCTTTTTGAACTCCTCGCCGTTATCTTTTTAGTAAGTATAGATTATAATATCAGATTTGCTATCAAATAATAAAATTAAATCCTGGAATTGGAAAAAATAGTAGATAAATAAATAAAGAAAAGATTCTCATAAACGCTAATTGGTCTAAACTTGGGTGTTAAAAATCATGGATTTTTTCGAGTATCGTTAGTGGTTTTGTTTTAAATTTTTAAGAAAAATTACGTGCCTAAAATGATGGAGATACGTTTTTTTTTTTTTGTGGCATTTAACACACCTGGAGCAACTCACACTTACACTCTCGATCCTTAATTTATTTTGGTTTTTGTTATTTTACTCAATTTAGGACCAATAAAAAGAGAAAACAAGGTAGGAAAAGAAAATCAAAGATCAAGAATAATACACACTCATCTTGGTCCCAATCCCAAATAGAATGTTATTTTAAGATTGTGATTTTTTAAATATTTTTGTAACTTCAAGAATGTTAACAAAGTTATCACACTTTATGATAGAATATCTAAATTTTTCTATTCTATTTTAACAACAGTAAATTTGAATTAATTGATTTAATTATTTAAAGTATATTGGTAAATTATGAATTGAATAAATGAATAAAATCTTAAAGAATGTTTTTAAATAACACCAAATTTGAAATAGAAGATAAAGAAAATGGGAAATTTAAAACATATTAATAGTAAAAGAAATCTTGGTATTTTGTTGGATTGCTCCTTCTCGTATAGTCAATATATTTTCATCTACAATACATAGGTTGATATGGTCATGGCAAAGATCTTTGATGGTGATGGGATTCCCTCCTATAAAAGGTCCATCAATTATTATCTTATAGCTCCAAATCTTCCAATGATGCAGTTGTTGGAATCTAGAGCTGATAATGAGAAAATAAATGCGATCAAAGATTGCTTCTTGTTTGAATGGTTGCACCACTTCCGGATTACAAAGGAATAAATAAGAATAGAGATGACACTTT